>OX393574.1:3635992-3665992 GCA_947652115.1 Blastomussa wellsi | reverse complement strand
TACCTGTGAACTAGTTGTAGGGTTTGCAATGACTACAAAAAGAAAACAAACAAGAATGAGACAAAAAAGTTATTAAAGGGAACCTCCACTCAAACAACGATTTGATAACGTGTAATGGCTGCCCAATTGTTTCTCACAGAAGATGCTTTGTACCAAAATAGCAGCACGTGGGAAATTTAAAAGCAAATTTCTCCTTCGTCTGGGACAATTTTTGATTAAGACATTACTGGAAACAATATGACATCAATATTTGAATACTTTCCATTACAGAGTGTTCTTTACTGAACCTAAGGAGCCAAATGGCAACTCTGCCTTCAGTCTGTAATACAGACAACCTCATAACATGGGCAATCTTTCCTGTCCCTTAATTTGAGATCTGTATAATGAGGTTCGAAAAAGAACGCTATGAAGTAATTTTTTCACAAATTTATTTGCGGAAGACAGCTCTACATCGACTGCAAAGTTTTCTTTTTATTGAAAATTTCGTTTGAATCCTGATTCATTTCCTTGAATGTCCAAATAAATTACACAAGAATTTAGAATTTATCATGTGGCATGCTTTAGAAAAGGGAGCTAAATGTTCTTGCAGGAATTTCTGTGGGTGCCCCATCGACCAGATTTACTGGCAAAATGTGTTGATTCGCTGAAACCTGAATGTCTTGGAGTAGGAAACCAACACAACAATTCGAAATAATACCTGTTGTCCCAGCACCGAAACTAGCCCCATGCCTGCAAAGGACAATAGATGAAGTCTTAAACCAAGAAATAGTAAAGAAACCCCCAACATAGTAAACAGTGCCACATAAAAGTACTGCTCAATAGCTTTCATTTGAATGGTTACACACTAGGGTTTCATCCACAGACTTGGATGGTTCAATTATGTCATTACTTGAATCCTAACCCAGTCTGTAAAAACAACTGGCACCCTGCAGCTAACTATAAGATTCTCCCAGGAATTTGAAAAGATTGTCCTTTGAGAGTGGTATTTAAACTACTTAAACAGTTACCTATGCTTCCTTCGCTGACTGATAATAAGCCACACGCACAGTAAAACAATCGCGACACAGATCACAGCTGCCACGCCTGCCACTATGGCAACCATCATGCTGTCATCTTCGTCTTTCTCACCACTTAATTTGTTTTGGTGTTTGTTGTGTTCTTTACTTCCTACACTATGATACGTTGGGTGAATGGTTGTTCCTTCTCCTGCAGTTGATTCTGTTGGTGATACTTCAGTTGTAACAGCCAGTGGTCCAGTAGAACTTTCTCTTACTTCATGGTTTGGTGATGCCAATGCAGAGCTACTGGAAGCTTTAGTGGTTGTTGGTTCAGAGGAAGAAGCCTAAAATGCAGAGAAGTGAAGGAATAGCAAAGTGGTGAGAGCACTTGCATCCAAAGGTATGACCTGGGTTTGATTCCGGCCAAGTGATATACGTGGCTTAAGTTTATTGCAGCTGTTTTATGCCTCCCTCCCTCCCTCCCTCCATCCAGAAAAACCAATATTTCCAAATTTCAATTCAAACTTGAGAGAAGACCTGCATAAAAACCAGCTTCAGCTGCTGTGAATTCCTATTTTCTTCATTCATTGCTGGTAGTTTTCAAGGCCAGTTTAAAGCTGTGTAGACACTCTTATAATTCAGGGTTCTAGTTTTGTTTCTTGAGGCAAGGTGCCAACAAGGAATTCCTAACGGGTCAAACTCCTATTGTTCCCACCAAATCATTATTAATAATTTTTCAATTTATTTGTAGGTACAGGAAGCTGACCAAATTGGGTTTTTGACCTGAGACCCCTCCCTTATTTGGAACACTGAAATTGTTACAGTGTTTATAACTTCAGTATTACATGTACAGTACTCCCTTTGCCCCAAAAGGGCCTAAAACTGCAACAAATGATGAAAAGATGTAAGACAGTAAAATTGCATGTAATGGTACCTTTGTTGAAAATATTGCTGATGTTTCACCAACAGTTGAACTCCGTGTTGTCATGGTCATACTTGTTTTTCCTGTTGTCTCCATCACTGGTATCTTCGACTTCACTTGTGTTGTTGACACAATTACTGATGTTGTTGGGGATTTTGCTGTGGTAGACAACGTTGTAGAGGCTGGTGGAGCTTGAGTTGTCGACATCACTGTCTTCACTGCTGTTGTGATCTTTCTAGTGCTCGCTGTCTTTGGTGTTTTTGTTGTGGAGGATGCCATAGTAATCGGCAGAGATGGGAGGTTGCCTGTTGTTAAGGGAAAACATTAGCAAAGTGCTTAAGCCCTTGAAGGTCAAAAGAGGGTCAAAGGTCAAAGTGGCTCACATCAGGATTTAAAGGGCCTTTGTCGCTTATCTGTGCATGTGTGACTAAGTTAATTTATGCGATTAAAATCCTCTTCCATTATCCTCGTCAGGCTTTCAAAAACTGTAAAAATTGAGGTAAGGTATCGTTTGGTTATTTGTGGAAGTTTCAAGCGGAATTATACAATGCTTGTGCTTTCATATCAACATCACAGGAAATATGACGTTCTCGAAAGATGATAGGTAAAACAAAGGGATGAGGCAAAGACAAAGAGGTGTTTGTGCGCACGTGAAAACTCCAAAACAATCGCAGAAGGCCACGGTAGCTCGTGGCAGCATGCAGTGGGCAACCTTGCCAAATTTTTATTGGTTTAAGCAGTTTCTGTACGAATTAAGGCTCCACATGCGCATTATCGTGACAATGGCCCTTTAGAAATTTAAAGAGAGAATAGTAATTAGTCAATGACAATCCTATTTTCACACCTATATATGCACATATTTAAAATATATTTAAATAATAATAAATTATGTTGAAAATGTCAACTCATACATATCCGATCTTGCCATTCATCTGTTTACCAGTTTCGTCATCATAGCTCAAAATTAATTCCCAATAATAACGACTTAACTGAGCTTCAAATCTAAAATACAACTGCAAATTGTAGTATATACTTACGTGATAATGTGCCTTTTGTTTTAAACACAATGCAGCCATATTCCTTACGATGTCCTTTCCTACACTCCCAATTTGTTTTCATGATGTAGCCAAAATATAAAGGGGTTGTGGCTCCAGTCCACTATATAAACAAAATCAGCAAATTCATTATAACAATAGGCCATTTTACAGTTCTGTGCTTAGGTACCAAGCCGTTGAGTGGAATTGAGGCTGAAGGTGACCTTGCATAGATACAAACCCTTTTGCTTTTGATATGTAAATCGTTTTGTTGTTATGCTAAATAGTTTCTGGTCTCTATCATGACAAGGTCACCCTGAGCCTCGCTTTCATACAGAGGCCTGGTTACATTTCACAGGACTGTAAAATGGACTATTAGACAAGGAGATGCAGGTATTTTGTCTGAATGAGGCACAGCCAATATTGCTCATTGGAAACAAGGCTGAGTTGTGCATTATGTCATTATGGTATTATTTTTTTTTACTGAACACACAAAATTGCTTACAATACAATTACACTATTTATGATATCAGTGGTGTATTATTGCTTTTAGTTAAAGGTAAAGTCTGTATTTGTCACACAAGTTACATGGTCCATTAGGGTGGAGCATATCCCAATATCCCTTTTGACTTTGGGGTATCTATACCCCCACCCCCTCCCCCCCGGATGGAATATGCTAGTCCACAATAGGGTTAACCCTTAAACATGCACCAAGTAGCACTCTATAAGCCGTGCATCGAAGGACTTTATGAAAGTCTAGGTTCCCCTAAGCATTACATTTGCCAGTACCTCCGCATACCCAAACACCTGGGTGAAGAAGGGTGCAATTACTATTAGTCTCTTGCTCAAGACAACGGATACAGTGCCCGAGGCTTGCACTGTACATACATAATTACACCCTTACCCTAAGCTTGTTCTTAATCCAACCAGCTTTGACATCTCTGATACTGAATGTATTTGTCTCTTTTTGTGGTAGTTGTGTCCAAGTAAAATTTAGGTATTCTGCAGACTTCACATCACACCTATATTTGTCTGGTAAGTATGGAATACCCTTGTAACCCGATTGTGCAAGATCTAATGTAACTAAAGGATGAGCTTGAGCCTCTGATGCAAAACGTTTTGTGCAACCTATTTGAAGAAAAGGAATATTAAAGGTCAACTCTTTGACATGTTTTTTTTTTTGGCAAATTCTATTGGTTTCCAATCAAAATGTGACAAGTTGCCATTCAGACACAGGTTGAGACTCCACATTACAAGATGTAACTTGTAATACCTGATACAGTTGAGTACTAAGCTTGAGAGGGCCTTGATTTTATGGGTGAACTTGATGTTCATCTTTCCAATAAAATATTATTTGGAGTCGTTTACAAGCGGAGTTGTAAGAATGATTACGACCAAGTGAAAATGTCTCCATTTTCTTCCGATTCCACTTATGACTCTAGTGAAAACAAGATTGTCGGAGTCGCAAGCAGAAGCCAAAGAATAAACCAATCACATTGCTGGTTTCAGGCACTCTGAGTTCTTCCTTTCTGCTAATGTCTCTGACAATCTAGTTTTCACTACATCATAAGTGACTGAGTCAGAAGCAGAATGAGGACTCTGCTTTTGACTCCGTCGATTTGATTTCTAATACATCATAACTCTTACGACTCCATCTTCGTCGCTAGTGAAAACAAGGCTTTATGGACCAAATATTAAAAAAATTCCATGGTGCAACTTCGACCTAAGCTTTCATGTGCGTAACGATACTTAAAGAATGAATAAAATTAATTTGAAAATAAGCAATGCCGGTAAATACCGGTAGGTACCAAGAGGTAAAGATGAAAGGCAAAATGACCCTGAATACTGATAGCATGCAACATGATTTTCCTGCCAAAATGTGACAATGACAGAAAGTGTAAACACTAAAAATATGATGCCGACATCACAAAGTTGTGCAAACTGTGTGGAAATCAAACGAACGCCACGACTAGACCTCGTAGAAAGACAAAAAATTTAATACACTTAGGGTAACAAACAAATAGTTACTATGAATAAAAGATCAGTGAGTCAGTTTTGCTACAATAAATAATATTTGAAACTGAAATAATGCAATAGTTTTGCTATATACACGAATGTTTATACACGGCAAGTTTTGATAATCAGAAGTGTTATAAACTTGTCCACTCAAACCTGTATGAGAAAAGGTCTACACGTATGCGCGCCATTCTAGCAAATTGCCAAAAACCAAGCCAGTTATAGACTATCCAAATACATGAACGAATTGTATTTAGCCACAGTTAATATTCTTGCTAGAATGCTAATTTTTCTCACGGGGAGTAAGTGCTGATCGAAAGTGAAGCAAGATGTATTTGCGCTAAATAGAACCTGATTATTGCAAAATAAAATTAAAAGTTTTCGCTGATTTTAACGCAAATATCATGGAGGAGAAATCGGGCGAGGAACGTCAACAACTAAACGTAAACAGTTTTGGCAAGTTGAGAAATATTGCGAAATAAATATAAGAATATAGCCGGAAATCTCATAATAGTTTAATACCTGCAAAGGAACGAATTTCGCTATTTCCCACGCAGGTCGTGCGATATGGATCCACGTTCTTTTGAACTGTTGCAGAAGAATACTGACATTTACATATACAACATCCTTGACTGCCACAGTCTCCTTTCCTTGCCAGGCACCAAGTTTTGCCGGCATCAGGAAATGGCTGTCTGTTCGGACACCTCGCTGAGGGATCCAAGTTCGAAAACAAATCCTGCCAGCCCATGTTTTCAGTGCCTCGTGTGACATTGAACCAAAGTCCGTTGCATGTGCTAAAGATTATAAAGAAGGGCAGGAACAAAGTCCAAGTTGGCATTCTGTGGAAAAAAATCGTTGTTTACACCGGCAGGATTTAAAAGAACTGTTTCGAAATTTGAAATGGATTAAATTCCCCCCTTCCAGAATCTGCAGATATCGTGCCTGCTTGGGCTAGAATCTCACGTGACTCCGAAATCGACTTCGGTACGAACACAATCGACCATTTCCGAATAAATAAATTTCCGACGATTACCGATGATCATGGTCCAATCCATACACGGTCAAAACAAGAAAACATGGCGGAAATTGTTGATGTAGAGGTTGAAGAAGATGTTGAAGATTTGCAGCAAGCAGTCAAAGTAAATGGTCGTTATGTTGATCCCTGGGGCACTGCTAAAATGCCATCAAAGGTTGATGTTCTCAGATGGAGGCTTTTGGAGAAAAATGAACGTGGTATTGGCGGAACTTAGAGAGAATTCTTTCGGTTCAAACATGAGGTACATGATACTGTATATATTCAGTTTGATTATGTTGTTAAAATACTTTAAGTTCACAGTCAACTTGCTTTAAAATGAATAATTAATTTCAAGGGTATTCTATCGGTATTTGTGTGCACTATAGAGAACATATTTGTTTACAAGCATTGTACATTTTTTGTTATTTAAATTGTAACAAAAGAGTTTTTTGTTGCACCAGCCAATAGTTTTCTGGTTATCACATTTGATATCTACTCTAGTACACTCTGTACATAAACGTTCTGGAAGAGTTAAGGGTTCATCCTCGGCGTAAAAACCTGTGAATCCAAACACCCAAAATATGATATCATTGTTCAGTTACACAATTATTATTGAGTTTAATTGTTCAGCATTATCGGTATTCAAATGTTATTGAGTTCAAATGTTTGGGCAATCAAACACTTTAGTTTGCACAATTGACACTTGTTTGTGAGTTTGATTATGTTCGATTACTGAACTCGATGAAATATTTGATGTTCAATTGGGTTTGATTACCAAATGTTGAATTTGATACCCCTGGAATAAAATGACTTTATTTTCTATGATTTAAAGGGCCTTGATCAGTCTCCGCCAAAATTATGGCATCAAAATTATGGAGATAGTTTGGTGAAGCCAAGTCTTATTGTATTGCTGTAGTCGTTGTTACTGGGAGTGTTTAAATTGTGTGGTTCCAGAAAATTTCCATACCCCCACCACGGAGGGAACTGGAAATTCCAGAGGGGTGGGGGGGTCAAAGGCCCAGGAAATTCCTGAGGGGATGGGGGGCTGTCGGTGAAATTACATTTCCAGATGGTCAAGATCGATTCAGTGCAACCTCTATTCAAAATCGCTTCTTACCTACTCTGCAGAAATTTCAAATGGTCAAAATAGTAACCTAGGTTTTTGATACACAATCGTAATACATCTAAAACTGGTTTCCTTTATCCTGAAAGCCAACTGGAAGCAAAAAAGTTCACATAAATCCTCCATTTTGTTCGTAGATGACCGTAGATGCAACACTTGTTACCAGGCTACCGAATGTCACATGTTTTTGATCGCAATGCACTGGTGACTAGCCTTGGTCATTCTTGTAAGCGAAAAGTTTCATCTTTGATAGTGATGAAAGTGATGTTATGATTTCAGGAAGCCATGAATATCTCGTTCTTGTTATTTCTAGCTATTCGTCTGTAATTTTCCTCTTAAATTCAGGTTTCTTAGTGATCGTGTTTGTGATTTTGTGATCATGTTTGCGGTAACTGTTATCGATCAACATGTTCATGGACAAAAGCTTACAAGCAGTTTTCTACCAAACGGAATGAAAAGGGATGGATGATTATACATCAAGGTAATTAAACAAGTGGTTACCAAATATTTTGTCTGATTTAGTTGAGGAAATTTCTGTATTGTCTTTAACAATTTATTTCGTTTTCAAACCTGTTCCGATCGATCGGTTATCCACAACAGTCATGTTTGTCTTAACATTGAGAACATTTGCACAATTTCTGTTCAAAAGGTTATTTTCCAGAGGGTGTAGGGGGTATGCAAACTACTTTTGGAAATTCCGGAGGGGTGGGGGGTTTATTTCTCTTTGTAAAAATGGAAATTCTGGAGAGGTGGGGGGGTCTTACCTGAAATTCCCTCCATGGTGGGGGTATGGATATTTTCTGGAACCATACATTACCTTTTGCAAGTTTCTCAAGGGATTTCTTTCGTTTCGACACGATTCGCGTAAAATATAATACTGAAATTCTCACATGTAAACAATAACAAAGGTGTGACTGACTAGGACCCTTTAAGCAGAAGACAACTTAGATATACCCCATCTAACCTGCGATCATGCCCTCCCTTCCTACTTATCATCTCTGGGAAGGAGGGCATGATACATTTCCTGTACGGATCACATGTAAAAAAGCCAGATTTTGGCTTTTTATCTCATTGGTCGAGAAACAATGCTTATGATGTGCTTGTGTTCTCATTGGCTGTCTTGTTTAAATGAGGCTTCTGGTCAAGACAAAGTATGTTTACAAGTTCGAAGGATTGTAATGATTTTGCTGAAATCCTGACAAATTTACGGCATAATTCTCAAAAGGCCGAGCGCAGAGAGCATTTTTAAACTCTTACAAGACGCGTAATTTGTTTGCATGGAGATGTTTTGGTGTTTAGCCCAACCGGTTTTTCAAATAATTTCAAAGTGCTTACCGGTAAATTAAAAATACGTTAATCGCCCGCGTTATAAACCCACTCGAATGTTGTTATAGAAATAATTCGTTTTAGTTACTGAAATAACCCCGTGAACACCAGTTCAACCTTCTTCCAAATAAATTTTCATTTTAATACGCGAGGAAGTTTTTTAAATGCAGTCGTTGCGTGTCCAACAAATTATTCTGCAGACATTTTTCATGGCTGGTGGAAATCCGAGCCACGAAATTAAAGCCAATTAACTGCAGTGGTTTTGACAGCTGACTTAGGAGGCGGATGACGACCGGTTCAATAAATATATCAGGCGTAATTTTTTTCTTCTTCATCTGTTAAACAAGAAAACGTCTCAAAAAATTTGCCTGATCGCAGGTTATACCCCATCTAGCATGTGCTGCCTACAAGTGACAATCAGAAAGATAGGACCCGACCAATTCTATTTCAAAAATTAATATTATGTTTTACTTGACAGAGTTACGTTTTACTTCTCTCGTAGGAGCTGGAGCAAAATCTTCCTGTCCTGACCCCTGATAGTTCAGCTTTGTCATCACCCCATCAGATGACATTCAAATAACTTGGCTAGGTCATGCAAGTGTTCTAGTTCAAATGGATGGTCTAAATATTTTAACTGATCCCATTTTCAACAGTTTCTGTGGGCCTACCCAGTTATTGAGCTTCAAGCGTTATAGACCAGCCCCTTGTGGTGTGGATGAACTACCAAATATTGACGCAGTTTGTATCAGCCATGATCACTATGACCACTTAGATTTAAAAACTGTCAATGATCTGAATCAGAGATTTGGAGAAAATTTACATTGGTTTGTTCCCATGGGCTTAAAATCATGGATGGTTAACCGTGGTTGTAAAAATGTGACAGAACTTGAATGGTGGGATGAGATGGAGCTTCCAAAATGCACCAGCAATGACAGCCCTGTTAGGTTTGTCTTCACACCTACACAACACTGGTGCCGCAGATCATTGACTGATGTAAATAGAGTATTATGGGGAAGTTGGACTGTTCTAGGACCCAAACATAGGTTCTTCTTTGGTGGGGATACTGGATACTGTAAAGGATTTAAACAGATTGGAAAGCGATATGGACCATTTGATTTTGCTGCAATACCTATTGGTGCTTATAAGCCAAGGTTGGACAAGTACATTCATGTATATGATGGAATGGCTTAATAAAAAACTATGTGTGTTGCGGAAAATAAAAATTATGAACCAAAGATATTGAAATAATTTGAAATGGTGTTAAACACATGGAAGCCACAATTTCCACTTTGCATGGATTTTGGCCAAATTGTAGAGACTGGATAATTGTATCAAAATTATGCCATTTATCTAAAAAGCATAAATATGTCTAGGACATTACCAAATGAATAACATTATTAATTTTTGGTTTTGTTTTATCAAACTCCACACCTTGTCTTTTTATTCTCCCAAGTAATTTCCCATCCTTGATAGGCAGTCTTGCATAGCATTTTTTCACTTATTTGTTTCAATACTGGCTCACTATGTTTCCATAAATACTGACTTGATATACCTTTATTTATTGAAAGCTATGAACAGAGTTGGGGTTTTTCAATAATTTGATACAACAACCTTTTCCAGGTGGTTTCTACACTTCCAACATGTCGATCCAATAGAAGCAGTCTGTATCCATGAAGACATTCAATCTCGCTGTTCTCTGGGAATTCACTGGGGAACATTTCCTACAGGATATGAGGTATTACAGCGCGACACGCCTAAGTGTGGCCACCCAATAAACTTTCTTGACAAGTTATAATTAGCCAATCAGAGAGCGCAAATTTGTTTGAGCTGTCCTGGCTCCTTGCAATGTTCAAAGCTGTTGTCACGAAACCTGTCGTGCTTTCAACAAGGAGGCGGGACAACTCAAACAAATTTGCTCTCTCTGATTGGCTAACTTGTCAAAAAAGGTTGTTGGGTAGCCACACTTAAGCGCGTTGCGCTGTAAAGAGATAATAGAAATCAAAGTTACTTTTAAAAATTGCATACAGACACTTCCAAACCCCCATCATTGGACCCTGCATTTTAAAATGTTAAAATTCACTGATAAAACATTGAATTATTCCTGCTTGCACATCAAAGAAGAAGCTCTGAAATTTTGCTTGCCCAGGGAAACTGCATTCTTTTTGTACTCCACCTTTTAATGATTTCAAGTCAGCAGATCAGCAACATGTCTGGGCTATGTAGCAAGACTAAGACATCAAAAAGTCCACTTTTCCATTTATATGTACCCAAATGTACATGTTGCAGGCTGAAATTATTGGTTTTCAGGTTAAATCTGTTTCCGTTCCTATATAAATCTGTTTCAACCCAAACACAACACTTTTATGAATTATAACATAACTTGGATTCATTCAAAGGAAGTCCAATCAATTGTTGTCTTCAGGTTGCAACAAATTAAACTATTTAACTGGAAAACCAATGTATAAAAATTAAGACAAGCACTGTGAGAGTAAATTACCTTGCCCAAGAACAAAAGCAGCCATATTAACCCAGGATCCACCATACTAAGACTACAAATCATAAAGCCACCGCACCTCCTTAATGCTTAATTAGTTTAGAAATGCTATTTGTTTATTGATTGCTTATTTTAATTATATATTTATTTTGCAGCATTTTATGGACCCACCAAAAGATCTTGGTGAAGCATTGAAGTCTAAAGAAATACCAGAGACAACCTTTTTTACAATGAAACATGGGGAGACTAGAGTCATAAAATGATATAAAATTATTAATAAGGATATGTAAGAGTTCTCAAGCCTTACTTAGGCCTTGGGTTGTAAATTTCATAATTTTTACTATTAATATAGGTGACAGAAACATACCATGATTCCATTCTATGCATGACAACTGACATTTACTTTGAACGTGGATTTAGCAACCTTTTTCTATAATGAATTTCATAGGATCACAGCTTTCTGAGATTTCATGGCTACCTGAAAACATGTAGTAATTTTAATTATGCAAAGAGATATATTTAATTATGCAAAGAGAAAAGGATTTTATCAGAGTAAGATATTGCCTTAGGAAGTGGCATCATCAAGTTGCATTTGATGTCCCTACTCTCGGAGTGTCTTTAATTTGGGGGGGGGGGGGGGGGCTTCACTTTCAGAACGATGTGTATTAGTTTTGGTATCTAGAGGACCTGCAAGTAAAACTTTCTGTAGCATTTGGTAATTATACAGAGATATATATGTAATCAGTTTTAAAGTCGTAAACCTACAGCAGAGAAGCCACAACTGTAATAATATTGTAATTTGGTTTTATCAACTGGGTTGATAATGTGAATTGGCCACCGTAAAGAGATTCAAGAACTGACGTTTCGAGCTTTAGCCCTTCGTCGGAGCGAATCAAGGAATTGTGGGTCGTGTGTTTTTATATACAGAAAGATGGAGCTTCGCTATTGGTTGGTGCCTGGTAACGTGAAAACAACGGAATAAATTAGTTGAATGAAAAGCGTTCGTTGATACCGTGAGGATTAAGAGTGCCGATTTGAAAAATAAATTTTTGTTCTAGAGTTTTTCGGCTTTCCGTGTTTCCTTGGTGAAGGGAAAGGCCGCAGACTGCCATATGTTGCTTGGAATGATTTGGGAGATTGAAGTGTCTCGCGACCGGTTCGGATGCATTTTTGTTGTCTTCTACGCCCCGAAGGTGTTGTCGGAATCGGTTGCCAAGTCGTCTCCCTGTTTCGCCGATGTATAACTTTCTGCAAAGAGTGCAAGTTATGCAGTTGATGGCATTGGCTGAGGTACAGGTGAAATGATCAGTGATCAGGATAGATCGCTTGGGTCCCGATATTTTGTCAACGTTGTGAATGAAAGGGCATGTTTTGCATCGTGTGCGAGCGCATTTAAAAGTTCCGGGTTGGTCACTTGTTTGGAATGCACTTCTGACTAAAAAGTTACCTACGTTTTTGTCGCGTTTGAATGAAATTAAAGGAGGTTGCGAAAAGATTCTACCAGTGTCGGGATCATTTTGAAGTAATTTAAAGTTTTTGAGAATGATGGATTTAACTGCGTGGTTGTGAGGATGAAAAGTGAGGGTGAATGGAATTCTATCGTTGTTTTCTCTCTGTGACGCGTCTTTGTTGTTTGAGCTAAGAGCTGTGTCGGTCATCAAAAAACATGATGTGAATGTCAGAAACTGAAGGTCTGATGAAACTCATAAGGTTGTTGTCTTTAGACGGCCTTTTCCTCTATGCCTGAAATATGAGATTTTGGCTCATCCTCTGCTCATGTTTGAGAAATGCTGATTCTCGTCCCCAGAGCCAGTTTGTTCCTCTTTGCCGGTACGTGAAGAACAATCTGCTATGGATGATTTGATTGGTTGGAATCTCACAATGGAAGTCCAATCACATCAGCTGTTTTGGAATATCTTTGTCATCAGTTAGTTTAGAATAGCTGATGTCATTGGACACCCTTTGTTTGATTTAAGCCAGTCAAATCATGTGTTCCAAGAGCCACTTGTTCCTCATGCACAGGCCCAGCCGGCTAAGAGGGCCAAGCGGCTCTGGGGATGAGCATAAGAAATGACCCACTGTATTGACTAGATAGGGACAATCTTTACCTTTCCCCACCCCCTTGAGCACCTCTGGAACTGACATTTCTCTTCCTGAATAGGATGCTAGTCCATTAGTAGCTATCAGTGAGGTTCCTGGCAAACCATAACAATTTGCAGTATACACTGATGGCCCTTAACTCGCCCCCTATTTTTTTCAAGCAAGAAAGAGTTCACCTTTACTTACCCCTCCCTTTTCAGAACAGCCACTGGCTACTCCTATCCAAGGATGGGACCCTCCGTTCGTCGTGCATATGAATCACATGAGGTCCCAAGTAGCCCCTACCCAATTTCCTGTTGTGACTGGAAACTCTCGAAACTCCTTGTCTTGGGACAGTACAATTCTGCTTATATCAAGTATTACCTAGAGCAGTTCCTCGAAGAGCAGCGAGGGCGGGAAGATGAGAGACCCTGGGAACGAGGTTGGAAGAGCAGCAGGTTGACCCAGACTCGTTATTGGCCCGATTTATACTAGAGACGGATCATCCGCAAGACAGATCATCCGTCTAGACGGATCATCCGTCTAGTGTAAATGTGGGACGAACATTTGGGATGAATTATTGGTGTGTCGTGACGGATTATCCATGATAGTTAGTCGATCAAGATGAACTATCGCGATAAGCTGTCTGGACGGATGATCCGTCTGTTTGTTCGTATTTATACACAGACGGATTATCGGACAGGTTATCGTTCTCTACCCAAATTCATCCCAGACGGATGATCCGTCTCTAGTATAGACCCTATGCAAATATGGCGGCCGCTATTTTTTGGCCCTGAAAAGAAACATTTGTCAAGAGAATTAATTACTTTCCCTTAACGATTAAGTCAAATGAAATCGATTTATGGAGTTTTGAGGCTATACTTCTAACCAATGGAAAGATATTGCCAAAAGCATGAAAGCGAGGCCAGGCGGGCCAGAGTAGCTTTTTCCATACAAATCTCTTAAATTTAAATCAGTCACAATTTTGCAGGAATTTAACCAAAAACACTGAAACTTCTCAGAGTAGTATATTATGCCATTTACTTCCAAGTGTCGCAATCGGAATCTTAACAAACTTGACCAGACTGCAAACAACAATGGCAGCCATTTTTGCATAGGGTCTATAAATCGGGCCATTGACTGGTTACGTTGTCAGACAACGAGAGAAGATTGGATACTGAGTAAGACGGAGGCACGCGTGGTGTCATGGGAAGGGCCATCCCATGGCACACCTTCCGCCTCCTACGCAGGCGTTATTAGGGGATTGCGTTACCACTCGTAACGCAATCCCCTAGAGTGGTAACGCAATCGCCTAATAACGGCTGCGTAGACCAGCACGCCTCCCGCGCGCCTCAATCTTTACTAGTATCCAATCTTCTCTCGTTGTCTGAACCCGTACCAAGCGACTGGGTACGAGTCTGAGCTGTTGCATCCAAAAGCCCGGAGAAGAAGGAACAACTGTGAAGGGCGAAGGTTTGTTCTTTTGAAAAGGTAACACCGCTCACGTCTCATATTTAAATCGTTCTTGATAGATTGTTCTTTATCAAATTTAGATTCAAGTCCTCTACGCTTCTGATAAATTTCAGAAAAACCCGTCCTGAGTTTACTAGGACCTAAATGACTACAAAACGTTTCACATCTAAATCGAAAGGAAGTGCAGTTCTCTAAACCTACCTCCAGGAACTGCTATTTATTCTACGTTTTAAAAATGTTACATTCTTAGAGAAAATTGGAATATCAACTAATCAAGGTCAAGCATGCAATGAGACCCGGAAGTAATGAGATAGTAAAAATCAATAAGCTAACTAGCAGAGGTAAGCTAGATCTAGAACGGACTAACCTAAAAGATTTAAGCCACTAAAAACCGTGGTCATCTTTGGAAATTCAAGGCCCACTATTGGTTTCTTCCAAAAACAGGACTCTCAGCTACTATATGTGACAGGGTGCCACCTTGTCCATACCCGGGGTGCCAGAGGTTTTTTTTACCCGGTAAGAAAAATTAATCCCACAGCGCTCGAAAATGAAAGAGCACTTTGATCACAGCTTCGCCAATTAATTTTTCTTCCCCAGCAAAAATAAAAAAACCTCTAGCTCCCAGGATACCTCGCCAATGGTGTCAAATGTGTTAGACTTCAAATTATTATTTTACTTAGCTCTCTTGTTTGTTGACCCACACCTTCATCATTTGAATCAAATCTCTTGGGATTGGTTGCAAACATAAACAGCCTGCATGCTTCAATGAGATGAAAAATCTGACTCTATACTGCAGTACTAGCTTTGCTATGAATCCAAATTCCACAGTTCTAGGCAAAAGTCTTGGGACACTTTACTGTTTCGACAAGAAATTGGCATTGTTTGAACCTGCCCCTCCCCACGCCCAATGCAATGTTGATTTCTATCTATCCAACTGTGCGACAAAATCCAAATATTGTTTTGGGCCGGACAGGGGTATTTGGGGGAGAATATGTGACTGGGCACTATTCAGTCATGATGACAAGTCCTCTAAGGTCTATTGAGCCTTAGTTTTGCCTTTAAAAGTCTGAGAAGCTGTTATACTTGAGGCTCGACAAATTTCTGATCTGACATCAGGTGGTGGTTTGAATTAAACTGACTGGCAGAGCTTGCTGTCAGAGCCTCCTGTCTTTAGAAATTATGTGTGAACAATTATGTATAAAATGAACAGTAAATAAAGGCACTTCTTCTCTTCAAGAATGACTTTTTTGGATATAGAAATTTGAAGGTAGTTGTGGAACATTCCTGCATAATTGATGAGTTGTGCGTAATGGGTGCTCTATTCACCTAAAGACAGTTATGCTTCTTGGGCTTCTTTTCTCCATTTAAAGAATTAGAATTTTAACGAATTACTATGGGTAGGGCGAGAGGAACTCCAGGAAACTACTGGTTATCAATATATATTAAAAATTAATCAGCTTTTTCTTAGGACTAGAAAAGCTTATTGAACCAGTGATTGATATATTATTGGGCTCAGAGAATTCCAAATTTTAGGACTGTGGAAGAGTATCATAAGAGTATCACAGCGTTGCAATTGATAACAAAGCCTGGCTGTTCTAGTTTAATAACTATGTTCTTGACTGCTTGTTGGGAACGAATGTAAACCTCTTTTATTAGGATTTATAATATAGATAGGACTCTGTGCGCGCTCTGATTGGTCACAAACCCATGATTTATCAGAGTTTAAAACATTTTTCTTTTCGTCAGCTTTACTCTAGTGAAAATTCGCAAGGGATGGCGGCGAACATTTTCTATAAAGAAATTCCGGACAAAATTCTGAGTCAAGCTGCAGAGATTGTCGAGGAAGCTTCTACGTTCGAGATGAAAGTATCGATCATGGGTGTTAAATAATGCTTCACGCTGCTGTAGACAAAATACACCACTCATAATTATATTATTTTTTTGTGTTGGGTACTAGAAAGACATGGCGGCCCAATCAGAGGTTGGAGACAGGGAAGAATATCCCAAAGCTAGAAGAGAGAATGGAATGTTTGTTTTACCTTGGGGTGGAGAACGTCCATCAGCACTGAAAGCTATGAAATGGTTCATGACTTCACCAAACAATAGCAACTTACCAGGGTCTAGACTTACTAACTTGTATCGTGGTAACAATGAGGTATCATTAAAAGTGCTTTATAGCTTTTCTTTTTCTGGTTTGGTTGCCTTTGGCAAAAAATTGGCTTATTTCGTTGTTACAGTGCGATGCACCTAAGTGTGGCCACCCAACAAACTTTTTTGACAAGTTATAATTAGCCAATCAGAGAGCGCAAATTTTTTTGAGATGTCCTGCCTTCTTGCAATGTTCAAAGCTGTTGTCACGAAACCTGTCACGCTTTTAACATGGAGGCAGGACAACTCAAACAAATTCGTGCTCTCTGATGGGTGGCCACACTTAGGCGCGTCATGCTGTAATACACTTTGTTACAGTTCATTACAACATTTACCTATACGCAAGAAATATTGTTACATTTGTCTTTTCTTGCCTTTTGTCAAGAATGACCCATTAGGTATTATTCATGTTTATTATTTTTTTCAGGAATTAGACAGGCATCTTCCAGTTCTAAGCCCAGATAAAACAGTGTTAGATTCTCCTTCATCAAATGCTGTCCAAGTCACCTGGATTGGCCATGCCACTGTCCTGGTTCAAATGGATGGTCTAAATATCCTCACAGATCCTGTCTTTAATCACTATTGTGGGCTAGCTAGCATGATTGGAGTGAAGCGCTATCGTCCCCTCCCTTGCACTGTAGATGAACTACCTGACATTGATGCTGTATGTATCAGCCACAACCACTTTGATCACCTTGACTATACTACAGTCTGTGACCTTAACAAGAGGTTCGGCACTAAAATCCACTGGTTTGTCCCAATGGGGCTTAAAAAATGGATGAGGGACTGCAGGTGCAAAAATGTGGTTGAACTTGAATGGTGGGATGAACATCCTCACCCAAAGTTTACAGAAGAAAGCAGAGCAGTGAAGTTCGCCTTTACTCCAGCACAGCATTGGTGTCGCAGAGGACTAAATGATGAAAACAAGGTCCTGTGGGGTAGCTGGTCAATTATTGGTCCACAACACAGATTTTTCTTTGCTGGTGACACCGGTTACTGTCATATTTTCAAGCAGATTGGCAAGAGATATGGACCATTTGATCTGGCTGCAATTCCCATTGGAGCATATGAACCAAGGTAAGCATCAAACCCCTTTTTGAGTTACTACTTAAACATTGAAAATTTTGCAATTTCAAACTTTAGACAAAACTTAATGTCTGTTTTCTTGGTATGAATTATTTCACAGAGGACTTATGCAATTCCAGCATGTCAACCCTCAAGAAGCAGTTGAGGTCCATGAAGACATCCAGTCCAACTTTTCTCTTGGTATCCACTGGGGAACCTTTAATCTGTCATACGAGGTCAGTACATGTTACCGGTAATAAGAAGCCAACTGCTTTGTATGTGCGTAATTTTTGGTTGAGCATGTACTTAGACAAAAAGGGCCCGCACTTCCAGCTAATCCATAGCAGGGTACCCCCAGCATTTTTCAGGTTGCTCTTATAAGGCCTTTGTTCGAATCTATTGTGCTTAACTCTTGTCTCGAACAAAAAGGGCCTAGAAGTATCTACCCCAGAATGGGATTCAAGACCTCCAATGCAGGGCTAACCCCGGCATTAAATTTGCCAGTGCCCATTTATACACCTGGATGTGGAGTTGTACTCTGAGAGTATGATGTCTTATAATTCTGCAAGAATAGCACAACCCTCCCCCTTCCTGCTTCCCGCAACTTAAGGGCTCAAACCTGGAGCACTCAATCCAAAGTCCAGTATGGGCTAACCATTAGGCCACCATGCCTTTCGTCTTGGGGCAGTGTGCTGTGAAAGGAACTGTCTCACCCAAGAATAACCACACTTATCCCAGCCAGTAGCCGAGCCCAGATTTTCTTCGTGTAGTCCAATTTGATGACCAAATAAATGAAGGCCAGCGCACCTTCCAGGTTTGCTTGCTGCCAGCATGTTAAAAATCGGATTCCTCTCCGTCCAAAGATCAAATACTGGTATTTAATTCCTCTTATTGATTACCACACAACTACCAGTTCTGAGTGAAACAATATCCCAACTTGATGATTTTTCTTCATTCTCATCACAGTTCTTCTTGGAAATGTATTGACTTTGTATGAAGAAAATGGATTTTGAAACTCTATTTTCTGATTATATAATCACTGATTTTCTGTTCTTTTATTTCATAAGCATTACTTCGATCCACCTAAGGAGTTGAGCAAAACACTGGACAGCAAAAATATCCCACAAAATGAATTTCAAACCATCAAACATGGCGAGGTCAAAATCGTCACCAGGGAAGATACTAAACAGGCACAAGAACGGCGTAATGCTGTTGTGTTTAAATCAGCCATTTGATTGGCTGTGTGCAAGAAAAAATCAAAAATATTGAAAATTATATAAGTTAGCTTATCTTCATTTATATAATTTTATTGCAAAGCACAAAATATAAGACTTCTTGTAGACAAAAGTATTATTACTCTGCAATTCGCTAAAGATAAAAAAAATTGTGTAGGAAGATGGTCTGTTTAAGAGACAATTGCAATTATTAGGGCTTAATAAATTTATGTACAAGTGAGCAGATCAGAGTGAGATTTTTTATTAAGTCAATTGGGTAGAAATAATATTATTATCTAACAAAAGCACTTAACAATCATGCCAGAAATCTAACACAAGTCCCTTCTCCCTTCCCTTGCTAGCGTCGATTATGAATAAAAGGTCTTACTTTGGACAAAAAGTGTGAACTTCAATTTAGATTTGACCAGGAATTGTAATGATCTTTAATGGTAGTGATTATCATTGAATCGAAGACAAAACTTTTAAAAAATGTTTCTTTCAATAATTTGTAGATCACACTAAAAGTGGATAAGTTTTACCATGTAGATGCATGTACCAGAAATCCTAAACATGATTTATTGTTGTTGATTGTAGACAGTTTATGACTCATCCTTGTTGTAAAACAAAGAACAAACAAGACAACAAAGAACTTACAAACAATACAAAACAGAAAAGCAGTTGCTCAAAAACAAAGAAAAATATCACAGGTTTTTACACCGAGGTAAACCCCAGGCTCCAGTTGTTCAAAGAGTGGATAGCGCTATCCACCGGATAAATCACTATCCAGTGGATAGTGCAGTTTGTTTTGCCAACACTTATCCACTGGATAGTGATTTATACGATGAATAGCGTTATCCACAACCGGGGCCTGTTCACTAAGAACTCGGTGGTCTCTAACATGCACTGTGCTCACTGTGGAGGGGAGGTGGGGGTGGGATAAAGAGTAGGAGGGGTGTGCGGAGTTCTGTTCCTCACGCCACCCCTTTCTTGCCCACCCCCCCCCCCCCCACACACACACACATACATGCTCTTTCATGCATGCTTTGTTTGTGTTAACATTGATGTAGAAGTAAAAAATTAGCCATGAGGCCAGAAAGATAATTGAAAATTTTGTCATCTGCAGTGCTATATATAATGTTGGAGGCTAAGTTGTTTGAGAGGGCAACCTTTTTCAAAGTTTTTAAGACGGAATCCATCAGGAAGTTGAGTAATATTTATTTAAGTTGGACAAAAATCGAGTACCAGAATAATTTAAATCATATTGCGTTATTTTTAAAAGGTAAAGATTAAGTAATTATTTGTGATAACACCGACAACAATTTCTTATCAGAGCCCGAGAAAATGAATTTTAAAGATCACAAACTCTAGGCAAAATCTAACGTGTAGCCATTTTGTAAAATCGTCTTTAAGCGATTCAGTGGAATTATAGTGGAACTTCGAAATTTGTTTGCAATGTTTGGTGTTGTAAGAAAAGATTTCTAAAATCCTTTATCGTTAGCTCGTTTAAAACGGCTGATGTGATTGGACTCCCTTTGTTTTATTTCAGCAAATCAAATTGTGTGTCCCCAGAGCCACTTGTTCCTCGTGCACAGGCCCCAGACGGCTAAGAGGGACAAGCGGCTCTGGGGACGAGAATGACTTTTGAAGCGATATTATTCGTTCCCAGGGCCCAGTTGTACTCTGTCATCACGAAACAAAATGGTGCCATAAAATCATCGAACTCTTTCTATGCTTAATCCGTTGCAAAACGGTAGTATTATGTTGAAACAGTTCTGTCAAAGAGGCCATTCAAGCCTTTGGAGGATGGGTCGTGCAGGGTCCGCTGTAATCCAAAATTCGCGACTGTTTTTTCTGCACCGGAGGTGAGCTTAATCTTTTGCCCTGGCGTCCAAGAATCCACATGCCACATTCCCTGGGCTGGGAAACAAATCAAATATTTCGATTCTTAGTTTTCTTGGGTGCTATGCAGCCTGCTAGCTCAATTGCTTCTGTGTTTGAATCTCCTCTCTGTGTTGTACCAGTAATTAGAGTATATGTATACTAATTTTAATAATAAAAGTTGCCAGGTGGAACACGTATTCAAACTTCACTGGCTGTGGTAGATATCCAAATAAATATCCGTAATATCTTTTTTAAAAATGTTGCTACTTATTGCAATGGATTCATCAATATTCGATCAAAGCATGTCATTCAACACATGTTGTAGGGCATGTTATCCCTTCCAGTGACGACAGAGGGGGGTGGGGAAAGGAAAGTCCATTGTCTGTGGGGGGGACTACATGAATACGGCGCCTAAGGTAGATTCTTGCATGTACTGCATACCTATTTTTCCTGTGGGTGAAAAAAGTATTTCATTTTGAGGTGATTGTGCTTTCTTTGGAGGTAGAGCAGCTCTACTAGAGCCGAGTGCAGGAGATTCAAGTTACTTCCTTGGCCAGGCTCATCTCATTGTGTTCAGTGGCACGGCAATTAATCCCGACAGTGACTTTCTCCACCAGGTGTATAAATGGGTACCCTGTGATGATAATGTTGTTGATGATGATGATGATAACTTCATTTTAGTGTCAATCTTCTAGCTACAATTTCAGGCAAAAGTAGTTGACACATTGATTTTAAATTGCAGTTTTTAAGGCGTATCACTCCTTTTTCTGGTTCACTATACTCTGCCAAAGTACCCCCTTCCCCCTTTTCAATGTTGTACAAATCCAGTGAAGTAGTCCGAGGAACAAACTGCAACATTGATAGGGGGCAGGGGAGTTTAAATGAGGGGACAAGGGGTAAAATGAGATAATAAAATGGAGCTTAAAATGGCAATGTGTCAACGCTTGTCACTCATTGTAGCTTTACAATCTGGGGCACTAATCGAGTAATGCTTGGGTCATCCCAGGAAAGTAGAAAATTTTGTTTCTAATCACTTTATGCTAATGAAGTGGAATAACCTCTAGCTGTATGAGATACTAGACCCAATGTAGACTTTTAAATGTTGAGTGGATTTTAACAGGAATGTTCTAACCATCTTGTTTCAACAGTCGACAGACTACATCATTGTCAAAACACCAGGGAGATGCAGTATCTTCTGATGAGTACCCAAAAGCTAAAAAAGTGAATGGACGGTTTGTTCTTCCATGGTGTAAAATGCAAGTTCCTTCAGCACTGGTTGCGGCAAGATGGTTTTTGTTGTCACCTAACAACAGCAGTTTGCCAAGAAGAAGAATGACGAATTTTGATACCAAGGTTAATAATAAACCCTTAACGACTGGTCCCAAGGGAATCATTTAATTTTGTTTCCCAAGACTCTTAGTATTCCTGAGGTGGAGCCACAAGAAACATTGAGATTTCTGTTCAAATATGCAGTAGTAGTCATGTCACCATTTGCAGGGAACAGTCCTGCCCCCTCCACTGGGTTTTCTCTTTTTTGGAAAAAAGTGGTTAAGCGGTGATTGAAGAGTGGGACTGGGGATGAGCTGTGGAACAGCCTACTGGTCATTCCCATCTCCATAGCCCTTTTTGTTTCTCTTAGCCAGCAGGGCCTTGACACGAAAAACGAAGGGCTCTGGAGACATGGGATTTCCAGTCTGAGATTGTAGGATTTCCATACCTCATGTATATAGTATTGATGTTTCTACATGTTGTGTGTTGTAATAAGGCGGCCGGTGAAAATTTTGACTTTCTTTTAAGATTTCTTTGTTCTCAACAGCCAATAAAAAAATTAGAATTTTTTTTAATCGTATGTCCCCAGAGCCCTTCGTTTTTCGTGTCAAGGCCCTGCCGGCTAAGAGAGACGAAAAGGGCTATGGGTACGAGAATGCCTACTGGTGGGGAACGAATGTCAGCTACAGTATAATAACAATAGACCAGTGTTGATATATTAATTAAAAATTCCAATGCTGAGGCAAGTGAATAAAACAAAAGAAATTACTTATTCATCTTAAGCCTCAATACAAAATATCTGTTTTATAACCAAACTTCAGCAACATGTTAGAATATTAATATAATTGAAATATTATTGGTCTTAATTGATTTTAAGTTTGACCTAGGGGCTTACTGATTTCCGCATATCCTTACATAGATAGTGATTTATTAACCGGTAGGTAAATTGTGAGGGTTTGGGTAGACAGGAGTTTAGAATCAGCTTAGAGAAATAGATCTGAAATTCTCATCTTAATTTCCTCCCATATAGGTCACATAACAACCACTAAAAGTATTGAATGCCAAATGTATAGGCTTCAGTGAGGAGAGTAAAGACAGCTTCACGACTAGAAAGGTTAGCACGATAGCATGTCCCAAAGCTGAATTCCAGATTGGGCTTGTAAGGGGCTAACTACTGTTTCATTTTTAGGAACTAGATCAGACTCTTCCAGTTCTTAAACCAGACAAAGAAACCTTAGACTCGACTCCAGTGAATGGCGTCCAAGTTACTTGGATTGGCCATGCAACTGTTTTAGTTAAATTGGATGGAATTAACATTCTAACAGATCCTGTTTTTAGTGACTACTGCGGTGCTGTGCGGAGATTTGGGGTTAAGCGATATCGTCCTGTCCCTTGCACTGTGGATGAACTGCCCGAGATTGATGCTGTTTGTATCAGCCATAACCATTATGATCATCTTGATTACAACACAGTGTGTGATCTTAACAAAAGGTTTCACAATAAAATCCACTGGTTTGTACCATTGGGACTTAAAAAGTGGATGACAGATTGTGGCTGTAACAATGTAGTTGAACTTGGATGGTGGGATGAACACTCTCACCCTAAATGTACACAAGAAAGCAAAGCCGTGAAGTTTGCCTTTACACCAGCACAACATTGGTGTCGGAGAGGATTGAATGATTTCAATAAGGTTTTGTGGGGTAGCTGGTCGATTATTGGACCACAACAAAGATTTTTCTTTGCTGCAGATTCTGGCTATTGCCAAATTTTTAAGCAGATTGGCAAGAAGTATGGACCGTTTGATCTGGCTGCGATACCTATTGGCGCATACGAACCACGGTATGTTAACTTGTCATTTTTCAAATAAGTTTTTGGGAAGCTCAAAGGGATATTGTATTAGTCACAGTTACTGGTGAAAGTTGGTGCATGTAGACAATGCAGTTATTCACTTGGGTACAGTACCGCTCAAAGGTAAGTTACCACCTCTCGTCTCATTTCTAACGAGACGAGACTCTCGTGTCTCGAGAGGAGAGTCTTGTCTTGCGAGACTCAATGAAGCGAAAATTTTGGCATAAATCACGGGAGAGTGAGAAAGATAAAATTTCTCGAGAGTGTTTTCACTGGTTATCCAACTTAAGTTTGAAGATTTAGTCGAACAATTGATGTTTTGTTTGCAATGTTAGGTTTGCTAATAACAACTTGTGATAAAATTTTCATTTTGCATTTTAGGTGACAGACAGTGCATTGAATTTGCTCATTTACGTGCGAGCAAACGTGAATCAAAACTTGCTGTGTCGCTAGACTTTATTACTCTCATCACAAATACGAAACGTCGTGAATGAAAGCAATCGAGAGAGTGTCTCGTGTCACGAGATGAGAATCTCGTCTCGCGAGAGGGTGGTAACTTACCTTTCAGTTGTACTGTAAATATAAGAATTTGAATAATCAGTCAAATTAATAACCAACTTTTCTCAGCATTAAAGGCATGCAATACATACAGAGAGCTATGAGCTATATGTAATATTTTTGCACACATTGCAGACAAGTA
Organism: Blastomussa wellsi; assembly: GCA_947652115.1. NCBI lineage: Eukaryota > Metazoa > Cnidaria > Anthozoa > Scleractinia > Plerogyridae > Blastomussa > Blastomussa wellsi. The sequence continues at coordinate 3,641,387 of OX393574.1, read as the reverse complement.
GTACTCGTACAGGCTGTGATCATGACATTTTATTTTCAGGGGGCTGATGTTTTTCCAGCATGTTAGTCCACAAGAAGCAGTGGAGATTCACCAAGATGTGAACTCAAACTTTTCTTTAGCAATTCATTGGGGTACATTTAACCTGTCTTACGAGGTGTGTTATAACTGTGACAAGTTTATTATTTTGTTTTATTTGAATTGTCAAGCTCAATAATTGCACATCTGTCCAGGCACTTCATGGAAGATACTAACCTCTAACCGAACGTGAGGGAATATTGGCCCGAGGTCACGGCAGTATGGACCGAGCGCAGTGAGGTTTATACAGAAACGACAGAGGGCCAATATTCCCCAGTACGGCTCAAGCAAGCTAGGCTTAAGTTAATAAGTAGTTTATTATATGGCACTCGGGTCATGCATGCTTGTCAAAAATGCTAATGCTTAGGTGACTTGAATTTAGAGGCTTACCTCTGTAACGTGTTTTGATGCCGCAAGCAACTCTGAAAGAACAAGCTACCACGATTTTAAAAAAGGAGTATTTTTATACATTCTTTCTGTAGTTCTGGTTGCAAATTTTAAATTATCCAACTTCACAAAAAATATGTGGCCTTAGGACCATTTTCATATGGCAAAGTTCCGACCATTCACAAGAAAAAACTTACCAGAATGCTTGAATTTTCCTTGCCATATAATAAAGGGGTGTAGTGGATAGCACTCTTGGCCTTTAAATCGAGCAGTCCAGCAGGGCTACAAATATTTTTTTCCTGTGAAAGGACGTGTCCAACTAAGACAAAATGTCCAAATATTGTCTGAATACAGTTGGGATTTCATCTGTCATCGGCAAATTTTGGTCAGGCATTGTCTGATGTCTGACTGTTAAAATTTCCAGCCCTCCTTCCTTTATACTGATATTGCCTTGCTTCACTCAGGCATCTAATTGGGTACCAGCAAATTTAATGCCAAGGGTAATAACACTGCAGTCCACTAGCATCCTATGCAGGGGGTGTAGAAATGGTCCAGGGGTTTCAAAACTTCAAGACTTCAAGACTTTATTTTTGAGTTAAGCAAATAATATTTTTGACAAATGTCCTGGCACCGCAAATAGCAGAGCTAATCTAGGCGGGCCAGGAGTAATACTTAAGAGGAATACTGAACAAAATGAGAATAGAAAAAAGTCAGAAAAAAGGAAAGTTCATCAGATTAGGGAGAAAAACAACATATGAAAAAGGATGCATTTAAACTTTGAGGAAAGGAAAAGAAAAAAACATTAGCTTGCTGTTTTATAGGCAGGCAAGACTCTGGTCATGGCAATCAGCTTGCGACAGAAAAACTCACTTACAACAGCCGCCTACTCTTCCAGTTGCTGACGCCGACATTTTGAAACCACTGCTGTCTTGGCACTTATGCTAAAGAAACTCGAATAAGTTTTACCTAACCCAGGCACTAAACCCACCCATCCCCCCTAAGATGGAAGTATGCTTGGCTCCTTATTTGGAATGCAAGCATAAGCAATAAAGGAAGCTTGGCTCAGCACTTCATTTGTATTTTTCTTTTCATTTCAGCACTACCTTGACCCACCAAAGAAATTAAAAGAGGCATTAAACGAGAGAGGAATTGATCAGTCAAAGTTTCATGCCATAAGACATGGTGAAACCAAAGTTGTTATGAAAGACAAAGAAAGCGAGATAAAATAATTCTGAAAGAACTAGAAGGCATCATTCCCCCAGGAGGGGGGGGGGGGAAGGACTCCCCTATAAAAATGACGGGCTTGCTCGTCAGAAACTTAGAAAAGAACCACTAACACGTACCAGAATCTCGATTAGTGGGCGTGGGCCCCCAAAATTTTCACCCTTACAAGGTAACACATAAATGAACACTTCAAATGAAAATCAGTAGTCACACACTGTTCCTGTCTGTTCCTTGGCTCAATAACCTAAAAGGTACCGCAACAACTCTAACGGTAGTAATTTTAGGTTTATATACCCTAAGCGGTACCAATTCATCAATTTTACCCCCTGAAAAGTACGACGACCGCCCCCATCTTTTTTATAGGGGAGTCCTCCCCTGGGATCATTCATACTTTGGAGACTATAAACCAAGTTCTAGGTTGACATAGTATTGTCTACGTCTCAATTCCAGCTCTAACTTAGACCTGATCAAAATTAACACTGAATGTATTCACATTGTCTCTTTAATTTACATTTAATAAAGTAGTACACGGTGCAAGTCTAAATTCTAATTCTATCTGAAACAGTGGATGAAGAAGACATGCCACTTCACTTCTTTGATAATTTCTGTTAATAAAACATCCAATACAAGATCGCCTTCACTACTACTTTACTACAATGATTACGGTATTATATTACGGTTTATACAAAAAGTGTCCGGAAATAGGGCAACATACTGTAACTCCAACTAAATAAATTAACTGTTTCTCAAGTACAGTTCACATATGTAAGCAAAATTCAAAGCTTTCAGAGTAAAAGCAAACTGTGGAATTAACGTATATGAACCTTTTTCTGAGAAATGACCAATGCACGATGACGATAATTATTTGCCTGCTCCATGTCACCCAGGTCCTTGTGTAAAGCACCCAGATTATTGAAAGTAGTTGCGACATCTACATGCTCAGGACCTTGCGTTTTTAGACGAATGGCCAGTGCACGTTCATGATACTCTTTTGCCTGCTTCTCGTCACCCAGGTTCCTGTATAGAGCACCCAGATTATTGTACGTAGTTGCGACATCTACATGCTCAGGACCGCGCGTTTTTTAGACGAATGGCCAGTGCACGTTCATGATACTCTTTTGCCTGCACCATGTCACCCAGGTCCATGTATAGAGCACCCAGATTATTGTAAGTAGTTGCGACATCTACATGCTCAGGACCGAGCGTTTTTAGACGAATGGCCAGTGCACGTTCATGATACTCTTTTGCCTGCACCATGTCACCCAGGTCCATGTATAGTGCACCCAGATTATTGTAAGTAGCTGCGACATCTACATGCTCAGGACCGCGCGTTTTTAGACGAATGACCAGTGCACGTTCATGGTACTCTTTTGACTGCACCATGTCACCCAGGTCCCTGTACAGAGCACCCAGATTATTGTAAGTAGCTGCGACATCTACATGCTCAGGACCGAGCGTTTTTAGACGAATGGCCAGTGCACGTTCATGATACTCTTTTGCCTGCACCATGTCACCCAGGTTCATGTATAGAACGCCCAGATTATTGTAAGTAGTTGCGACATCTACATGCTCAGGACCTTGCGTTTTTAGACGAATGGCCAGTGCACGTTCATCATACTCTTTTGCCTGCACCATGTCACCCAGGTTCATGTATAGAATGCCCAGATTATTGTAAGTAGCTGCGACATCTACATGCTCAGGACCGAGCGTTTTTAGACGAATGGCCAGTGCACGTTCATCATACTCTTTTGCCTGCACCATGTCACCCAGGTTCCTGTATAGAACGCCCAGATTATTGTAAGTAGTTGCGACATCTACATGCTCAGGACCGAGCGTTTTTAGACGAATGGCCAGTGCACGTTCATGATACTCTTTTGACTGCACCATGTCACCCAGGTCCCTGTACAGAGCACCCAGATTATTGTAAGTAGTTGCGACATCTACATGCTCAGGACCGAGCGTTTTTAGACGAATGGCCAGTGCACGTTCATGATACTCTTTTGACTGCACCATGTCACCCAGGTCCCTGTATAGAGCGCCCAGATTATTGTAAGTAGCTGCGACATCTACATGCTCAGGTCCGACGGTTTTCATCAGAATTTCCAGCTGATATTCGAGATACCTCTTCGCCTGATGAAAGTTACCCAAGTCGTTGTGAATGCTGACCACGTAGTTGTAAGCGTTCGCCAGACCTTTGTCATCGCATACGTCACTACGCTGAATGATATCTAACGCAAGGTCAAAGTACTTCTTTGCTGTGTCGAATGCACAATCCCTTTGGCACACGTTTCCAATCACTTGAAAGTAACGCGGGTAATCCTGGAGTTTTATTACACTACTCTGGAAAACTTGTTGTAAGTCTTGATTACAAAACAGTTTTTCAATTGTGATAATCAAGGCTGTTAGATGGGGAACAATGTGTTTGCTGTTAACAAGAGGATCTAAATGTGTTTGTTCCTTTTGTAAGTTCACGTACTGGTTGAATGCTAGTACGGCCCCATTCAAAGCTTCAAGGAGTTTGTCTTCTTGGCAATCTTTCATTACAGTGTTGATAACATCATGCACAACCTGGTGCTCTCGAACGTAGACGCCACTCTCCTCCTCTTCAAATAACAGCAGTGAACATCTTTGGATTCTCATAGTAATCATTTCTTTATCTTGAATTTCTTTATTTACATTCAGAATGTAATTGATTACGATGTCCAAATGTAACGGTTGGCGTGCACAAAGAGAGAGAAAACTGAACGTGTGATGTATAACTTGGTCACATATTACCTTTTCTACGGCCAATGTTGTTGCTGCTGTCATGGAATTACAGTAGATTGGATTGGTCTTGGTAAAATCGGTTTCAGTGATACCTCGCTTGCCTTCCTTGAGTTTCTTCAGGTAATCTTTCCAGCCAAAACTAGAATTTAATTTGTTCTGCCGAACCTCCCGGACATAGGTAGCGGCGCTTGCTAAGGCAAGAGGCTGAAAGTCCAGTGCCTGTGCAACTTCATTTTCCATCTCGCTGTCCGTGATACCAGAAAGCTTCGCTAATAAAGAACTGGCTTCACGAGGCTCCATACCTTTGCTTACTGAGACGTGTTGACTGAAAGAGCTTGTTAAAGGGATAGACATAGTGTCCTGTGTTGTGATAAGCAATTGGCCCTTAGCCCACTGTTCATTTCCAGATTCAGGCAAATGGGCATTCACGTGAGATAGGCTTGAAACATTGTCTACCACCAATAGCCGTGACGTGTAAAGCTCAACTTTTGTGCCAATTAACGTTTTCAGATTGGCGAGCTTCTCGTCTGTTGTCAAATCGTTTGATTTAGACGTGTTGGTAACTGCATATTCCGGGCACTTAAGATGTCGAGCGAAAGAGACGTACGAATCTAGAAGTGTAGCTGTGCTTTCAGCATTTACCGTCATCACAAATGAAGTAGCACACGGAATTTCTTTGGCTTCATCAGAGAATCGTTTAGCCACCAAGCCAGCCAGCTGAGATTTTCCACTTCCTGGATTCCCTGACAAATACAGGTAACTTAAGCGACTTTCGTTGGCGGTTTTCAGCTGTTTTAGCTGTTGCGTAATTTCAGCCACCTCGCAATCGCGACTTGCGACGTCATGTGAAGGTTTAGGAGGGAGAATACAAAAGGATGAACATTCATTTTGTAGCTGATCTTCAAGTACCTTCCGTTGCTCTTCTGTTTCTTGAAGTTCCTTT
>OX393574.1:3628492-3630992 GCA_947652115.1 Blastomussa wellsi | reverse complement strand
AAACGTCAGCCAAACAAAGAATTGGCTGGCGGTAATCTTGCAAGAATAAGAAATATATTGAGATAATTATTTTGTTTTAGTGCGTCTGTATAACAGTTTCGGTGGCATGCGTTAACCTAACCTAAACAGTCTTAAAAGCCAAGTCACATTGAGCCTCCTACGCAGGTGTTATTAGTAGTGGGGACAAGTGTAACACAATCTCCTAATAACGCCCGTGTTAGGAGGCTAAGTCACATTAGAATAGAGAGGGTAAGTTTCTAAAGAAACTGTGGTGCTGCGTCGGTGGGAAGTATAACAATATAATTTGGTTTTATTAACTGGGTTGATAATGTCAATTGGCCACCGTAAAGAGATTCAAGAGCTGACGTTTCGAGTGTTAGCCCTTCGTCGGAGGGTGAAATTAAATTCTGTGTCCATATAGCAATGTGACAGGAAAAATGTCAGAAATTCCTTCAGGTACTACCACTCAAAGCATCCAATATTTGCATTGAATTATATAGCTACATCAAAATCCATTATTGTCAACAGTTGCATTTTTTATTAATTTTTGCCAACTGTCCAAATTGAAAATAAATAGGACAGTTTTTGCTCAAACTGTCCAATTTAAGAAAAATCTGGATACCTTCCATAAACCAATCAATTGTCAAGAAAAACTGTTTCGAGGGCTAAACATTTGCCATGTTCATATATTTTTGGATGCTATATAATTTATAGGTAACAGGACTACATGCTTGTCCAATTTGGAAATAATTGGATTAAAAAAATTCCTCGAACTGCCAAATTGGACTTGGCCTATGGCCTCGTCCAATTTTGCAGCCCTCTGAATTTTTTCTCATCCAATTATTTTCAAATTGGACAGTATGTAGTCCTATTACATATACAAATACCGCTACTCTGATTGTTCTGCCTGACCAAAGAAACTTGGTCATTGAGTTTTTATGGTTTATTTCACAGCATAACCACAACAAACAACGTAAATTAACACCAATCGACTTTTATTATTAACAAACACTAAGTGCCAGTGTGAATTTTCCTAAAGAGAGTATTTTTTGTGTAGGGTTGCAGTTATTTGATCTCTTGTACAAGTGTTTCAATCTCCTCCTTTGTGAACATCCTGAATTTCTTATCTGGTGTGGCAGTTCCAAGCTGAAAGAAGACATCAAACAATACTGTTAGCTCTAAAGCTCAAACACAATATCAACTGTCATATGCATTTACACTTATTTGAGAGATAGGTCTAAGAATTTAATAATTTACACGACCATAGTGGCCCATCAGGCCAGAGCTTATCCAGGTTTCTGTAGCATGAAGCGACAGAGAGTATTTCTACTCCCCCCTGGATGGGATGCTAGTCCATCGCAGGGTTACCCCAGCAGTAAATTCGCAGGTACCCATTTTCACAAGCGGGTGAAGAGACGTCGTATGAGAGCAAGTTGTATTGCCCAAGAACACAATGCAGTGCCCCAGCTAGGGCTCGACCCCAGACCACCCGATCTGAAGCCCAGCATGCTAGCAGGAAGTCCACCACACCTCCCACAATAGCAAAAATCGGTACACAATGTGAACACGTGTCTACGCGTTAGTATATGTAATAGGACTACATGCTGTCAAATTTGAAAATATGCATCTGTTGACAATAATGGATTTTGGTGTAGCTATATAATTAATCGTCTAATTTCCGAACTGCATTCTATTTTGGACAGCATGTTTTTGTCTCTTTAATTTTTCCAGGTAGGATAATCACGTCTAAGAAAGAGTGTAGAAAAGGAAACCACTGTAAAGTTTTAAAAGTTCATTCCGTGACAAAGTATAGAAACATTAAATAAATGACCTAATGGTGTTTATTTATAAATCTTGCACACCAAACTCACAGTTACGCAACATATTGTGATAGATATGACAACCCATCTTTGAACGAGTTATTTATAGCAACATGCCCTTATATGGTCAAAAAACCCTATTTTTAGTAACACGAAGAGCTTAACAGTTTCTCCAGCAAAGTGCTTTGTCGAAGAATACAACGCAGTGTCCCCATCATGGCTCAACCCTAGACTGTTCAATCCAGAGTCCTTCGCACTAACTATTACACCTCTCCACCCTCTGACTTCTTTGTACCTACTACACTGAAATCCTGATTTTTTGAACACTCAATTTTTCCGAACCTGCAGATAACTTAACCAAGAGTTTTTTCCCTTGTGTTTACTCTACTCATGAATAGAGGGGGTAAGTTTCTAAAGAAACTGTGGTGCTGCGTCGGTGGGAAGTATAACAATATAATTTGGTTTTATCAACTGGGTTGATAATGTCAATTGGCCACCGTAAAGAGATTCAAGAGCTGACATTTCGAGCGTTAGCCCTTCGTCGGAGCAATTCGCTCGAAACGTGGGAATGCTATCCTCTCGTCCCCTCTTCACCTACCCTCCTGTATCCCACCACCCCCCCCAAAAAAAAAAAAAATTGGGACACCAACCTGGGCACCAATGTGAAACAAGCATTGTTA
>OX393574.1:3528492-3623492 GCA_947652115.1 Blastomussa wellsi | reverse complement strand
CGGCATATTGGCCTGCAAACGGTATGTTTCGACAGCTCTTTCTTACGAACAGGTAAGGGAAGGCTCAGTCGATAAAATGATCATGCTTAATAAGTTTGGTGATGTTAAATATGCCAATGATTTGATAGGTTCGTATTAAACTTCCACAAATATATACGATCAGACGAAAAAATTAAGTTATCTTTCATCAGCCTTCATACAAGTTACAGGGCGTTTTAATTCTGCATTCATTTGTTACATGTAAGCAGAATTACACACAAACCATAAATGGCATGTTGTTATGTTTGTAATTTCATCTGTAGAATAAAAAATAGTCTTATTAAAAGATGTTGCAGCCATTTTTAAACTAGGGTAAACTCAGCGGTGGGGTATGTGTGTGTGGTGGTGGGGGGGGGGGGGCTTTGAGCTGGGGCTTCTTTTCTTCTCACTCTCACCTATCCCCTACATAATATCAGAACTTTTGGTGGATTAAATAAAATTCATTTTCATCCCTAAGAGATGCTAGTCCTTTTAGGCAAGCTGTTTTTGTAAAAATTAAACCCATGTATGCTTTTCTGCTTTTCTTTGGATTAGAGAAAAATGGAACTGTTTTTTTTTTCACGGGAATAATGTGATTTGAGTCTTTGGGACTGGGAATCGTGAACAAAAGAGGGAATTTGACTGGAATTTGGGCCAAAGTTAGGCTGAGGAATGGGATTTATACCCTTCCCCTTTTTAGGCCCCCTTAATTTACCCCCAATACACCAGAATAACTGCTGTACATTGTAAAACTAGACATAAAAGCACAGAGCGAACTATCTGACAGCAGTAACAAAACACGAATGACTTGGCATCCGAAACCGAGCTGTAAGCCATGTGGGGCCCTGCACGAAACCCCTGGCCACCCCACACCAGAACCCTGAGAGATACTGCTGGCCAGCATTGTCCCTGGTTTAACTTAGCCTAAATTACATATAGTCACATATAAATTATATATTTTAACACATTGTGTAGTACTAAACCAGATATTGATCCCCCAGGTCAGGAGTTTCAATCAAATTTGAAGTAGGCAGCTGCTATGAATCGATTAGTCGTCTGTTTTTAAGACTCTTTTCTTGATCTTTTTCTAATTTCTTCCATTTTGGGAAAAAATAGTCACTGTTTCTAAGAAAAGTAGAGTGAAGTAGCCAACACTTTTCGTCGGCTGTTGTTGCTTAATGAAGCACTGCCCCTATATGGTACAATGGTACCCTTGTCACCTTGAGATGGGAGTCTCCCTGCCAGATGGAAATTTAATTAATAAAAATTAGATTTGAAATTTTATTTATTGAATTAAATTTTGGTGTATATCAATATGTATAGAATAGACATGAAAAAGGCTATTTAAAAAAGTGAGTTTCTGCCAAGCCACAATTTATACATGTTAGTCATATTAGTGAGAGAAAAGACAATAAAACACTTTCTCAAACTCGTAAATAATTCATCATAACCGTGAAGGAGGTCTGGATACCCGATCTTAATTAGAATAGATTTTGACAATTTTATTTCTCTGTTTACTCCTTTGTTTTTGATTCGATTGAGAAGATATATCAAACACTCGAGACAGTGTTTCATCTGCTATCCAAACACTTCGAAGTTCGTTAAAAATGCTCTGCTGCGCGTCATATTTTCAACTCTCTTCTTGGTGTTTGGATATCCCAATGAAACACTGTCTCTCGTGTTTGATATATTACTTCTAACTTCTAAAATAATTATATCAGTGCTATTAAATAAAAAAAAAAATTTTTTGGCTATTACAGTCTTTATACAATGTACCAGAGACTAAAGTTACTACTCTTGCAAATGGTTTGAAAGTGGCTACAGAAGATTCAGGACTATCCACAGCTACGGTATGCATCATAATCTAACTATTCAGGTGCTGTTTTGTTCAATTTTTAAGGCTGATTATATAATAATATTGTTGGTTTTGGGCTTTAAGCAATCATTTTGGCTGCTGGTAATTTCAGACTGGCATCTCTACATATACATGCAGAAGAAAATTGTTGTACTTGAAATTAGAGTCTTGACAGGCTAAGAACAGAACAGGCATGAAACAGGAAACGCGCTTGACCATACACACTGAAATCACCAAATAGCAAAGAAATGATTAGCTTTTCCTCAGGTCTTTCCACGATGAAAGCAAACAACAAAGGAATCTGCTGTTTGCTAACAATTAGCTGTATGCACTGTCCCAGGGGGGGTACTCAAAATAATACATGACGGGGGGGTCCGACGGAGCCTCGTACTGCAAACCCAAAAAAATACACGACCCTGAAATTTTAGACCCAAAAAAATACATGGCACAAAATTTCATACCCAAAAAAATACACGACTTTAAGACCTCAATTTGGATTTATTCAATCAAACAGAACCTTCTAATGCACAATTTTGCACCTATAAGCTAATGAAATTGATATGTCCGTTAGTGTCTCTTCATCCTCCCTTCTGCTCCACATTTACAGATAGGTCCTCATTGTGACACTATCAGCATACATTATCATTGCATTGTAGTCATGACGCAAAAAAAATGAATATTTTTCTGATCTACTGATCGCGACAAAATTTATAACCCAAAAAAATACACAATTTTTTTCAAGACCCAAATACGTGACAGATTTTTCGACCCAAAAAAATACCGAGCATGTAAATTTTAACCCCAAAAAAATACGTCGGACCCCCCCGTCATGAATATTTTGAGTACCCCCCTGGGTGCACTGTACATGATAGCTAGTAAAAGCTTATTTTGGGTAGTTAAAACTCATCAACAATAGATGAGTATGAGGGTTGGTGCTTATACGGATGGTGGGACTGAGAACGTACGAGCTGAGAGCCAAGGTAATGAAAGTTGTTACAAGCACTGGGCTAGTCACCTAAAAATGAAAATTTAGTCTCGACCCTCCCCTCCCAGTGGGCACAACAATCTTCATTAACAGAAAACAAGCTGTGAGATAATGTGTACATGTATGTTGATTGATAGGAGCCTGTCTTTGTGCTTGTTTTGTTTTGATTGTTGTGTTGTTTTAATATTTTTCAGGTGGGGCTTTGGATTGATGCAGGTAGCAGATTTGAAACAGAAAAGAATAATGGTGTAGCACATTTTCTTGAACACATGGCATTCAAGGTTTGTCCTTCATCCTTCAATCTGCCTGTCTTCATCTTTTTTTGTTTGTCTGTATGTCTGCCCTTCCTTATGTCCCTCCCTCCATCTGCCTGCCTGTCTATCTGACTGCCCATCTATTCTATTCTTTCCTACCTCAATCTTGCATCACTTTTTATTATATAAACAGCAGTGAAATAACGGGTGAGCTTTTGTGCGAAAACATGATATCTTCACACATGAAGATAACATGTTATCTCACGTGAAGATAACATGTTGTCTTCACATGTGAAGATATCATTGTTGCTATGGTTATGTAATAAATTCCGCCTTTTGCCGCAAAAGTGACAAGGTTTGGAAGTTCATTGGTGATTATTACATGGCCACTTGGAGATGCGAAATTTCTTTTCTTGTGTTAAAACACATTTCACTCGAAGGGAAATTTGTATCTCCGCGCAGCCATGTAATAATTATCCTCTATATATTCAACAAGTCAACTGTATTTTTTCATGGCTACCCTCATGCAGACCATAGAAATTACACATTACAAACTTGGCTGTGAAAACTCTTTCCTTGCGGCTTGTGGGTTGGACACCAAAATGATGTCATTTCTGTGTTTTACAGGAGAGTAGAACATGGGAAAACATTGTTGATTTTTTGAATGAAAATGTAAATGTACAAGTACATAATATCATTTCTAACATGTTAACTTTCTAGGGTACAAAAAATCGTTCACAAATGGATCTTGAGCTGGAGGTTGAGAACATGGGAGCACATTTGAATGCCTACACTTCCCGCGAACAGACTGTGTATTATGCTAAGGTGTTCAGCAAAGACATTCCTAAAGGTAAGGACAAGTACCGTAACAGTCAATGCACATCGTGCTTGACCACAGTTTGACCATTTTGAAACAAAATTCAAATTCCTCTTTGTAACTTCCAACATTTGAACTACCTAATACTTTAACTAAAAACAACATTTTAGAGCTGCATGTATTCATCTTTGATTGTCTAAAAAGTTTGTAGGAAATTTCAACCTTGCAACATAAGGACAGTTTGAAACTGGCATCTTGGTTTGAACTTTTGATTGAAATTTCACAATATTTACTAGTCACATCTGACTTTGATTGACTGAGTGACTGATTTACACTGTGGAAACATGCTGGCCCAATAATTGATGTGTTAGGCTCCTTATTGAGTGATCTGCATATGATCTCTCTCACTACAACTGTGACAATCTCGATCCACTGTAAGGAAAAAGATGGTAACTGGTACATTAACCTATAATGCTTTGCACGCAAAAACCCTAAAAGAGTGTATAAAAACACAAAGAAAAGTCATAAGTCATTCAAAACGTGGCAAGTGCAATGTTGTTAGTAGTAGGAACGACTTCTGTTAAACCATACTAGTACCTTTTTATACGCCCAGTGGGCTTTGTTTGGTTCATAAGGTATTGTGGTAAAATGTGCAGCCGCCATCTTTTTTCTTACGGTAGATTAAATCTGAATTTGATAATTGCATTAGAGTGATCTTTCTGTCATTTGGAATAGTATACCTGAAAATTTACGAAATTCTTCAAAATCTCTCTTTAAGGAAAAAGTTCATGCAATTCTGCTGAAAATATTTGAAGTTCAGGATAGATATGCTGACCTAAATATGATAATCTCTGATTTTACAAAATATTTGCCCCCGCTTATCTAAATAGCTGCCTCAATTTTCAATTTTATTATCTCAATTTCTCTTTTCTATTTTTCTATTTTTCTTTTTTTTCTTTCTCTTTTCTTTTCCTTTTTTTCCCGTGACTGACCCTTTTTATTATAAATATGGTACTTTTTCACTTCAACTACTGTAATAAATCTTAAGCCGTCCACACACCACCTGCCTCGATTAGCCTTGCTATTTGCAGGTGGTGTGATATTTGTATATTTGTATATTAATGTAAGAAATAAAGATTGATTGATTGATTGAAAAGATTGATTGAATCCCATGTGACCTTTTAAAGCTGTGGATATCCTAGCAGACATTATTCAGAATTCAACTCTTGGTGAGGCGGAAATTGAAAGAGAAAGAGGTGTCATCCTGCGTGAAATGCAGGAAGTGGACACACAGTTGGAGGAAGTTGTGTTTGATCACCTTCACGCCACAGCATACCAGGGTACCCCCCTTGGAAGGACTATTCTTGGTCCTACTCAAAATGTCAAGTAAGTAAATAATATATAGATTTAGCCAAGCCTAAGAGCGGAGCACCATATTTTTGCTGGTTCTTAATGAAATAAATAATTAAAAACGCGTCAACTTGAATTGCGTAATTTCCGCGAAGAATGACCATAAAAATTTAAAAAATGCTGCCAGAAGAAAAAACTCGGACCTGAGCCCACGTCAATGAAGAAAACCAATTCCTGGTCAGCGGTCAACTTCAAAAAACACGCTACCTCAATGAGTTCTAACCTTTAATCCCCAAGAGTGTAAATTGGCACATAAGGTCATAACTTGGTCAGTATTTGTCCAATTAATTTGACCCAAAAATTGTCTTGGATAGATCTGCATTTTAAAGGCATAACTGAAATGAACCACTTCACTGAGAGCTGAAAAATAAAATATAGTTTAGGGGTATACTTACTATAGGTGGATATAAACAACATTTTTAATCTTTTTATTTTTGACAATTAAACTCATTTCTTTTAAAACTGTAACTTGCTAGAACTTTGTTTTATGGAATTTACGTATCAATACCTTTCAAATGGTGTATGATACATGGATATCCAGTTTATATTTTTTAATTTACATAAAATGACCATTTGCCTTGGGGGGTAAAGGGTTAAAGGGTTACGTCCCTAGCTATAGGGTACCTGGACACCAATCTGGCTATTGCCGCTAATCACAAAGTTGAAATAAAAAATTGTTTTACGGAGATAGCTGCATGCCGTATTTCTGGCCCATGATGATGATGATGATGATGACAATGACGATGGTGGTGATGATGATGGTGGTGGTGATAATGATGCTGATGATGTTGTTTTTTATCAATTTGTGGTATCTTTTTGGTACCCTACTGAAGGCCAATCAAAATGCCTCTTGTACCTTTTGCACTTTGATTAGCCAGCTAAAAAGAACTCAAAATAAATCCTTCCACATGTTAGACACAAAATTGCACACATAATGCATAACCCTAAAATAAATTAATATCTTGGATTTTTATTCATTTAGAGGAATGTGTGTGATAATAATTTTTCTTCTTCAGATTTAGTGGCTACAGTTTGTACATTTTGGTGGATTTTTAAAGCATACAGAGTCAAGTAATTTTGATTTATGGTGTTTATATTTTTTTAGGACCATCACTCGCGATGATCTTGTAGAATACATTAGTAAACACTACAGTGCTCCAAGAATGGTTCTTGCAGCTGCTGGAGGTAATAAAATTATTAGCTTCAGTTTTGTGGTACTGATAAGTTAATTTTTCATGCCTGGTGATTGTTTTTGCCGTGATTGATTGGTTGATTGATTGACTGATTATTGAAAGCCCTAGGATTTCACGCTAACCGTGCTTGTGTCATATTAAGCCTTACCGGTCAAATTCACTTGATATGAGCTTTTTACTACTGTAGTTGTCAACTGGTGAAGAAATTATTTTGTTATTTAAACTAAAACATTGTTTAGCATCTGCTCATCCCCAATCTTGTATTGTTCCCACAGTGCATTGCACACTATAGCCCACATGTTTTCAGCCAGTTTCAATTTCATGTTGCCTGAATGATAAAACATGGCTTCTGAAGTGAAGAAAAAACGAAGTGGTCCTTCAGCAGTGACAGTAGGAACAGATGGTGATCAGTCAAATCACTCTCTTGCAACTTGTGCAAAATCTGCAATAAACATTTCACTTGAGTATATTTCTTAGTCAATTCGATTTGACTTTTGAACCATTTTGTAGTGGTGATTTTGCTCATTCCTTAATACAGCTTGTCTGTTTTTTAATTGCAATTCGTCTCTTTTGTCTCCCGACGTTTCCTTTCTGATTCATCTTACCAGCTGGTTAGGCATCAAGTCTTTGTAAACATGCATGCAAATCAGTTTGTGACGTCAACCCAGGAATAGACCCACACCCCTTCTGACTTGGTCGTGAACCAAATAACGTACAGTTTTTCGTAACTTGAAAATGCTATAAATAGTCCGCATTTAGTAAAAAGGAGAAACGAAAGGTGTAACACGCTTCGAACTGGTGCAAAGGTTTATTGTAGTGAAAAAAAATATTTCGACTTTAGGTGTACTTTAATAATACAAGGCTGATCAAACAGCTGGAAACTTACGGTGTTTCCCATTCAGCCGGACCAACCGAGATCAACTGTTGTAAAATGGAACTGCATTTTCCAACCCAGGCTTAGCTTTCATGTCGTTTTTTGCAAATTCAATATTATTTTAGCCACCTTTCCCTTTACAATCTTTGTTTTCCATCCAAATGAATTACTCCCCCAAGCAGATCAGCACCTTCACACTAGAGTACATTTATGAATTTATTATTGGAAAATTGAACCCATTATTCGTTTCAATATTGCATTCGGTTTGAAAAGGCGCGAATCAATGCTCAAATCAAAAGTCGATTTTTGATTGGACTAGGCGAACAAGAGATGCTCCTAATATGGAAAATATTGTTTTGTTTTCAAAATGGCGGCAAGGAACTAAGCATGGCCGAATTTACGAGCCTGGTAAACCTCTCTCAGACCAATTCAGAAAATCTTAAAACTGCAGAGTAATGTTAGGAAGATAATTGGACATTTTCAATGGTAAGGAACCTTTACTGTTTTTCCCATGGCGGAAGTGAACCATGTAAAATATTCACGAAAAACTTGTAATGGCTTCGCCAGAAAACTCTTTTCTCCTACCATATGCATTTACACGAACAAGAATTTCTGCAAGTTCTATGAGATGTAAATAGCCAAGGAAAGCTTCCACCAAGTCCAATCCAAAATCGTCTTTTGATTTGAGCATTGATCTGCACCTTTTCAAATGAATAATGAGTTCAATTTTTCAATAATCAATTCATAATGTACTCTAGGGGGTACGCTTCACTTGGTTTGACTGACTTGATTTCATTATAAGAAGTAAGGAGATTCATCACACTATTTTGCCTGTTCCCACATCATAGGTGTTGATCATGATGCCTTGGTTAAGCTTGCAGGACAACATTTTAATGGCTTAAGATCAACATATGAATCACAAGATGTGGTGCAGCCATGCAGGTACACTGGTAGTGAGGTGAGGGAATTGCAACTTATGTACTCTTTAAGACATCAAAGTGCTGTAACACAATTTATAGTACATGTAACACTACACTTTTTAAGTAAAAAGGCCAAAGTTTACATTTTGATGGGGCATTCATACAATGAAAGTTGAGCTATTCAAATTACATTACATTATGTTAGTGTAAAACTAGTACTGAAAGTAGATTTCTCGTTGACAGATTCGTTTCCGTGATGATGACATGCCACTGGCTCATATTGCCTTTGCTGTAGAGGGCTGTGGCTGGACTCACCCTGATTACTTTGGTCTGATGGTTGCCAATATGGTAAGTTACAAATTAGATAATTTTGGTTTTATCAAATTGGCCACCGTAAAGAGGAATTGTGGGTTGTGTGTGGTTTATATACAGAAAGATGGAGCTTCGCTATTGGTTGGTGCCTGGTAACGTGAAAAACAGTATTGAGAATAAATTAGTCGAATGAAAAGCATTCATTGATACCATGAGGATTAAGAGTGCCAATTTGAAAAATAAATTTGTGTTCTAGAGTTTTGCGGCTTTCCGTGCTTCCTTGATGAAGGGAAAGGCCGCAGACTGCCATATGTTGCTTAGAATGATTGGGGAGATTAAGTGTCGTCCGACTGGTTTAGATGCATTTTTGTCGTCTTTCTCTGCGTCACGAAGGTGTTCTCGGAGTCGGTCGCCTAGTCGTCTCCCTGTTTCGTCAATGTATAATAAACCACACACAACCCATAATTCCTTGATTCGCTCTGAGGAGGAGTTAACGCTCGAATCGCCAGCTTTCGAATCTCTTTACGGTGGCCAACATACATTATCAACCCAGTTGATAAAACCAAATTATCTTGTTATACTTCCCACCGACGCAGCACCACAGTTTCTTTAGAAGCTTACCCCCTCAATTCATAAGTTACAAATTATGCTGTTAAGATCACTCTTAGATACTTAGCTCTTCACAGAGCACAAAGGAGTTACATCATCCTCTTAAAGGAGTTACATCATCGTCTGTGCGCAAATCATCATTTGCAATCCTTTTTAATCTTCTTCCATCCTCAGCCACCTTTGTTCATTTTTGGTTCATTATCACTCCTTTTGTGTTTTTCTTCCTTAGCAAACTATTATTTTTAGCGGTCCTTCATTTTAAGGATAATTTAGATTGTCGAAGAAATGACTCAAAATTTTATGACGTAGCTCCTTTAATGCAACTTTAAAAGTATTAGCATGAAGCAGCTAGGAGTGCTGTTCCACCCCTCTCCCCCTCCCTGGGGGAGGGCAGCGTCCTATCTCATTGCAGGAATTGTTCTTACTAGCACTTTGTCACTGAACCCTTACGGTTTGTTGCTACCTGTTTGTTGAGTCCTGTGCTCTAACTAATGCATAGATTTGGCCAAGCCTGAGAGCAGAGCTCCACTTTTTTGCCTGTTCTTAATGATTTTCTGAAAGCACTTGAGCCTGTGATATAATGGAAGCATTAACCAGTTAGCAGTCAACATCGGAAAAAATCTGTTGATTATCAATGACATCAGTTGGTAATCAATGAGTAATCGATGGGTAATTAGTTGATTAGTCATTGATTATTGGCACTGATCAACGAGTAATGAAGTCCAAAAATTTTGTGGCCTATCAATTACTCATTAATGACATCGGTTACTCATTGATGTAATAGTATTGATTACCCATTGATGTAATTGATTACTCATCGATTACATTGATTACTCATTGATGTAATTGATAACCTATTGATGTTATTGATTACTCATTGATGTACATGTAATTGATTGCCTATCGATTACTCATCGACTTTTATGCTGCACAGGAAAGACACATTTCTTGCTTTCACATATTTTTTTATAACTAGCATTCCTGTTGACAAAATTACACCTTCACCAAAGGTCATATAACCTTTAGGCATGTCTAAACGTCAAGTGCTAATCACATAATACAGATGATTCTCAATTGTGCAATATTTCACTTTATCCAACTCTTTATTTAATAACAAAACAACTGAACAGGAGCCAACCACTCTGAAAATGAAACTAACTAGTACGCTGACAAGAATCGACTACGTGGTTATAGATTTTGATGATGTCAACGAGTAATGAATGAAATCAATGACTAATCAACGCAATCATTGACTAATCAATAACAAAACATTTTGTGGCCCATCGATTAGTTGATCAATTACTCACTGATCATTGGCAATAATCAGTGACTAATCAACTGATTAACCCGTTGGGTGCCTATTGATTACTCATTGATTTAGTGATATCATTGATGTCATCAATTAGTTATGTCTGGATTAACATATTCAGTTTGAACTTTTCTGCAGCTGATTGGTAGCTGGGACAGGTCTTATAGTTCTGGAAGAAATATCAGTAGCAAGCTTGCACAGGTAAGAGTGGCTTACATGCTAAACATGACCATCTTACTGTGCAATTCCAGAAAGCATGAATGCTTTGATAAGACTTTGACATGTTAAGACGGAATCCATCAGGAAGTTGAGTAATATTTATTTAAGTTGGACAAAAATCAAGTGCAGGAATAATTTAAATCACATTGCGTTATTTTTTACCCTTAATAAAAGGTAAAGATGTAAGTAATTATTTGTGATAACACCGACAACAATTTCTTATCAGAGCCTGAGAAAATGAATTTTAAAGATCACAAACTGTAGGCAAAATCTAACGTGTAGCCATTTTGTAAAATCATCTTGAAGCCATTCAGTGGAATTATCGTGGAATTTCAAAATTTGTTTTCAATGTTTGGTGTTGTTAGAAAAGATTTCTTTTGACAAAAATTTGAAGCAGTAACTCAAAAGTTTGCAATAAGGTGTAAATAATTTTGGTACAACAATTTCTTATCAGAGACTGAGAAAATGAATTTCAAAGCTTGCAAGCTATAGGAAAAATCTCGCATCTTTTAAGCGATTCAGTGGAATTACGTGGAACTTCGAAATTTGTTTTTGATGTTTGGTGTTGTTAGAAAACATTTCTCTTCATTATATTTGAAGCAGAAACACAAAAGCTTGCAATAAGGTGTAAATCATTTTTGGTACATAATTTTGTCCAATAAATGCTCAAAGTCCTAACGGATTCCGTCTTAATAATTTATCAGTTTTTCTTTGCAGTATTTTTTGTCCTAGCTTTACTTCAATTTCATTTTCAGCCAAGAAAATACTTAGCTCTTGCTTTTTCTGTTTTGTGCTTTAGTCATTGTAGTTATCTAGCTATATAATAAAGTAATCAACTGAGGTCTTATTTGCTTTCTCTTTTTTTGTAGGACATGGTTCAATACAATTTGGCTCATAGCTTTATGTCATTTAATACCTGTTATACAGATACTGGACTGTGGTATGTTAACTTCAATTATATGATAATCCCAATTATAGATGCATTTTGATTGGTTCCTATCTATAATCTATTAAAGGACTCGCGCACTGATGGCGTTTCTTTATTACATAAAACAGATAGATTCCATGTTTCTTTGACATGTTTCACAGCTTTATAAATGATGCATTCAAAGTATTTTACTTTAATTTGTGCTCCTGCAAAAGAAGACAGTTAACATCTTTGCTTATCCATGGTTTCTATGTTAAGCTATAAGCTTGCAGAGTCATGTCTTATAAACAAATATCAAACACATGCCCATATAACACATTGTTTAAGAAAGCCAACTGAGAGAAGGCAGATTAGCTTTGTGGCTTCAATCAAGGATTTTCCTGTTTTTTTTTTTTCATTTAAAAAGCATGAAATGAACAAAAACTAGGAGGCCGAGAATAAACTGTTCTTCCCAGCATGCTTCAGTGTATTGTGGAATATGGAAGCCATTTTGGAACTGATATTTTGCCCCTCGTTGCTCGTTTGTTTTTGTCTCAAGATCCTCTCGCTTTCTCTCAACTTTACTTACATTGTATTCACTCCTGTGTGGAGAGCTGCACTGTAAAACAAATATTAGTGTTTCTTATTATGCACACTGTACCTTAGTTATGCAATAAACTGAACCATTAGACCACCGCATCTTGCTTGCTTTAAGTTGTATTCAAAGTTTAATCTTGTATTTCGCATTTCAGGGGTATTTACTTTGTAGTGGATAGGATGAAGATTGACGACACAACATACTGTATTCAGAAGGAATGGTAAGTCAGATATCTCAAGAGTGATGAGTGGCTTTTTTTCTCCTTGCGGTAGCAGTGCTTTGTCAAGTACACAGGTAATGAGAATTCAAAGGAAGGGCAAGCTTTCATTCGGATTGGCTTCATAGCGAACTGCTGTCAATCATTAGTACAAATCGACTAGTGTTCTATCATGAATATTGTTCTCTGATTGGCTGTGCTACTCGCTATCTTTTCTATGATAGAACTTGACAGCCACTTCTTCGTGTTTGTGGCGTTTTCAGTGTCTGAAGAATATTTGGGTAATCACGTTGTTAACATTTTATTGTCTAGAAGATAAAATTAATTTCAACAATTAGATTATTCCACTCAATTTTTTATCTTGTGATAGCTGGTTCAGGCTTTGCCCTCATCAATTATCACACGGTAGTAGAAAGCAATGCAGATTTCCCATATTATGACAGCCTTTGTTCAAGCTCTCTTAGGAATGGCAGGTGGAGGGACTAGCAGTTTTAACAGCTTGCTCACAGGCTGGTATTGTGAATGAAAAGAACACAGTAACACTCAGGGGTTTCAAAACGTTTTGAAGTAGGTGTCGTCGTCGACTAGAAGAGTAGGCGGCTGTTATAGGTGAGCTTTTTGGTCACCAACTGATTGCTATGACCAGAGTAGCCGGTGGTGTAATAGTCCAGTAACTGGTGGAACTCTGGCAGTCGCCACCTTGTTTTGAAACCCCTGAACACTATAAGGAACAGGAACTAACATCTGCCACTGGCTTTATGCATTGGAATTGTGACGAACCCATAACACCCTCTTCTGCCTTTGATTACATGTTCTGTAGTGAAATAAAGTATATGGCATAATTCATATATGAACTGCAGGTGAAGATGATCTTCGCAGTGAATTTCCAGTTCAAGCAATTGGGATGAAGAAGCCTGAAAGTAAAAAATATAGGGCTTCAACGGGATTCGAACCCATGACCTCCGCAATACCAGTGTGATGCTCTACCAACTGAGCTATGAAGCCACACATTGGGAGCGAGGTCAATTTATTGAGTTCATATTTTCCCGTGAGGAGTGAAATCATGTACGGTAAAGTATATGAAATAATTCACTGCGAAGATAATCTCTCACTTTCATGTTCTGTAGTGTCCACTATCAAAAACTCACATCCACTTCTGCCTTCAGGGTCATGTTTTGCTCACACCCACTTCTGCCGCCAATTGCCTATTTTGCAAGCTCTGGGCAATTCACTTACTGCTGGAAGACACTGGGAGACACAAGTGACTGTTTTCACTGTTTTCATTTCAGTTTTACAATAATTCTAAGACAAGTGATTTTTTTTGTCTTTGACTAGGATGCGTATCTGCACCAGCATTACAGAGCATGAAGTGACACGTGCCAAAAATCTGCTGAAAACCAACATACTTATGCAGCTTGATGGTATGACTTATTTATAACCATACCCAGTAAAGGAGAGAGGGAAAGGATACGAAATTGTGAGGGGAAATAGAAACTTGAGAGAAAGAAACCACCATGGACCGAGTGGGGACTAACGTGAGCAGTCGCAGTGAGCACGAGAAACGGCGTCGATATGGAAGTAGTGCAGGGGCTCTTTTTCCGGTGTCCACGTTGCTCGCGTTCCTCCCCATGCCACTCTTAATGGGAAAGTGTCACGGAGTTTATCACAAATTTTGGTCAGAATTGCAGTAGCTAAATGTAAACTTCTAACGCCTCGTCAATACTCAGATCGTTTGTAAATCACCAATTTTTATAGCATCAAGTGAATTCGGAACAGAAGGACGAGGCAAAATATATTAGAACTGATTTCACATGAGATGCAATGAGAAAACTTGAATACAACGTTTTCAAGTTGGTGTCAATCTCAATCTTGGCCATCCTCCCGCTAAAATATCTATAAACAGTTCCTATACATTATGGCAGTCTTTCAAAGGATTTTATCATTATCGTGCAGCTTCTATTAACCGAAAAGCGTGCCTTGGATTTTCGATGTGTTACTAAAAATAGCGTGATACTGCCCCTTCAATACGGATAAGCTAGTATTGAAGTCCTGTCCTGTACACCCGAAGTGAGGCCAACAATTATTACTTTACACTCCAAAAAGAGACGACTGCACTCCACGCCCCTTTTACATTGCAACTTAACTGTTCAGGGCCACTTCTGCAGACGGATGGCTGCCTTTGGTGGCTTGTCTCCGTGGCTATGATGGCTCGTTTGGCAATGCTCGTCTGGCTCCTTTGCTTAACTCAAAAATAGTCTTGACAGTGGATGTGAAGACCGACAAATACATGTTGGTGGTTCGTGTGGCTCTTCATTTGGTATTCCTGTATTCTGTATTTCAGCCGAGGCAAAGAAAGACTATTGCTTGCTGGGCGGATAGTTGTTGGAAGCAGCGCGTTTGATCAAAAGATCCTGGCATCTTACAGTAACTAAACGTTTTAAACAAACCGTTTCAAAACTAAATTGTTTTATTTCCTTCAACAGGATCGACTCCCATCTGTGAAGACATCGGAAGGTAAGTTATAATCTATGAAGTTGATACATCAGTTAGAGCGTATTTTTAGCGATTTCCGGGCAACACGAAGATGTTGAAATTTTCTTTCTATCCCTGCAGACAAATGCTGACATATGGCCGACGTATTCCCCTGCCAGAGCTCGACAAAAGAATTGAGGTTAGACGACAAATTCACGATTGCTTTCAGTCTATGCTCATGCTTCGCAATTCCCCACATAATTCTATGCTTAGTAGAGTATAATGGGGTTGCGGTCGGGCTAACCCTAACCCAGACCCAGCACAGGAACGCCGGCCTTGGCAGTCTTCTTTTATTATTTTTTTTGGCCTTGGCAGTCACTCGGTTGTAGACACAGCACGGATTTACGGAGATTTAAAGTTGACTTAAATCTTCTGAAAGTTGGTTATCCAACTTTACGCAATGCATTAAAGCTTGTTAAAGTCACTTAAATGTTTTAGTGCATTTACTCAATCGGATTTTTGAGTGACGATACCTTTCAACTTTCAGCAGCTAGTGTACCGCCAAAGAGTATCTGACAGAAAATCGATTGCTCCAAGTGCACTAGAGAAAGATCAAAGTTTCAGATGAAATACGTTTTAGCGTAATCGGAGTTACCATAGCAACGTAGTGACGTCATGCCCCACTTTACTCAAGACCGAATAACTTGTCACCAAGAGATAATTTTATAAAACCCTTCCTGGATCTTTGACCTGATATACTTTCCTTGAGGTCTGCCAAATTTGAAGAATTTTTATAAGAGCGATTTGGAGAAAATTTATGGCGAAATTTTAAGGTGTTAAAATACAACAAAATCGTATTAGTTCCTGAATGCTATTAAAACGTTTGTTCACCAGGCCTCGTGTCAGATGACTTTGGTCTGAAATAAACTGAATAGCATCCAATTACATT
Organism: Blastomussa wellsi; assembly: GCA_947652115.1. NCBI lineage: Eukaryota > Metazoa > Cnidaria > Anthozoa > Scleractinia > Plerogyridae > Blastomussa > Blastomussa wellsi. The sequence goes on along the minus strand of OX393574.1, from coordinate 3,607,574 downwards.
TGGTGAAAATCTTAGCAGAACCGTTGTATTCGATTTCTGAAAACACTGGCTTGAATATCAACAGGAGTGAAGTGTTATTTTGCGTTTTCGTCAAAATTGACGCTATATTTATTACCTTGTTAATTCATGTAACGATATATGAATTCACGAGGCATTGAAATGTACAGTTGCACGGAGATTCAAGACAATGGATAGGCATAATTAGAACCACAAACGACTAGCCGGAAAATAAGCGAAATGTTTACCAAAGTTGAGACTACAAATTGACAGCCTTGAATGTTTCAATGAGGTTGAAACTCGGGGACTATATTAAATATTGGTTAATCTATCTGAAGAATAATTTTTAAAAAAAAATTATATACCGCTTTTTGAATAAGGACCATTTTAATAAATGTAGGGTCAATTTTGACGAAAATGCAAAATAACACTCCACTCCAGTTCAGATTCAAGCCAGTGTTTTCAGAAATCGAATAAAAAGATTTTTCTAAGATTTTCACCAAATGCAATTGGATGCTATTAAATTTATTTCAGACCAAAGTCATCTCACGTCAGGCCTAGTGAACAAACTTTTGGATAACATTCAGGAAGTAATACGATTTTGTTGTATTTTAACACCTTAAAACTTCACCATAAATTTTTCATATTTTTCATATTTGGCAGACCTCAAGAAAAGTATGTCAGGTTAAAGATCCTGGAAGGGTTTTCCAAAATTATCCCTTGATGACAGGTTATTCGGTCTCGCGTAAAGTGGAGCATGACGTCACTACGTTGCCATGGTAACTCCGATCACGATAAAATTGCCTTCATCTGAAACTTTGATCTTTCTCTAGTGCACCTGGAGCAATCGATTTTCTGTCAGATACTATATGGTGGTACACTAGCTGCTCAAAGTTGAAAGGTATCGTCACTCAAAAATCCGATCGAGCCACCTTAATTATGAGTGTAAAGGCCATTTTTAAAAAAACGTAAAGGTAGAGTAAAGCAACTTAAAACAGACGATTACGCCAGCTTTAAGTTGGTTTACACCGCAGTAAAGTTATCTTTTCATGCTGTGAGACTAGTTGGCTTTATGTTTCAACATTTTTTGCTCTTTTCGTATCCGTTTCCAACCTTGCAATCGTTAGTCATCCTTGCTTCCTAATGGGTTCCTGACATTTGTTGATTACTGTTCCACAAAATGAATCTGTTACTGGTGGGTTTTGTGTAAGAACTTTTATATAATCTTTTCGAAATCATGGTTAACCTTGGGCTGTCAGGTTGAAACTCTCGCATGAACACTGTCTATTTTCTTGTCTTCATAGATGATTGATGCTAAGATGGTTAGGGATATCGCCACAAAATACATCTACGATCGCTGCCCCGCCGTCGTGGGAGTTGGTAAGCAAAAACCTGTTTGATTCACCAGGCTGATGGCTACTCGTAATAACACGCGTGGATGCGCGCACGCTCTTTTCTCGCACGTATACTGTTTTGCGTGGATTCACGCGATGTTTTCACACAAGTTATGTACACCGTTCTCGTGGATTCGCGTATAGGCGTGAATACACTCGATCACGCGTGGCTGCGCGATTGCGCGCGTGGATACGCGCAGAAGAACAAGACATACAAAGCCGTCAATGAGATGTTTTATATATCTGATATTTTCTTCCGATCTTCAGGTCCCATTGAACAGCTTCAGGACTATAACAGAATTCGAGGAAAAATGTACTGGTTAAGGCTTTAGGATGAAGACATTTCCATCATCATTTCGCCAAGTTCCATAATCTGTTTGTGTACAAATGAAGAGAAAAGGAAATTTCGAGGCAGATTTTCATCGTTTGTGCTGTGTACAACTTTGATCTGTAAAAACATCCGCAGTGGTTCAGCATTGTTGGGCGTGTTTTAATAAAATTTAAATTCATGTTTTGCGGAAGATGTTATGCCCAGCCTCCAAACCGAACTGTATTTTTTTAAATATGTTGCTTCCATTTTTGGAAAAAGTACTTTATGAAGGGACTCCCCTATACTGATATATATATATCGATAAAAGTTTCAAACACTGTATGCAGCCCTCTCCATAGACTTGCACCAAGTCACCCTCCATAGACGAGCGTAGCGAGCATACCTGAACTTAGCCTCCCACGCAGACGTCCTTTGGGCTTCGAACACGCGTTCCTTCCCCACGGACGGGGAAAACCGTTCATATGAAAATGGTTCTACCTGCATGTCCATTTTCAAGGAAAGCAAACTCATTTTCATGTGAATGTTTTCGCACTTAGACTTGTTTTGAACGAACGTTTTGAGGCAAAAGAGGGTGCGTGAAAAATGTGAGCTGCGATAGCTCTAAATAACACATTTAACAATATATGTAACTCCAAACAATGCGAGAAACGAAGATTTTCTGTACAATGAATAAATGACGATTCTTTTCCTCGAAATTTCCGATTTTTCAAAGCAAAGACACTGGGACGAGTCACTGGGACACCAGAGGCCGCGATCTTTTTGGTCTGCGGAATGTCATCGGAAACCTTCATACGTCTTCGGAAATCTTGGTCCACGTTCGGAAATGTTCGGGAATCATCGTGACATCTTCGGAAATCCAGGCTCCTCCGGGGTTAAAGGTCTCGCGCCTTTGGATAAGAAAATGTTGGCAGAAGTACTGGACTGACGCCTATCATTGATTTTGTTTGGGATTCCTCACGGTAAACATACTTTTGTTCATCCTAACCTACAGTCAGGCGTTTTTATTTTTTGCAGCGGAAGCTACTCACTTAACATTCAGCTACTCACTCAACATTCGCGGGTCAAGCGGCGAAGCCGCGCGAGTGAAAATTTCAACTCGACTCCTCACCAATCTCCCCACGGCTTCGCCTCTCTTACGACGGCCTCCCCAAAAACAAAAGCACTTCACCGTGAATCCCGTCAGCTACGCAGGCTACAGACTAGTTCATCCCAAGTATTGGATTATTAGCAGACTTGGAAGTCTTTTAAAATTGGGTTTTGTAAAAATTTCAAGGTTCCAACTTTGAAATGACCAAATCGCTTCCCGTTTAAAATTGAACCTCTGCAAAGAGGAAAAACAATAAAGAGCCAGCGGAAATTACGTTAGCAATTAGTAACCACATCGTCTTCCGTTTGTCACGGTGCCTGTCACGCAACAAGAAATGAAACAAAATTATAAGAGAGCAATTTAACCCTTACCCTTCCCAAGAGTGCCATATGGCGTAAGATGCCATTACATGCTCAATATTTGACCAATTTGTATGAAATCTTTACTGCAAAATAGTATTGGGAAGATCTGTATTCCATAACCCCCCCCCCCCCCCCCTCCCACCCACCCACCACCACTTATATAAGCCTGATTAACATATATTAAATTGCTCTCCTCCCACAAGGCGTGGCGTGAACGATTCAAATAATAACGTTTCTGAAGCTGATATTTTAAGGAATTATGGGGTATTTCAAGGAGCTCCTGCTCCTAAACGAATATGGGGACCCCTCTTTTTTATTACAAAAATTTAAATTCCCTTTAGATGAACAACCAATAGGCAAAGTTTGAACGAAAATCTATTATCGGTTCTATTTCGGGGGAATAAACTTAAATATTGCTCGCAAAATGTCATACCCTAAATAGTTTCTTATGTGCAATTCAATTTGACTCTAAATTAATCATGCGATGATGTGCTGTACTGTACTGAGATGTACTCAATTGAGTTGATACATAGATAAATCGATAGACGTCTATAATTCAAGAAGGGCGATCCTATATATAGGGAGTTTGGAATACATTGAGCGCGATTAAGCCTCGCAGGAAACAGCGCCAGTACCGGGTCTCTTTCGGGCTGTCCCGCATCCCCGATCCCTACACATCCCGCGCTCGTTTCATGCGGCGCAGAGAAAACAAACGGGCTGTGAAAAGTCTACAATAACTTTGTCATCCCAATGAAGACTAACAAAGCTGATACGAATAAATTTTGTTGTTTTAATTTAATGTCGGTAAAATACCAATTATGTCAACAGATTTTGTCCTGAGTTTAACCCTCTTTTCTACAACGGAATGAACCAATCAAAATGAGATGCTCTTTCGTGCGGGTAAAAATCACTTGCTGATTGGTCAACGGACATTGTCTCTGCTCTGATTGGCTAAAGATGTTGCACGAGTTTTCTTAATTAACTGGTACGCCCGCAGCAAACTTCAGGCAACGAAACTGCAAGCTATGTAATTTTTCTGGTTGAGATTTTGAGGAAGAACTTCCCCCACCGCAAGCGAAGTCCGATCTTAACTTTGTCCTCTCTCGTCGGGGACAGAAATAAGTTTGTTACTCTAGTCCACGACTGAAGTTATATTTAGCAACTTTTCCTAAAACGAGTTCAAAGATTTTTACAAAATTCTGCATGGCCTTTTACGCCACTTTTTCTTCGTCCTAAGTGCAGCTTTCGCAGCCGTTTCAAATACATCTCTCACTCCTTCTCTTGTTTTTGCAGAACATTCCAGGTAAGCATAGGCATTGATCCTTTCACAAACTAAAGATCCTTCTTCGCTTCTGACTGGCTTCTGTTTTATTTTGGATAACTCCGTCTTTGTGTTTTCATCATTTCTCAGATCTTTCTTGTTGCCAACCAAAATGACTGGTACATTTGGGCAGAAATGCCTGACTTCTGGAGTCCATATTTCAGAAATGTTCTGTAAACTGTCAGGACTATCAATGGAGAAGCACATCAGAATAACATCAGTGTCGGGATAGGAGAGAGGTCGTAGCCTGTCGTAGCTTTCTTGTCCTGCTGTATCCCACAATACTAACTCGACTAACTTTCCATCGACTTTAATGTCTGCCACATAATTGTCAAAAATTGTAGGCACATAAAATTCTGGAAACTCGTCTTTGTAAAACACAAAAAGAAGGCTGGTTTTTCCACATGCGCCATCACCAACAATCACTAGCTTTTTCCGAACGGCTGTCATGTTGAAATCTTCAATCTGTAATACATATAAAGTCGAGTAAAACAGCTAGTTAATATTCCTCATGTTTGACAAGAATAAATGTCTTTGTAGTTCTAATGAGATGGTAATTTATCTTTGTTTTAAATTTTAGCCAATACAAGATGAAGATCAGCTAGATAAACGAAAATTTTGTGCTATGATTGGCTGCCCGAGTGGGCAAGTTGGGGTTATCTCCATTCGGGACTCCGAAAGAAAATAGTTTTTTAACCGGATATTGACCTCGCTTCCAGTCGCTTCTCTTTTATTTTCGAACATAATATGAATCCTGTCGCACAAAACGAAACTTGGACGATGTGCTGCCATCAATAGCCCATACATAACTTGAGGAAGAATCACTCTAAACGAAACCTCTAAACGCTGACAATTTTATCTGTTAACGGAACAACGGATGGACTCATTCGGCATCGTACCGGCAAAGGGCTTCAATTTATAGTGAAAGTAGAATTAATATTAAAATTCTATTGCGTGCCCATCGTCTGTTGTATACAAACATATCGCTCTCTAAAACGGACATCATCGCGACTAGCATCAACCGTCCGCCTTCAGAGAGGTGTCCGGATTATTAGAGTTTAGATAAAGTAAAATGACTGAAATACGCTGAAAACGGCGCGCAGGAACCAACACCTGCTTTCCGTCTTACAGCGATGTCCGCTAAGCGAGATTTGATTATAGATTGAACTTTAAAATTAATGGAAAAGTAATAAATTTCAACCAACCTTTCGAAAACCAAGTAAACTTTCCTTCACAAACCATGCACAGATGATGCGACAGGAATGGACGAACTCCGACAATGACCGACGGTTTGCGAGGAACGTTCAATTTATACGATCAAACAAGTTCGGTTATTTAAGGTACTGACCTCACGCTACGAAGGGAAAACCCCAGAGGGCTAGCGATTCTATGCACCAATTGACGGAGACACAATGATAGATTTTACACAACAATGAATTCGACAAGTCGTCAGAGATTTTGCAATTTGTAAATCTTTAGATGTCGAATTTGATAGATTTTCACTATTGATTAGAGCGAAATAAAAATAACTTAAACCCATTGCGAAGTTCACCGATTTTTTAAAATTTCTTCTTGGTTTCCGTCTGGTTTATCTTTATTGAAACGTTTGTTTGACGCATGCATCTAATAAAAGCTTTGGTGGACACACGTGTGCTATAAAAATAGCAAGAGATATAAACCCGCTATTGCGTACGCATTTCAAATTGAGCAAGTCTGAGAGGGATTCCAAATCGCCAAGTCAAGATGTTGTGGTGCAAACATTACCGAAACACATTAGGTTTCCTTTAACGCCTGAACTATAAATTAATTTGCAGCTCATAATGCGTGACGTGCCGTCAGATATTGACTTGACATTAAAATAAGAGGAAAAAGTTGTAGGGGTGGTTTCATCATGAAAGAACACATTTCCAGTCGACCTAGATTAGTCCTTCGTCTTGTTTATTCAGTACCCGCCGCCTCTCGCGACTTTTGCCTTGAAATTCATGAGGTCGACTTGCGGCAAGTCTACAGTCGACCCAGATTCAACTTGTTACTAGCATCCAGTGATGTCGAGGCCACAATATCTGTTCAATAAGTTCACATTTCCGTCGATTATTTATTTTTCTGCAATATAAATTTGTTTATATTCGTGTTATAGGAAGAAGGTGATTGCTAGTCTCAGAAAAAGAGAAAAAATATAAGTCACCAAATGTGCTAGTTTACGAGAAAACGACGATTTATCTCTCACGAGCCAAGCCGAAAAGAAAACGCCGCCATTTTCTTCCTGTGCGCGCGCCAATGACGCAATAAAGCGTGCGCAGTAAGGATGCGCAATACAATACAGAGGAACAATCATGACCTTTAAACAGTAGGCTCTCTGAGGAAACATGCGCAGTAGTTTGGTTTGCTGTGTATGAGCGCACCAAGGTCGATAGCGAATCAAGTTTTTAGTTGTGATTTACGCAGAGATGTGCTCAAATACACAGTGTAATATACTGAAGCACACACTGGAAATGACGTCAAAAATGGTGGCACAATTTTATGATAACATTTGTCACGGCGTGTGTCAGAAAATCAAGGCGAACACAACAGGGAATTTTTGATTTAATATTTCTAAAAATAAAAATAAAAATCTAATCTTACTTCAACCTTATATCTGGTAATTCAGTAGGATTCGATGGCTGATAAAAACAACTCTTCGACGGCCAGCCGACTGCATATTAAACAAAAACGCCAGCGAAGTGCTTTTATCCTCAAAATGACAAAAACAAAGATTTATTACAAACAAATATGTCTTCTGGGCGTTATAATTACAAACAATTTTTCAAACAAAAACCCATGTCACAATCTTTTTAAGACTTTTCAGACTTTTAAATCTTCTTCGATTTCCATCCCTGCCTTCCTTTGTATTTTCTGTGAAAATACGAAATACAAAGTCATCTGTTTTCTACTACAGTCGTTTCTAAAACATCTAGATAATTGTCTATAAGGTATAGAGGTCAGTTTTCTGCACCGTTGATGCAGGTCAACCAATTTCTCAACCATTCAGACCACTTTCTTTTATCGCGGTGTTTTTCGGTCTTAAGTGCGGCTTTTGCGGCCGTTTCAAATACATCTCGCACTCCTTCTTTTGTTTTGGCGGAACACTCTAGATAAGCATACGCCTTGATTCTTTCGCAAACTAAAGATCCTTCCTCACTTTTAACAGGCTCTTGCTTCATCTTGGATAACTCTTTCTTTATGTAGTCATCGTGTCTCAGATCTTTCTTGTTGCCAACCAAAACGATTGGTACATTTTCACCGCAGAAATGCCTGACTTCAGGAGTCCATTTTTCCTGGATGTTCTGTAAACTGTCGGGACAATCAATGGAGAAGCACATCAGAATAACATCAGTGTCGGGATAGGAGAGAGGTCGTAGCCTGTCGTAATCTTCTTGTCCTGCTGTATCCCATAAAGCTAGCTCTACTAACTCGCCATCCACTTCAATGTCAGCGACATCAGTTTCGAAAACTGTGGGCACGTAAAATTCCGGAAACTCATCTTTAGAAAAAACAGTGAGGAGGCAGGTTTTCCCACAAGCGCCATCACCCACAATGACCAGCTTTTTCCTAATGGATGCCATCTTCAATCTGCGGAGTCGAATAAAATGTATTTAGTAAATCTGCTCTTGGTTCCAAAGCAAAAGATATTTCTTCGGCATAGCTTTTGATTCAAATGTAGCCAAAACCATAGTATTTTTTAAGAAATTTCTTGATGATTTAAAGGAACCAATAATCAAAACCATAGCGCGAATAGGCGAATCGAATCATGAGCGATCATAGTTCACTTTTATATGAACTCGGCTCTGCAAACACGCAAGTCGAATTTCAAGTTAAAGTTCACTTGCAAAACTTATTCGCACCCATCTTGTTGTTTGATATTAATGAAGATATAGTTAATTTCAACCTACCTTTCTAAAACCAGAAGATTTCGATGATTTGCTTCAAATCGGTGGACGATAATCAACGAATTTCGAAAATGAGTAACAGCTTTCCAGCCGCCTTCAATTTATCCTATCAGATTGGTTTGATATTTCAAGGTACTGACCTCACGCAATATTAGGGAAAACCCCAAGAGATATTTTTTTCGTCAACCAGTTAAAAACAACCAGTAACAATTGAACCACTCTGATCTCGGTAGAATTTGTTTGATTTACGTCGGTTTATCGGAGAGAAAAGAATATTTTATTTAATACCACAAAGATCACGAAGAGAGGCAATTTTACATGTAACATCAGCTGATTTACGTACATCCGCTTATTTTAAAACAAAGCTTTTCATTGGACACACGTGTGTTCTAAAAATAGCCACAGCTATAAACCTGTCGAAATTGTGCCGAGACGTACTTTTCACTTTGCCTTTGCCCAGAGAACAAGTACGAGCTGAGAGCCTATGTGATGGGATCCGAAAAAAGTAAGTTTTACTTTGAAGTATTTCTTTAAAAATGTACAAGTTTTTATAAGAAAAATCGCGAAATGTAGCCTTGTCGTCTTGACTATTTTGTTATCGGTTGCGTGACAAGCGCCGTGACAATCACGAATTAGTTGCCGACGTCATTTCCGTTGCTCCTCGGCTTAGGATCCGGGCCAAGGAAAGCTTGGTTACCTACGTTTTCAAAACAGATCGATGCAGTACTCAAAATCTATGTGCACGGTTGATCTGATCAAACAGACTCCTTCTTGTTAATGGAAACCTTATTAAAGCGGCTTAACTTGGCTTTGAAAAGGTAGGTTGAATTAAATTACTCTACTAAAAACCTTCAGGAGAAAGGAAGAGGTCAAAGGCACCGACATAACTGCCCTCTCAGAAATAACTTTCAAAGACTCCCCCTCCCCCCAGAGTTTCCAGTCCCTCAATAGGGGGAGTGAATGAATGACAGTAACAGCTATTACTGATAGTCCAGTTATCACGTGGATTCTTCCAATCAGACCATCCCTGGCTTTTCTCATAAAATAGTGCACATGTAAAAGACAAATTTATCACATCGGAGCGGAAAATCTCATTCTGAGTGACAAGAAGTCTGTGAATCACGGACTTCCGGTGTTGGACCTTCCCAGATGTCACGATTCTTGGTGCTGACCAAAAGGAGCGTGGCCTCTGGGGACGAGAATGGAAAAATCCATGTTACCCTTACAAGCAACAACAAATATAAAAACACCTCTGCTAAAAGCCGAGCGTGACAACATTTGTAAAAATATGCAAACATGGGCAAATTAAGTTCTATGAGGATTTCAAGGAGAAGCCTAATTTTGTAGCCACAGCAAACTTTGAGAGCCATTCACGACCTGTTTAAAAGCCCATGCAGTTCTGTTCATGTGTGATTAGCTAGCAAACACTATGCATCATGCTCAAAAATCAGATCTGGTCAGTGTCCAAGTTCTTCGCTTGATGTTGGCCAAAATAAATACAGGTTCTGTAGGTGAAAACTGAGCCATTTGTTCCTTTGCAACTTTTTATTTAACACAACAACAAAGAAGATGGTTGTCCATTATGCACATACAGGATCCATATTATAAAGTGGCATGGTCTAGCTGAAAGCTTGAGAAAGGTCTCTGCGTTTTTTGGCCTTGACAGCGCACAAAACACAAATAAGTGTTTGCTTCTATCTGACCATCTAACCAATAGAAACTTGATGGTTGTGTTATTCATACATTGTGTATGGATTCCAACAGAAATATTTGCATTTTTGTTTCCTAATTTGGAGTTTGCCAGGGGCAACATAATCTGCATTCTTTATAACCATTCCACTTCTTACTATGATGACGGCCTTCAGGAAATCAAGGTGATTTTGTTTTCTCCAGCTTGGCAGTCTGATGTCCCAGCATGACAGTCCTTAGGAAAAAGCTGGTCATTATAGGCAGTAATAGCTGTGGGAAATCCTGTCTTCTCTATGTATTCTCCAATAATGAATTTCTTCAGCCTCATGATCCAACATTTGTTGATGTAGATGACACCGAAATCGAAATTGATGGACAGAAAGTAGCGCTAGAGTTATGGGACGATGGCGGAGAGCAAGAATACTCAAGGATTAGACTGATACGCTTTGTTGGCGCTGATGTTATTCTGATGTGCTTCTCCATTGATAATCCTGGCAGTTTAGAAAATGTCACCAATATACTGACTACTGAAGTAAAGCAAGCAAGTTGCTGGCCAAATGCACCCATTATTCTTGTTGGTAACAAGAGAGACCTGAGAGATGATGAACATACAAAGAAAAAGTTATCCAAGATGAAACAAGAGCCTGTCAGAAGCTAGGAAGGTTCTTTAGTGTGTGAAAGTATCAAGGCACATCCTTATCTAGAACGTTCTGCTAAAACTAGAGAAGGAGTAAGAGAGGTATTTGAAATGGCTGCAAAAGCTGCACTTAAAACAAGAAAACAGCGAAATAAGACAAAGTGCAGTATGCTGTAAAATGTTGGATATGCACAAAAAACTTTGCCAGCTGTCATTGATTAATTAGCTGACTAACGTATGTTACATACTTCTCATGGACACGAAGTCATTCCAGTAAGCTATATGGCCTGTCACTGTGTCACACAACAGAAATAAATGGCCAGCAAATAAAAAAAATTCAAACCAGTGAAATCTTTCAAATCTTTGTGGTTTCTGGTATTTAGACCATGTTTCTCGTTTTTACAAGTTTGGGTCGGGTCAGACATTTTCCTACAAATGTTCTGTGTGAAATGTGTCTAACAACTGAAAATTTCACCTTATACCTGGTATATATATATGTATGTGTGTGTGGTCGTGTATGAAGTCTTTTTTTATGTGGAAGTGGATTGGGGCGAAGCAGGCACTTAGAGGCAATCAAAGATTTTAAGACCAGCATTGTGTGACTTGTGTATGCATACTTTAGGGTTGGATAAAACAATTTAGCTTTGATTAAACGGCGAAAATCTATTCAATCAATATGAATAATTATGTTGATATGAATTGGGTCACTCACTGTCAAATTTGTTAGATTTTGGCCGGTTTATCAGAGAAAAAATTATGCATACAAGGTAAAGCAGTGCAATTTTTGCCCGACTTTACAGATTGAAGATTCAACATGGTAGCCATTAGGAAAAAGCTGGTTTAATATTGTGGGTGATGGTGCTTGTGGAAAAACCTGCCTTTTTAATTTCCCGGACCGGATGGTGGAGCTAATATTTTCTGATACCCCAGGACACGAAAGATACGATAAGTTGCGACCTCTCTCCTATCCTGATACTGACATTATTCCAGGGTTCGTACAGGTCATGGAAAACCTGGAAAGTCATGGAATTTTAGAATATTATTTTCCAGGCCTGGAAAGTCATGGAATCTGAGTATGGATCATGGAAAGTCATGGAAAATTATGTTTATAAAAAAGTACAAAATCAGTTCGGTTTTTTCGTGAAAAAATAGTAAAAACGTACCCAAAATTAAAGATGATTTCCTAGAAAATTCTCAAATTTAGGTCATGGAAAACTTGGACAAGCAATGGAAATGGTCATGGAAAGTCATGGAATTTCTAAAGCTCAAAAGAGTACGAACCCTGTATTCTGATGTGTTTCTTCATTGATGATCCTGAAAGTTTAAATATTATTTCTGAAAGATGGACCCCAGAAATGAGGCATTTTTGCCCTAATTTTCCAGTTAGTTTGGTTGGTAACAAGAAAGATCTGAGAAATGATGAAAACACAAAGAAAGAGTTACGACTATTTTCGACTTCCCAGTACCCTGGCACGGATATTATGCTGATGTGCTTCTCCACCTTCTAAAGAAGTCCTGCGAGTTTTCAGAATATCTCTGATGTAATGAAGTAAGGCATTTCTGACTGAATATGCCTATTATAATGTAGTATATTGTAAAATGTTTGAATGTGATTGTATGGTGATTCCAATCAGAAAAGAAACAGAAACAAATGACATTTTTGAACAAAAGTATGTAGTCATGTTTACTAGTAAATAAATAATAGGGAGTCGAAAAAGTTAAAAATCAAGTCATGCTTCTTGAGATAGGGAAAAAGTATGTGGTATGCTACCATTCAAAAGTTTGGTACCAAAAGCCAGCTAAGGCATTGCTAACAGTAAACGAAAGGTTGATTGTTTGCAAACTTCGTTTTAATGGACAAGGGGTCTTTAAATTTCTAAATGAAGGCTTGAAATAGAGTTTAATAGATTTTATTGCTTCATTTGAGTTAATTCTTTTAATGCATATCTGGGATTCTTGATTGAGAGAGCGTTGTCTTAGACTGCGTCGCAGATGGACAAAACCGCTATGTTGTCAGGCCTCGAAAGAAACTTCTCAGCAAGCGAAATTGCTCAGCTTAAAAATTCCTTCGAATTAGTTTGAACATATCTGTGTTATGAAATTTTACTGAATTTCCTTATGATTTATTTTCCCGTTTCCAGTTGCGTGACAGATGGACAAGTGGCTATGGTTTTCAAACTGGTGCATTTCTGGACTTTCTGGTCATTCATTACAAAAAGATAACTTCCTCTTCATTGTCTCCAAAAATGTAAAATTTGCATAATTGAGATAAAATGCGTTCTCTTTTTGAATTGCAATTAGTGAACTCTATTGACTCAACCATGCTCCTTTTTAATATGGATTCGTCACGGATCTCTACGATTGTCACGCAATTATTGTCTTTTGACTTTTTCTCTGAATAAAGCTCCCGGACAACTGATTGACATTACTCTGTATACTGATATTCAGTGTTGCATGCCGTATTTCATTTTCACCATAAGAAAAACCTAAAGTTTGGGCGAACTAGAATCAACCAGAGCAGAGCAATGGGAGCAAATGATCGCGTGACGTGCAGCTGGGTATTTTCTATATTTAGAACCCACGTGTTCTGGGAGGTCAGCGGCCCATAATAGCGGAACCCCCCAAATGGTATAAATTGAAAGAGGTTCTTTTCAGTCTCAGATTTCAGTTTGTCAGATTTGGCCGTTCTCTGCTTCAACGAGCGATAATCTACTTCGTTTTGAAAAGGTAAGTTGTAAAATAGCTGTTATAAGAAATAGAAAAACGTTGGGATCGAAGATCGTGTATATATTCGACAATTTGAGCTTGACGAAGAGCAACTTTCTCGGATATCGCCTCGATCGTGAGGCGAGGTGGCGCGTGAAATTCAGGGTAAAAGTGTTGTTTGACAATTCACACAGTAAAACTAGGATTTTTGATTTTAATCTTCTCTTTTAGTGAAATTTACTTTAAGCAAAACACAAGTGAATGTTTAAACATTGATAATATTGAGTTAGTAAAGCCGATGAATAATCTATATGGACTCCTCTTTGAAATTAACGACCATTAACCAGCGACGCAAAACAAAGAACAGCCTAGACAACAAAGACCTCAAAACAATGAAGAAGAGAAAACATTTTAGCTCGAAACAATGAAACCTACACGTAGGTAAACCCCATTAATCCAAGCAATCATAGCCAAATTATCAATATCAACTTTTGATTGATATCTTTGAGGTATGAATATCAATAATTTGCCGATTTACTTTATATTTTTTATCGGAAACTAGTTTTACATATTTACCGTTATAAGAGATTGCAGGGATGTAGCTAAGGGCTGGCTACCGGCTAATTTCACCTGAAATAGAGCTTATCACCAGCTTAAATTTCACTGGAAAACAAAGACTCAAAAGAAATTTTCCAGGAACAATGGTCAGAAAAGCCGGCTGAGCTTGTTTGTGAGCCGGCTTTGTAATTTCTAGTCCATGTGATTTTTTTGTGATATAGTGTCCAATCTATTGTGTTCAATATTCGAACGAATCAAACCCAATCGAAGTAAATTGAACGTACTTGTGATGCTTGCATCTGTCTGTTAATTATTGGAAGTTCCAGACAGATGCATCCAACCATGAATCTAAGGTCGACAGTTCCAGCATCAAGTCGAACGCAACCAATTTATGCCATTAATTTTTTTACCAAATCTGTAATCCATCAAATCTGCATCCACATTCTTTGAAAACTCTCTGTGGTATACACATAGTTTCCCTGAAATGGAAAGTCAGATGTTGTTTATACAACAATGTTTCAAGAGATAATTCTTTTCACTGCTTTTTTGCAACAATTCTAACCAGACAAAAGGTTCCTGATCCAAATTTTGTCAAGTATCCGCAATTCGAGCTTCATCAAATGGATAACCTGCGTCGCAGACGTAATCTAACCCTGGTTATAAACATCTGCAAAGCAGCGCCAAAATCCTTGTTCTTGACCCCCAACAGACACAACGAATTACTGGAAGTATGTTTTGAATTGCACTTTCATCTGATTGGCTTACCAATTCCGGTTTGAACTGCCAGGAATTCCTTCCGCCAATCGGAGCAAATCTCAGCTCATTAAACAATGACTTTTCTTAACAGTCCAATCATTCATTGTGCGTACTCAAATCCTGGTACACAAGAACAAATATTTCAGTTCTGGTTTGCAGACATAAATAACGGGGGTTTAAAAATTACATCTGCGACGCAGGCTCGGAGCGGAGAGCCCGTAATCCCAACAAAAATAATCATCTAGTCTGTGATCTGCTGCTTTTTTAAAATCCACGAACCTGCTCAATTCCTTGCAAAAATCCACAATACATGCCCTTTTTAAGGCCAAATCCGTTATGCAAACCTATTCAACCCCCTCCTATATAAAAATTTACAGTTGAGTGGAGATTGCACAAGGTAGACTGATAATAATCCAATTATATTCAAGAACTTCAATCCACTTTTGCAGATTAAGGATTCTTTATGGCATCCGTTAGGAAAAAGCTGGTTATTGTTGGTGATGGTGCTTGTGGGAAAACTTGCCTTCTCATTGTCTTCTCTAAGGATGAGTTTCCTGAAGTTTATGTTCCCACAGTTTTTGAGAATTATGTGGCTGACATTGAGGTTGATGACAAGACCGTAGAGCTAGCATTATGGGATACAGCAGGACAAGAAGATTACGACAGGCTACGACCTCTCTCCTATCCCGACACAGATGTTATTCTGATGTGCTTCTCCATTGATAGTCCTGACAGCTTAGAGAACATCCAGGAAAAATGGACTCCTGAAGTGAAGCATTTCTGCCCAAATGTACCAATAATTTTGGTTGGTAACAAGAAAGATCTGAGAGATGATGAAAGCATTAAGAGAGAGCTAGCAAAGATGAAACAAGAGCCTGTTAAACCTGAAGAAGGATCATTAATGTGTGATAAAATCAGTGGCTATGCTTATCTTGAATGCTCTGCAAAAACAAAGGATGGTGTTATAAATGTCTTCAGAACCGCCACAAGAGCTGCGCTTCACACTAAGACAAAGAAGAAGAAATTCAAGTGCAATGTGTTGTAAAAAATCTACCAGTTAACAACACCATGGTTGAGACTTGCCGAAGCTTACTGACTAACAGAGCATTACTGCACTTATCAATAACACATAGATTCTTAATTATTATGACAGAAATCAGTTAACCTTGAAACACAAAATGGATTGAAAACTACCATTCACCCACCCACAAATGTGAGCTTTGCTGATTGCAGCAAAAAACCAAAGCATTGATTGAACAGCATCTCACCTGTTATTGCAATGTGCAGTAATGTATCGTACGGTTTTGACCCTTAAAGGTGAGAATTTCTTTCTGAAACTCAGTGGTTAATTTTGTAGTTACTGATTGTAATTTATTTCTTTGCCTGAATGAAATGATGCATAGCATTTTGTATTTGACAAGTCAATAAAGTGAATCAATCCAAAATATCCAAATTGTGTAGTTCCAGAAAATCTCCATCCCCCCCTTCCTCAACAGAAGGGATTAGGAATTCCTAAGGGTGTGGAGATTCACTAAGACCAACAGATTTAAAGGTTCATTGGAATTTCCAGAGGGGTGGGGGGTGTTGAAAGGAAATCCCTTCCCTGGGGGAGGTATGGATATTTTTATATTGAGGCACAGTACTACACACTAGAGCCTCTCTGTTGGTCCCCACCCCCACAATTTCGTTTTTATGACTTTGTTTTTAGCAATGTTTTTAGGAGGATCTCTGTTTTTTATTGAATTTGCATGACAGTATAGTCATTGTAATTCACACTAAATAAATATCTGCCTTCAGCATCATATCATGATCTTTCTTTTTCAATGATAATTATTGTAGGGTCTTTGATTTCTTTGGAAATGGAAATACCAACTGTCACTGAGATGTTCACATTAGTAAAAGTAAACTAACTGGGCTGATTTATATTTTGCAACTTTGTCTTAATTACAAGAAAAAATTATGTCAAGTCTATGACCAGACCTTTTAGCCAGATCATGGGTTATCGTATAGCTGCCGATATTTTAAAGAACATTAATATGAATTGTTGTGTTTAGAGTTATTTTTAGCAAATTTGGAAATATCTGAACTGCAAAACTGATACACCTTGCATGATTAAATTTTGTCCTCATACCGCCCTGGGAGCTTGGAGTCAGAACGTATTGATATGTTTGGATGCCCACTTTTACAAATCCTGGCTAAAGGCCAGTGTAGGACACAAAATTAATATTATTTTTTTCATGTAAATCAAACCTTGTGTTTATGATGTGACACAGCGCTCGAAATTAGCGGTTGCCCAAGACAACTAAAACTTTGTTTGGGCAACCAGTTTTAAGGAAAATAAAGGGCTGGTTGCCCAAGATTGTCCGAAATTTGCCATAAGGACAACTTGGATTTTTTTGTAATTTTGAGCACTGGTGATCGTTTTAAAAGAAAGGAGAGGGATTAGAGAAATTAGCAGTAAACATAATTGTAGTGTTTGACATTGTGAAGCAAATCCAAGGCAAATGAGTCATATTTAATTAGAGTTATTAGAATGTAAGAGACATTTTAAAAGGGTTCTGGAAATCATGATTCCACTGTATTTCTATAGTGCTATCTTATGAACATAGTCAAAAACACTACACCAAAAAGTAAAGTTTATTATAGTAACCATGTTGAAGAAATTTAAAATATTAATCCTACATAATATTACCCAAAATTAATGTTCAAAATGTATTAAACATTATTGAAAAATTGTTTTGGACTGCCTTATTCTGCCTTTTTGGGATTGAAGGAATATACTGGTAGTAGGATTTAAAAATGTCTCATATATTAACTGGCCAATCAGAACCTGAAGTTACCTGCAGCATCCTACTCGTGGGTAGTTTACAAGCATTCTTTGTGGTATGGCATTGGCCATGCCAAGGTGGGATGAGTTTCTGACTTTAACCAATAGATAAACTGACCCACTGCATGAAAGATTACTTTGAGATTAGTCATTTGACAAAGTTTGGTGCTTTTAGGTCGAACAGAGACCAAGATATGGACCTTGAAACATGGTTGAATACACTATAGTTTTTTTATGATTTCTGTGATACTTTTAAAAAGGCCAGACAAAATGATTTTCATCTCAGCTTCATCTCTACAATAGGTGAATAACAGGATTTTACAGTTGTCACAAAACTGATAAAAAAAAATTCAAGAGTTTGTGGTTTAGGGGGAATGCAGTACCACAGTTAAAGAATTTGTATGAATTTTCAACCATGTTTCAAGGTCCATAACTTGGTCTCTGTTAAACCTAAAAGCACCAAACTGCATCAAATGACTAATCTCCATGTGATCATTTATGTTGTGGGGTCAGTTTAGCGATTGGTTAAAATCTGAAACTCGCCCCAGTTCCCTGCGCAACCTCGGAATGGCCAATAGATTCAGTTAATTTAACCAGTGGTCTCATCTGAGCTACAACCAAGTTTTTCTAAGGAGAAATAAACTACAATATGTCTCTCTTTTGCTCTAATCTGTGGGGGTGAATGCAAAATCAGATAGGGAATGGCCTCGAGGGAGTGCAATATATGAGTGCATTGTCATCCCTATAGCCCTTTTTGTTTCCCTTAGCCGGTGGGGCCTTGGCACAAGAAGGGAAGGGCTCTTGGGACAGGAATTTCCAGTCCTAGATTCCAGGACTTCCGGATTTGGTGAATGTAATATTGATTTTTCTACATGTTGTGTGCTGCAATATGTCCCCTAGTCTCCTCCGCAGCCGTCAATCAGTAAAATTCTTACCTGAAAACTCTTTCATCGCTGCTGATCTAAAGGCTTTTGTCAAAACGGTCAAATTGGTTAACACGCTTTGCAGACCAATTTTCGCTCAACTCAAGTGACAATGGTTAGCATTTCCCCGCCCTTTGATGGGACAGAAGTTGCAGTTAAGCCACAGTCAGCCAGTCAATCGTTAACCTGCGATTAAGCATTCTTATTTTTAGCGGCGACAAAAATACATAGAACGCCTGATCGCAGGTTAGTCAATCGTATGTCACCAGTAACGTTTCGTTGGCTTGATCCAGAGTGGACTGGGTAGAGGAAAACTGACAGACAACCCTTAATAAAGGGATGACACATCTTGAAAAGCTTTTTTCAAGTTTCTCAGTTGCAATCCTCAATTCTCCCTCATTCGAAGCCATCTTTTTTTCCTCTGGGTTTATTGTTACCCCTTCGATCCCTATTTGTAAACCGTATCCATTCAAGGTTTTCTTTGAGCTCAAGACATTATTTTTCATTACCAAAGATGATTTCATCCTATAGCCCCTTTATCCAGTTCCTTTTCTTCAAGAATTTTTCGGTTCTTACAATTAAACAGCAAGGTACCTGAGTGCTTAAAACCCCTGTTTCGATATAAGTAGTCTGTTTAATTTGTCCATTATTTTCTTCCGCCCTCTATTATTTTTAAAGCCATTTCAATTATTTGAAGAATTTCATATAAATAAGCCGGCATAAAGGCGCCCACTAAGAGCCAATTAAGGCACGTGGGCAAACCCACCCCCACTGTGTTGTTTAGTAAACTTCGGTTTCCATGGTGATTATTTTCTATTACTATTCAATGGAAATGGATGGAAATGCTGAACATTTTGCGGAAAATCATACGTGCGACCACAAGACCTATTCGTTTCTCAAGTCTAACAAATTGTTTTTGTTTCGAGAAAAAATTGGCTCAGACCAATGTCACTACATTTATCATCAAAATCCCAAGGCTAGTTTTCGGAATCATTACAGTTGCGAACAAAAGAGAACAATTGCGTGACAGATATGAAGAGCGTGACAGCTCAGATGGTTCAAACGATGGGCACAAATAATAACGAGAACGTTAAAATGGAAGCTGATGTTTCCTATCTTATTTTAGGCGACATTTTCGCTCAGATACATCAACTTCGTAGTTTTGAGAAGGAAATGTTTTTACAAAGAATGAGCGAGCAGAAATGCGTCAAACCTTTTCGCGTTCGTCACGCAACCGGAAACAAGGGAGGTTCTTGGGTTCGAAATGGAATGCTGTTTCTAAAATGGTCGAAAGCCGTTCCGGAAAAGAAATTTTCTCCTGGTATAGTATAGGGACATCATAACCTCTTGATCTGGTAACTTAGGCCCGCTTATACTTGTCGCTTTCATAGACCTCGATGCTAAAATGTGTCCAAAGCCAATTTCGACGGATTTATATCTGCGGCTATTCTTAGAACACAAACCTGTCCAATGAAAAGCTTCGTTATAAGCAGATACTAAACAGGTATGCGAAGAATGTTGCTGAGACTAACCTGGAAAACTCCAATTACAATTAGCCAAGCG
The DNA here is from genome assembly GCA_947652115.1 of Blastomussa wellsi. Lineage (NCBI taxonomy): Eukaryota > Metazoa > Cnidaria > Anthozoa > Scleractinia > Plerogyridae > Blastomussa > Blastomussa wellsi. The sequence continues at coordinate 3,587,497 of OX393574.1, read as the reverse complement.
AAACCAGATAGAGATTAAAAACCTCAGAAAAGTCTGTGATTGGACAAAGAGAATTTATTTAGCTAAGATGAACCGGTGAAAATCTGCCATATTTGCTTGCGCAGTGGTTTTTATATGGCTGGTTAAGAATAAAACACGTATCATGACTGGCTGTGCTCATTGATGTGTAAAATGTATTGTCTTTTGACCAATCAAGGCAAAGGATAAGCCCATGGGATTTACCGCAATGTGGTGTGAGGTCAGCGGCCAATAATATTCGAACCCCCCTATAGGATAAATTGAAGGTGTGGCATGAATGCTTGGTGATCGACTCTCTGCCATTTCCTGATTTCAGTGATTGTCGGTTCTGGCTCAAAGCGAGGGATAGTTTACTTGGATTTCAAAAGGTAGGTAAGAAAATACGACTTGCAGAAGACTGTAGGATCGGAGATCGGGGACTAGTTGAACGATTTGAGCCGTTAATCAAGCTAGAAGCGAGGTTGATACATCAGAATGGCAACGATTCCATCTGACCAGGAGAGCAAATTCTTCACGGTTTTATTTCACAATTCATCCCGCGTTCACCCCGGCAGCTAGCCCAATAAATCTTTACAGTGAGATGTTCTTCATTTGTTCGTTACACTTTTAGTGTGATTTTCGGCGAGTTTCGCTTTGTATCACGCCATCAAATGATGGATGTTCAAAAATGTTGCTCGGGAAAGCTACAGGGTGTTATGCTTGAGCGACACTGTTACATGCCACTTTAGAATTTGCTCTCCTAACCTTTTACTAATTTTGCCCGCAACTCGCTAAAATACCGATCATTGCCTGATCCGGGAAAATTATGAGTTTGTGGAGGAGTATTTTGAGCAATTAACAATAGAGTTTGCACGACACTGGCGATCGTCTCGCGCTGGGCTAACTTGCACAGTACAAACCGGCGAATTTTAAAAGCGTCCCTTTGGCCTTTCGGAGTTACCGCCTTATTCCTGCAGATGACAATTTTCCATCGTTTTTCGTAATTAATGTAAATAAAATTGAATGTTTGTAACTGCCCGTACTTGTATAAAGTTCCTTGAAAACGACATCATTGAAATGATTCGAGATCAGTCCGTCAGTCAACAAAGCTGCATCGAATAAAGTACGCTGACTTTACATACACTAACTGTGGATTTGAGATTTAAAGTCATTTCTTTTTGTTTGGGCTCACGATAAAATTATTTTCTTGATCATTTCTCCACCCCACTGTCGGCACTTCGGGTGGAATTGTTAAGTGAATTGTTTTATGGAAATATACTTCTTGCAAATTTTATTTGAATTGTTTTATTGTCACTACCGAGAGTTTTTCCAAACGTTCATAACATTTTGATGTGCAGCAAAACATTTAATAATAATGATAGCATGTGATTTGCGAGATGAATTTTTAAGGAAACAGCTAGCTGAATTTAGTATACCATTCACCATAGCGATCGTCTTTGTTGGCTATTTGAGAAAGTGCTGATTTCATTAGCTTTAGGTGAGATCAATTGTGATCAAAAATGTTTTTCTTATCTCTTACTCGAAAAGGAAATTTACCATCATAAGTTGCCGAGTCTGCAATTTTGGTGATATCGAGTTTGAGCAGAAATTCTCGGATAAGGCATTTTACTTCCATAATAAACAAGTTATTATGTAGGAGAGAAATACGTGAAGGTGTCACTTGCCTTTTCCTGTGGCCAAAGCAAATCAATGTAAAATTTAGGCTTTTCGAGAGACATTGCCATCTTCTGACATACTTCAAAATCGTACATTATCTTTGGTTTGCACAAGTTAAGTCAGTAGGTCAGTATTTGTAAACTCTAGTACAATGATGTCACATTGTCAACAACATTTTGACGATGGGAGGCTTAATGGTTCGTTCATTTGACTTCCAATTAAGCAGACGGGGTTTATGTTCTGGAAGGAGTGATTGTGCCATGTTCTTGGGCAACACACTTGACTCTCGCAGTGTCGCTCCAGTTAAGGGAATAAGGGACAAGCAAATGCATGCTGGGAAATAACTTTCAGGAAAGGGGGGGGTAGCTGACGGAAACCAGGGAGAACTGAACAGATGAACTACTAGGCTTAGGCATGATGCAGTTGAGAAAACAAGTGAACAATAACGGAAGGTGGATTTTTTTAAAGAACGTCAGTGGTGATAAAAGCTGTGTCTTTGCAAGTGCAGTTTAAAGAATAAATAATGCTGACCAAAAGGTGAGTGACTTCAGTTTATTGTACTTGATAAAATTATATTGCACTTGAATTTATTTGTAAACTAGGAGTTTGTGGATTATTTTAGGCCTGTTTTAGTTTTGTCGCACTATGGTCCCATGATTCATTAGGTTTTCAGAATGTTTTTGTTAGATTGTTATTACTCCATGTTCAGATTAGGGCAGGGTTTTTAAGTTATGATAAGTGTACTTAAGGGTTCAAGAAAATATTTGCTTTGACAGTAGATTGCCACTAGGACACTGCGAACTAACTTGAATTACATGCAAAAGTACGTGCATTTCTTGATTTATACAGAGCTGAGCTGACGTAAAAGAATGGTGAATTACCCTTCAACTTCACTTGCTGAAAATGTTTCTGCCATTGTTTTCACAGAACTGTTCAGGCTATTGGAACTTAGTGGATTGATGCTTTTTGCGGTAAATCCGCAATCACCCAGAAAACCACAAGAGAGCATGATTTGATTAGTTTAGTATTGGTTCAGATGAAAATTTGTAAGTCAGTTTAAAATCTTTCCACAAAAGTAGTTAGTTATTGCAAATTTCTTTAAACCCAATTTGTAGAGTGTACTGCAAATCTAGAAGAAGAATGGAGAACTTCTCACAAGTTTATTAGAGAAAACCTTATGATTTTGTCAGTTACTTGTCAAGTAAAATTGTTGTTCTACGGGTACCATTTAACTTATTATGAAGCCCAAGAAAATGAAAAAGTTTGTGTTGCAAATTTCTGTACATGTAAACAGCATAAGTCACAAATATTGTTATTAGATAACTCTTATGGTTTCAGGCAGTCAATCTCTAAGAAGATTACAATGTATTGTATGGCCATTATATTTCGTACATTGCACAAACTTATTTCATGCAAAATTTCTGCCAAAACCCATCATAGGTGTAGCTGATTGTTGTGCATAAGCCAAAAATAAAATGAAAATATGTACACTCAAGTCGTCTAGTCTTATTTTAAACATTTCTATCAGTTTAACTATTGGCCTTGCAAGATTGTAAATAGATTTGATGATAAGTGTGTGAGAGTGAGAGTTTCTGAACAGACTCATTTATACAGCAAACATAGAGATATTCAATAAGTACATGTAGGGCATGTTTCCTGTCCGTTTTGAACTGTTTTGAAATTTCTGTGTCGACACATAATGAGACCGCATTTGAACGTGACAAATGTTGACGATGAAGTGTTCGCCTTCCTTTTAGTAATTTTGTTTTTAAATATTCTAGCTCAGTCTATGGACATAAGCTTTTGTTCTATTCTGCAGATTGCAAATTCAACATGACAGCCATTAGGAAAAAACTGGTTATTGTGGGTGATGGTGCCTGTGGAAAAACCTGCCTTCTCATTGTGTTCTCCAAAGATCAGTTTCCCGAAGTTTATGTTCCCACAGTTTTCGAGAATTATGTGGCTGACATCGAAGCTGATGGGAAGACAGTAGAGCTAGCATTGTGGGATACAGCAGGACAAGAAGATTACGACAGGCTACGTCCTCTCTCCTATCCCGACACAGATGTTATTCTGATGTGCTTCTCCATTGATAGCCCTGACAGTTTAGAGAACATCCCTGAAAAATGGACTCCTGAAGTTAGGCATTTTTGCCCAAATGTACCAATCATTTTGGTTGGTAACAAGAAAGATCTAAGAAATGATGAAAACACAAAAAGAGAGTTAGCAAAGATGAAACAAGAGCCTGTTAAATACGATGAAGGTGCTTCAATTCGTGAAAAGATCAATGGCCATGCTTATTTGGAGTGCTCTGCTAAGACAAAGGAGGGTGTTAGAGAAGTATTTATGGCAGCCACAAGAGCTGCACTCGATAAAAAAAAGGACAGAAGAAAAGGAAAATGCAGTATATTGTGAAATGTTTGAACTCGTTCTACAGCACTTTGCTTTAATGATATGCTACAGTTGACTGACTAATGTGAAACAAAACAACTTCCATCCTTTTGAGTTTTTGGGTGGGTCAATCAGTTGAGAAAAAAATTTCTTTCTTAAATAAGGAGTTCCGTAGTTAACATTTATAAATTTGAATTATTAGTATTGTTACATGACCATGCACTGCCCTGCAACATGTGTGGTGTATTTCCAACGGTGAGATTATGCCTCCCGCAATGCAGCAGCTTATATTGTAACTAAGGATGCATTGTAAGATGTGGTGATGTAATACATTTGTAATTATCTAGTGTATAAAAAATGTTCTTTAAATTGTCTCGTACCAATTAATTTCCTCCTGACAGAAAGATACAGAATAACTGAATTTCTGTAGTTGCAATTTTCATCTAAAAATCTTTCACTATTGTAAACTTGTTCATAGGATAGCTTTTGTATTTGGGGTTCTGTTATTCACATCCTGAATAATTTGAAAACCGACATGTACAATGTTGTTAAAAATGGTTATTGAATTCACTAATTTCAAGCTTGAACAAATTATATTTTCCCCTTGGATTTTTAAACCATTGAAAGGTCGTAAAACAAATAATGATGTTCTCAGTAATCTGAACTGTGATTACTAAGGAAGTTTGGTCATGTTTAGAATTTGGGAGAGTTCTGGCTTATGTAAATGCCATAATGTAAACTAAAAATTGTTTCATGTAACAGCTTACCAAGTTCACGATGGGACAATCACTATTTTTAAAATGGTTGATTTGTTTATACAGTGTATAAAATAATGCTGTTGATTTAAAGGCTGTAATTCAAGAATGGAGAGATCTTTTCAGTTTCACCAATTTAAATAATAAAATTTGTTTATTTTGAGACTGTTGTAGGAGTTAATGTTGTATGATTAGCATAGCATTTCTAAATGAGCAGGGACTGGGAACTAAATTTTTTAAAGTGGTTGCCAAGACCAAAAAGTTAGGAGCCATTTTTTCACGTTGAAGGTGTTGTCGTGGTTGGAAAAGTATGGAATGTTGTGAGCCCGCAATATGCATTGTTAGCAAAAGGGACATTTCATGTCACAATATACAATGTAACGTTTGGGAAATCCAAGATGACGGATGTTGACATGTTCGGTTCGTAGCATTCGTGACGATTTTGCTTAGGCAACGTCCACACTAATCTGGGTAAATTTGAAAACTTAAATTTTTTTCTCTGGATTGGCCTTCCGTCGACACAAACAAGGCGTTTTGGGTCACCGAAAACGGAACTTTTTGAAAACGCTCTCCAAGGTGGATAAATTTGAAAACGCTGGCTAGGTGTGTTAGTATGGACGGCGAAAACAGAACTTTTTGAAAACGCTGACATCAAAACAATTAAATAGTGTTTCTCGGACAATGTGGGCATGTTCTTGCATGTATTGAGCATTTCTTGCGAGGCAGTGTTTCAAAATCGATGGCGAAACAATTTGAAAACGGTATAATGTCACTTTATGTGGACAAAAAGCATTTTATCCGCTTTTGAGGCGTAAACGCCGTTTTCAAATTTATCCGGATTAGTGTGGACGTAGCCTTAACAGACCTCTTCATTTCCACCGATTCGTTTGCCTTGAAGCTTTATTTAGTTGAATTACATCAAGGTAAGATATACAAAGCCCAAAGACTTCTGGTCGCTAACTTGGCAACTAATTTTTTTAATCTTGTTCGCCAGCACGGTAATTTTAGTTGCATTGGTGACTGTATTAGGTGCAATTTCGTGCCCTGATATGTTAAATTTGAGTTATCGGGTTAAATGCAAAGAATGACACGGCACATTTTTGAAAGTTGTTAGAGGGACACGGTGTTCAATAAGTGCCGGTGACTGGCGATATCGTCGGCTACTAAAAACGTTTTCGCCAGCTACAATTTGGCGGAGATTAGCGGGAAAAAAAGCGTTCATTACAAAAACACTTAAAAAGAGGGACCCCGGTGCTGTCTACTTTCAAAATATCTCCGCATATTTTAAATCTTATTGACAACCCTGGGGACAGGCATCTCTCCATTCCATACTAAACTCTTGTTTCAGGGATTTTGAAGATCCACTATTGATTTTCCTTTACTCCAATCATGCTCAAATTTCACAGTCTGTCTAAGGCTTGGATGCCTTTTTGTAGCAGGATTCACTTTCCAACCCAATTGATTATAGGCATTTGTTCCCAATCTTCTGCTTGTTTAGAAAATGGCTAATTCTGATCGGCTCACCTCTTGACTTTTTGGCAGCTTACTAGCTTGAGTAGTACAGGGAGCAATCCCATTTTCACAGTTGGCCAGTTGCCCAAGACAAATAAAAAATCATGGACGAGTCACCAAAACAATTTGAAAGATTGTCTGACCGCAGCAACATGTTTGTTAAATTTGCATACAAGGTACTTGTTCTGAACACTCATTGCCTGTCAATACTTCTGGAAAACAACAATTTGCAACTTTTGTTCACAACATAAAATTGTGATTTTGGAATGCAATCTTGCTTGTGTCGACAGCTAAATTAGACACAGCTATTGCCCAGAGCAATGTGTTTATCGAGGACTGCAATTCCGTTGGTCTTGATATCACACCACGGTGAGACTGGAGATCAGTTTACAGTTCTGCTCCATTATGCGTTGTCAAGGCGAAACATTGGTGTTTGCACTGGAAGGCAGACACAATTGCACAGACATTGTCTGACCCCAGTTAAAATTTCTTTGTACCGTGGCAAATTTTGGTTGACTATTGTCCGATTTCCGACTGTTACTTGTAGTTCAGCAAGAGTGAAGATTAAAATCAATTGAAATAAATTAATTTGTTAAAACTTTGGTCCAATTTGCAGGTTGAGGATTCGACATGACAGCCATTAGGAAGAAACTGGTTATTGTGGGTGATGGTGCCTGTGGAAAAACCTGCCTTCTCATTGTGTTCTCCAAAGATCAGTTTCCTGAAGTTTATGTTCCCACAGTTTTTGAGAATTACGTGGCTGACATCGAAGTTGATGGCAAGACAGTAGAGCTAGCATTGTGGGATACAGCAGGACAAGAAGATTACGACAGGCTACGACCTCTCTCCTATCCCGACACAGATGTTATTCTGATGTGCTTCTCCATTGATAGCCCTGACAGTTTAGAGAACATCCCTGAAAAATGGACTCCTGAAGTTAGGCATTTTTGCCCAAATGTACCAATCATTTTGGTTGGTAACAAGAAAGATCTAAGAAATGATGAAACCACGAAGCGAGAGTTATCCAAGATGAAACAAGAGCCTGTTAAAAGTGAGGAGGGCACTTCAATTTGTGAAAAGATCAATGGTTATGCTTATTTGGAATGCTCTGCTAAAACAAAGGAGGGAGTAAGAGATGTATTTAAGACAGCCACAAAAGCTGCTCTGGAGACCAAGAAGAGGAAAAAGAAGAGCAAATGCAGCATACTGTAAAATGTTGAACTTGTTCCACAAAACTTTGCCTTAATATGATATGCTAGAGTTGTTTGACTTACATGAAAGAAACTTCTCTCACCCTTTTTGGGGGTGGGTTGATCTGAAGTAAAAGAGAATATCTTTCTGAAACAGAAAGGAGAGTTCTGTAGTTATCGTTTGTTAATTTGAATTATTAGTATTATTATGTAATCATGCACTGTCCTGCAACTGGTGTGGCATATTTCTGATGGTCAGGTTATTTCATTCTTTTGTTTACATTTGCCGCAACATAGAAGCTGTTATTGTAACTAAGGATACGTAGCCAGGTGTGGTCACACAACCTTTATAATTGGACAAGTGTATAAAAAAACTTGCCTTTCTTTTTGTAGTAAATTGGTACCTTTCGACCTCTTTGTTGCTCTTATACCAATAGGCTCTGCATGGCATGATCGCATGGGACAAAATCCACTGATAGGCCACTAATTTTGTAATGGGTCGCCCAAAACAACAGAAATAACAGTTGGTTAAGGCGTTTACTAGAATCAGGAACACTGGAACACCACCAAACATGGAACCCCGGAACACCAGAAATACCATAAAATGCCACTAAGTTTCTAAAAAAATATAATTATACAAAAAATAAAATTCTGGAGTTCCGTGTTCTGGTGTTCTTGGTTTTAGTACATGCCGTTGGGTCGTCATCATTGATTAAATTATGTATGACATATTGCAATCAATTAAATTACCTTTAATACAAGATATCGTAGAAAAAATATCAGTGTTTATAATAAACTTAGCAAGTACAAAATTTTATGATTGAGATTAACAAAAACATGAACTTGAAAAATCAAGGTCATAGTTTTGATGTCTTCGAGATGCATGCAGATCTGTAAACATTGTTTAGTGGTTTGCTTTTGCTGATTTTGTTCCATATAACCAAGATCATTCCGTGAGCCTATTGGGTTCCTTTAAATAAGGTGGAATAAGTTGCAGTCTGTTGCAAAACTGGCATTTTGATTGACGTTAGCAGAATGAACACAACTGTTATAGAGCTGATAGTTTTTGTAGAATAATAATTTTTGTATGTGACGATGTTATTCTTGTTCTGGAGTGGTTTGAAAATCCAATGTTTCCAGTGTTTCTGCAAGAAATAGTATGTGCGAATTGCGACAAGTTTCATCGAAATAATTATGTATTTTTCCTGGAATTTCAGACCATTTCCAGGGCATAAAATTTGTTTCTTCAAATCTGAAAATGTTATAGTATGTGGGTGGGTTTGCACATATGTAATAACAGCATTGTCAATGTGTAGCTCCAACTGTTGTTATGAGGTTTAATTTTTAAAAGTTTGATTTGTGTATGTAATATCCAATAATTATAATAAAAACTGTTGATTTAAAGGAGAGATCATTTTCGGTTTGTTCAGTAAAGTAGTAAAACTTGTTATTTTGAGAATGTTGGACAAAATCTGTGCATTGCTGTGAGTTGTTGCTACTGATTGCATAGACCAGGTTTTTTCAAAAGGTGCCAAGGCTCGGGACTTAAAGAACTCTCATTGTCAGGGATGGTTACATTTTTTTACACTTAATTTTTTGGGGGGAGGGTAGGGATTAGTGGTGTTTTTGCAGCATAGTCATTAGAATATTCACAATAGTTTTAAGGCTGTTGTATTACAGCTGGGCAGATGAAAAGCATTTAGTGTTATCTTGGAGAGTATTTATCAGAGTCAGGTCCAATTTGAGACAAACTCTGTTGCCGTGGCAACAGTAAAGCAGGTCAAAGACAACCCATATTTAACCTTTTCTGTTGAGCTCCGACGTACGTCACAAAGACTTGGTATATGGAGCATCCCCATGTTTAATCGACAGAAGAAATATTCCATCAGCCAAATTCAAAACGAGCAGAGGACTCGGTACAGATATTCGAAATCGATTAAAACGAAAAAATGGCTAATAGTTTTCACAGCCATCTTATACAAAATAACGTAGCTCTGAAACCTATTGACAGAATCTTTTAAAAATTTGCAGAAATTTTCCTTAGATCGACTTACCAAAAATATGTATAAAAAAACTTTAACCGAGTAGTTCATGTTAATAGCCTGAAAAAGTCAAATATAGGTCATCTTTGACATCTTTTTGAAGTTGCTATGGCAACAAATTCGGACGTCACGTGGACATCGATTTGTTTTTATGCCAAAAGTTACCTTTCAGGAATATTGGTGTTGCTGCAATAGAACTCTGAAGACAGATGTGTAAACCATCATGAGCCGCCCAACCATTGGCCGTTTTCACACTAGAGACGAACAAATCGTCTCAGACGGACAAGTCGTCTTAGTGTGAAAACAGGACGAACAAATGTTTAGACGAACAAACCGTTTGAATTTGTCCGTCTGTTTGCCCGTCTATAAAGACGATTTTTAGAAGACGATTTGTCCATCCAGACGAACAAGTCGACTAAATTCACATCAGATGAACAAAGACGAACAAATCGTCTGACGATTTGTTCGTCTCTAGTGTGAAAACGGCCATTGACTCCTATACCAATCGTAACCGACCGTGACGGGCGCTGAAGGGGCAGTCACAATGAACAAAGCCAACTTTAAAATTGCCTTCAAATCAAAGGAAACCTTGAAATAGTAGTTTTCTGGGGTATAAAAACACGAAAGATGCACGAATAAACTAGGAAGAATCAAGGATGGCTTTGAATGAGGAAGATTGATCATGAGAAGGATTGTAAAGTATATGGTCACGGGTTCGGATCCCGTTGAAGCCCTGATTTTTTCATACTTCTTTCCAATTGCTTAAATTGGAAATTAACTGCGATGACCATTCTTCACTTTCATCTACATCCGCAGTTCAAATATGAATTATTTCATATATACTTCACATTTCACTCCTCAAGGGAAAATATGAACTCAATAAATTGACCTCGCTCCCAATGTGTGGCTTCATTGCTCAGTTGGTAGAGCATTGCACCAGTATCGCGGAGGTCACGGGTTCGAATCCCGTTGAAGCCCTGATTTCGTCAGGATTCTTCCTTCAAATTGCTTAAATTGGAAATTAACTGCGATGATCATTCTTCACTTTCAGAAGGACTGTAATTGACAAATTTGAAAAATTTAGGCTAACCTTTTCAAGCTGTCGTTAATGACCGAGCTTCTTTGGTCCTTGTTCCAGGGAGGGCTGTTACCCCGCCAGCAAAACTAAATGGTTTTTCTCTAACATAGTGTTTGATTTTGCAGGGCTATTTCTTCTAGAAAGTGAAGGTGTGCGGAGAATTGAGACAAAATATCCTAGGTACGGCCCTGCCTAAGATCTTCGCATACTGGTTTCGTGCTAGTAATGCAGCTTGTTGTTAAATAATATTTTAGTGGTAAGTTATACCTAGCTTATTAGTCCTTTACATTTATATCTTGCAATTTTTGGAATTTTTAGCATATCTTGCAATTCTTACACGGCATGTCTGAAAACCAGCTTGCTGAGCCATTTACCGTGGTTTAAATAAAGTCGATTGATTGGTTGGTTGATTGACTGACTGATTGATTGATTGATTGATTGATTGGTTGGTTGGTTGATTGATTGATTGATTGATTGATTGATTGATTGATTGATCAATGTTATGCCCGAGTGGGGGGGGGGGGTGCACGGGATGAGGTGGGGACTTTGAACGTCCGTGCACACCCCAAATGTTGGCCCCGGTATCGGGAAGTTTGGACAGTGCTGAAAAATGCTACGAGTGTTCCCCATGTTGAAACTACCCAGAATTTCCAGAAGTTGGAACTTTCCAGCAATAAAATGGAGGAAATGTTAGATGTTGTTGCGTTGTCCAAAATCTAATTAAAAAGTACTGAATTATCCAAGAAGGAAAGATGTTTCTAGTATTTAGAAGAGTACTGCACTTTGTTGAAACTGCAGCAAGAGGATCAATAATAACTTGAAGAAAGAGCCAAGATAAACTTTAACGTTCATAATTGAAATTTTTAAATTCTATGAAAAACTGGAATGATTGTTTATGTTGACTCTAGAATAGTGAGTTGTAATATTTTGGAGTTTGTGAATTCTTCAAATTATTAATAAAAGAAAACGAAGTCAAATTGAAGCTTGTTTCCGAGGCTTTATGAGTATATAACTTTTATAAACAGAGAACAGAGCTTCCCCACTGCCTTTCACTGGAGCAGCACGATCAATGAAAAAGACTTGTCAAATGCAAGTAAATAGTCTTTACTTCCGGATGGCTTGAAAGATTCTTGAAATTATCGGTCTGGTGGCTAACTTGAACTCAAACCCGTTTCCCCAAGGGTGGGGAACTTTGAAATGAAATCTTATCCCAAGGGTTTGGAAGTTTGACTTCAAATTTTCGTTTCTGATCAAAGTCCCCACCCTACTGGCTCGTGGTGCTCCCCTCGGGCATAAAATTGATAGCTGCATTAAAGGAGGACTTAAAAAAAGCAGGGCATAGATACATTGGCATTTTCCAGGTTTTGGTTGATGCTCTTTCTAAAAAAAAGAATTGTCACATCAAACTTACTTCGAACGGAACATTGTACAAAAAAATATATCTATTGCTAGAAGAGCGAGGATCATTAGAGCAGCTTTACATTCTTAAGACACCGATCTCTCTCAGGTCTGAAAGTTTTGTTAACTGGACATCTGAAAAAGCTTCGATTTGGTTGTTAGTAACAACTTTGTTGTTGTTTATCGTATTCAGCTATTACATTTTTTAACCTATTCTAGGTGAGTCCCACGGTAGCACAATCGGTTGCGCATCTGAACTGCTGTGATTGTTATTTTTTAACGTATTTACCTATTAAATTTTCTTCCTAAGCAACGGAGCCCCCCATTTGCCCAAGTGGTTACCGTCTGGCCTGCTGTGCGGGTCAGATGTTGGGCCGGCGTTCGACGCTTGTCGGCGCGGGGGGCTCCTTTTTTTTCCTCTCTAGTGTCAAACTGAATAGATACATTTTTGTTTTATATGGTTTTCTTTCGTTTAAAGTAAGTTTGATGAGAAAATAAAAAAAAAAAAGATTTGAAGATGACAAATTTGTTAAAGTAATTCCATACTGTTTTTTTTTTTAATCTTTTGGGAGTTTTGACGTATTTAGCTATTAAATTTTCTTACTAAGCAGCGTAGCCCCCCATTTGCCCAAGTGGTTACATCTTTCCTGCTGTGCGGGTCAGATGTTGGGCCGGCGTTCGACGCTTGTCGGCGCGGGGTGCTCCTTTTTTTCCTCTCTCATGTCAAACTGAATAGATAAGCTCCCGTAAAATGTCCGACTTCATTCTTTTTAAGCGCTAAAAATTACCACCCAACCGTTATGGCGATACCAGATCAAATGGAACACCAAGTTTTGTAAACATATGATTTATAACAACAAACTTGAAGAAAAAAATTTGAAGATGACGAGTTCTTTAAAGTAATTCCATACGGGTTTTTTTTAATCTTTTGGGAGTATGGCACACTAAACTTTACTACACTACACTACACTAAACTACACTACACTACGCTACACTACGGTCCCACGATAGCACAATCGGTTGCGCATCTGAACTGCTGTGATTGTGATTTTTTAACGTATTTAGCTATTAAATTTTCTAACCCAGCAACGGAGCCCCCCATTTGCCCAAGTGGTTACCGTCTGGCCTGCTGTGCGGGTCAGATGTTGGGCCAGCGTTCGACGCTTGTCGGCGCGGGGGGCTCCTTTTTTTTCCTCTCTCATGTGAAACCGAATAGATATATTTTTGTTTAATATAATTTTCTTCCGTTTAAAGTAAGTTTGATGAGAAAATTCTTTTAAAGCAAGGGTATCCACCCTAAGCTCCCGTAAAATGTCCGACTTCATTCTTTTTAAGCTCCAAAAATTACAACCCAACCGTTTGGGCGATACCAGAGCAAATGGAACACCAAGTGTTGTAAACATATGATTTATAACAACAAACTTGAAGAAAAAGATTTGAAGATGACGAGTTCTTTAAAGTAATTCCATACTGTTTTTTTTAATCTTTTGGGAGTATGGCACACTACACTACACTACACTACTCTACGCTACACTACGGTCCCACGATAGCACAATCGGTTGAGCATCTGAACTGCTGTGATTGTGATTTTTTAACGTATTTAGCTATTAAATTTTCTTCCTAAGCAACGGAGCCCCCCACTTGCCCAAGTGGTTACCGTCTGGCCTGCTGTGCGGGTCAGATGTTGGGCCGGCGTTCGACGCTTGTCGGCGCGGGGGGCTCCTTTTTTTTCCTCTCTCATGTCAAACTGAATAGATACATTTTTGTTTTATATGGTTTTCTTTCGTTTAAAGTAAGTTTGATGAGAAAATAAAAAAAAAAAAGATTTGAAGATGACAAATTTTTTGAAGTAATTCCATACTGGTTTTTTTAATCTTTTGGGAGTTTTGACGTATTTAGCTATTAAATTTTCTTCCTAAGCAATGGAGCCCCCCATTTGCCCAAGTGGTTACCGTCTGGCCTGCTGTGCGGGTCAGATGTTAGGCCGGCGTTCGACGCTTGTCGGCGCTGGGGGGGCTCCTTTTTTTTCCTCTCTCATGTGAAACTGAATAGATACATTTTTGTATAATATGGTTTTCTTCCGTTTGAAGTAAGTTTGATGAGAAATCATTTTAAAGCTACGGTATCCACCCTAAGCTCCCGTAAAATGTCCGACTTCATTCTTTTTAAGCGCTAAAAATTACCACCGAACCGTTATGGCGATACCAGAGCAAATGGAACACCAAGTGTTGTAAACATATGATTTATAAATACAAACTTAAAGAAAAAGATTTGAGGAAGACGAGTTCTTTAAAGTAATTCCATACTGGTTTTTTTAATCTTTTGGGAGTTTGGCACACTACACTACACTACGCTACGGTCCCACGGTAGCACAATCGGTTGCGCATCTGAACTGCTGTGATTATGATTTTTTAACGTATTTAGCTATTAAATTTTCTAACCCAGCAACGGAGTCCCCCATTAGCCCAAGTGGTTACCGTCTGGCCTGCTGTGCGGGTCAGATGTTGGGCCGGCGTTCGACGCTTGTCGGCGCGGGGGGCTCCTTTTTTTCCTCTCTCACGTGAAACTGAATAGATACATTTTTGTATAATATGGTTTCCTTCCGTTGAAAGTAAGTTTGATTAGAAAATTCTTTTAAAGAAAGGGTATCCACCCTAAGCCCCGTAAAATTTGTTCAAGGCTTTGGGAACTACAAAAGATTTCATGGTGCTGAGAGTTACTTCTGTCAGAAAAACAAAAATCGTTAGCTATTAGTTAAGGAGGCGCCAAGCTTCTTCAGCTCTGAAAGAGTTTGTTAATGTCATAGTTGTAAGAGCAAAATTAGATTGTCGGTAACACCTATGTTGTTGTTTAACGTATTTAGCTATTAAATTTTGTGACCCAGCAGGGTAGCCCCCCGTTAGCCCAGTGGTTACATCTTTCCTGTTGTGCGGGTCAGATGTTGGGCCGGCGTTCGACGCTTGTCGGGGCGGGGGGCTCCTTTTTCTTATTTTTTTTTCTCTCAGAATTAAATGGATACTTTTTTTGATAATCTTGTTTTCTTCCGTTTTAAGTAAGATTGGTGCAAAAATTCTTTTAAAGAAAGGATATTAACCCTAAGCCCCGTAAAATATCTTGTTTTCTTCCGTTGTAAGTAAGATTGGTGAAAAAATTCTTTTAAAGAAAGGATATCAACCCTAAGCCCCGTAAAATTTGTTCAAGGCTTTGGGAACTACAAAAGATTTCATGGTGCTGAGAGTTACTTCTGTCAGAAAAACAAAAATCGTTAGCTATTAGTTAAGGAGGCGCCAAGCTTCTTCAGGTCTGAAAGAGTTTGTTAATGTCATAGTTGTAAGAGCAAAATTAGATTGTCGGTAACACCTATGTTGTTGTTTAACGTATTTAGCTATTAAATTTTGTGACCCAGCAGGGTAGCCCCCCGTTAGCCCAGTGGTTACATCTTTCCTGCTCTGCGGGTCAGATGTTGGGCCGGCGTTCGACGCTTGTCGGCGCGGGGGGCTACATTTTTTTATTTTTTTTTCTCTCAGAATTAAATGGATACTTTTTTTGATAATCTTGTTTTTTTCCGTTGTAAGTAAGATTGGTGAAAAAATTCTTTTAAAGAAAGGATATCAACCCTAAGCCCCGTAAAATTTGTTCAAGGCTTTAGGAACTACAAAAGATTTTTAACGTATTTAGCTATTAAATTTTTTGACCCAGCAGGGTAGCCCCCCGTTAGCCCAGTGGTTACATCTTTCCTGCTCTGCGGGTCAGATGTTGGGCCGGCGTTCGACGCTTGTCGGCGCGGGGGCTCCTTTTTTTTATTTTTTTTTTCTCTCAGAATTAAATGGATACTTTTTTTGATAATCTTGTTTTCTTCCGTTGTAAGTAAGATTGGTGAAAAAATTCTTTTAAAGAAAGGATATCAACCCTAAGCCCCGTAAAATTTGTTCAAGGCTTTGGGAACTACAAAAGATTTCATGGTGCTGGGAGTTACTTCTTTCAGAAAAACAAAAGTCGTTAGCTATTAGTTAAGGAGGCGCCAAGCTTCTTCAGGTCTGAAAGAGTTTGTTAATGTCATAGTTGTAAGAGCAAAATTAGATTATCGGTAACATGTATGTTGTTTTTTAACGTATTTAGCTATTAAATTTTTTGACCCAGCAGGGTAGCCCCCCGTTAGCCCAGTGGTTACATCTTTCCTGCTTTGCGGGTCAGATGTTGGGCCGGCGTTCGACGCTTGTCGGCGCGGGGGGCTCCTTTTCTTTTATTTTTTTTTTCTCTCAGAATTAAATGGATACTTTTTTTGATAATCTTGTTTTCTTCCGTTGCAAGTAAGATTGGTGAAAAAATTCTTTTAAAAAAAGAATATCCACACTAAGCCCCGTAAAATTTGTTCAAGGCTTTGGGAACTACAAAAAATTTCATGGTGCTAAGAGTTACTTCTGTCAGAAAAACAAAAATCGTTAGCTATTAGTTAAGGAGGCGCCAAGCTTCTTCAGGTCTGAAAGAGTTTGTTAATGTCATAGTTGTAAGAGCAAAATTAGATTGTCGGTAACATCTATGTTGTTGTTTAACGTATTTAGCTATTAAATTTTTTGACCCAGCAGGGTAGCCCCCCGTTAGCCCAGTGGTTACATCTTTCCTGCTCTGCGGGTCAGATGTTGGGCCGGCGTTCGACGCTTGTCGGCGCGGGGACTCCTTTTTTTTTATTTTTTTTTCTCTCAGAATTAAAAAGATACTTTTTTTGATAATCTTGTTGTTTTTTTCCGTTGTAAGTAAGATTGGTGAAAAAATTCTTTTAAAGAAAGGATATCAATCCTAAGCCCCGTAAAATTTGTTCAAGGCTTTGGGAACTACAAAAGATTTTTAACGTATTTAGCTATTAAATTTTTTGACCCAGCAGGGTAGCCCCCCGTTAGCCCAGTGGTTACATCTTTCCTGCTCTGCGGGTCAGATGTTGGGCCGGCGTTCGACGCTTGTCGGCGCGAGGGGCTCCTTTTTTTTATTTTTTTTTCTCTCAGAATTAAATGGATACTTTTTTTGATAATCTTGTTTTCTTCCGTTGTAAGTAAGATTGGTGAAAAAATTCTTTTAAAGAAAGGATATCAACCCTAAGCCCCGTAAAATTTGTTCAAGGCTTTGGGAACTACAAAAGGTTTCATGGTGCTGGGAGTTACTTCTTTCAGAAAAACAAAAATCGTTAGCTATTAGTTAAGGAAACGCAGAGCTTCTTCAGGTCTGAAAGACTTTGTTAATGTGATAGTTGTAAGAGCAAAATTAGATTGTCGGTAACATCTATGTTGTTTTTTAACGTATTTAGCTATTAAATTTTTTGACCCAGCAGGGTAGCCCCCCGTTAGCCCAGTGGTTACATCTTTCCTGCTCTGCGGGTCAGATGTTGGGCCGGCGTTCGACGCTTATCGGCGCGGGGGCTCCTTTTTTTTATTTTTTTTTCTCTCAGAATTAAATGGATACTTTTTTTGATAATCTTGTTTTCTTCCGTTGTAAGTAAGATTGGTGAAAAAATTCTTTTAAAGAAAGGATATCAACCCTAAGCCCCGTAAAATTTGTTCAAGGCTTTGGGAACTACAAAAGATTTCATGGTGCTGGGAGTTACTTCTGTCAGAAAAACAAAAATCGTTAGCTATTAGTTAAGGAGGCGCCAAGCTTCTTCAGGTCTGAAAGAGTTTGTTAATGTCATAGTTGTAAGAGCAAAATTAGATTGTCGGTAACATCTATGTTGTTTTTTAACGTATTTAGCTATTAAATTTTTTGACCAAGCAGGGTAGCCCCCCGTTAGCCCAGTGGTTACATCTTTCCTGCTCTGCGGGTCAGATGTTGGGCCGGCGTTCGACGCTTGTCGGCGCGGGGGGCTCCTTTTTTTATTTTTTTTTCTCTCAGAATTAAATGGATACTTTTTTTGATAATCTTGTTTTTTTTCCGTTGTAAGTAAGATTGGTGAAAAAATTCTTTTAAAGAAAGGATATCAATCCTAAGCCCCGTAAAATTTGTTCAAGGCTTTGGGAACTACAAAAGATTTTTAACGTATTTAGCTATTAAATTTTTTGACTTAGCAGGGTAGCCCCCCGTTAGCCCAGTGGTTACATCTTTCCTGCTCTGCGGGTCAGATGTTGGGCCGGCGTTCGACGCTTGTCGGCGCGGGGGGCTCCTTTTTCTTATTTTTTTTTTCTCTCAAAATTAAATGGATACTTTTTTTGATAATCTTGTTTTCTTCCGTTGTAAGTAAGATTGGTGAAAAAATTCTTTTAAAAAAAGAATATCCACACTAAGCCCCGTAAAATTTATTCAAGGCTTTGGGAACTACAAAAGATTTCATGGTGCTGGGAGTTACTTCTGTCAGAAAAACAAAAATCGTTAGCTATTAGTTAAGGAGGCGCCAAGCTTCTTCAGGTCTGAAAGAGTTTGTTAATGTCATAGTTGTAAGAGCAAAATTAGATTGTCGGTAACATCTATGTTGTTTTTTAACGTATTTAGCTATTAAATTTTTTGACCCAGCAGGGTAGCCCCCCGTTAGCCCAGTGGTTACATCTTTCCTGCTCTGCGGGTCAGATGTTGGGCCGGCGTTCGACGCTTGTCGGCGCGGGGACTCCTTTTTTTTATTTTTTTTTCTCTCAGAATTAAATGGATACTTTTTTTGATAATCTTGTTTTTTTCCGTTGTAAGTAAGATTGGTGAAAAAATTCTTTTAAAGAAAGGATATCAACCCTAAACCCCGTAAAATTTGTTCAAGGCTTTGGGAACTACAAAAGATTTTTAACGTATTTAGCTATTAAATTTTTTGACCCAGCAGGTTAGCCCCCCGTTAGCCCAGTGGTTATATCTTTCCTGCTCTGCGGGTCAGATGTTGGGCCGGCGTTCGACGCTTGTCGGCGCGGGGGGCTCCTTTTTTTTATTTTTTTTTCTCTCAGAATTAAATGGATACTTTTTTTGATAATCTTGTTTTCTTTCGTTGTAAGTAAGATTGGTGAAAAAATTCTTTTAAAGAAAGGATATCAACCCTAAGCCCCGTAAAATTTGTTCAAGGCTTTGGGAACTACAAAAGATTTCATGGTGCTGGGAGTTACTATTTTCAGAAAAACAAAAATCGTTAGCTATTAGTTAAGGAAACGCAGAGCTTCTTCAGGTCTGAAAGACTTTGTTAATGTCATAGTTGTAAGAGCAAAATTAGATTGTCGGTAACATCTATGTTGTTTTTTAACGTATTTAGCTATTAAATTTTTTGACCCAGCAGGGTAGCCCCCCGTTAGCCAAGTGGTTACATCTTTCCTGCTCTGCGGGTCAGATGTTGGGCCGGCGTTCGACGCTTGTCGGCGCGTGGGGCTCCTTTTTTTTTATTTTTTTTTTCTGTCAGAATTAAATGGATACTTTTTTTGATAATCTTGTTTTCTTCCGTTGTAAGTAAGATTGGTGAAAAAATTCTTTTAAAAAAAGAATATCCACACTAAGCCCCGTAAAATTTGTTCAAGGCTTTGGGAACTACAAAAGATTTCATGGTGCTGAGAGTTACTTCTGTCAGAAAAACAAAAATCGTTAGCTATTAGTTAAGGAGGCGCCAAGCTTCTTCAGGTCTGAAAGAGTTTTTTAATGTCATAGTTGTAAGAGCAAAATTAGATTGTCGGTAACATGTATGTTGTTTTTTAACGTATTTAGCTATTAAATTTTTTGACCCAGCAGGGTAGCCCCCCGTTAGCCCAGTGGTTACATCTTTCCTGCTCTGCGGGTCAGATGTTGGGCCGGCGTTCGACGCTTGTCGGCGCGGGGGGCTCCTTTTTTTTATTTTTTTTTTCTCTCAGAATTAAATGGATACTTTTTTTGATAATCTTGTTTTTTTTCCGTTGTAAGTAAGATTGGTGAAAAAATTCTTTTAAAGAAAGGATATCAATCCTAAGCCCCGTAAAATTTGTTCAAGGCTTTGGGAACTACAAAAGATTTTTAACGTATTTAGCTATTAAATTTTTTGACCCAGCAGGGTAGCCCCCCGTTAGCCCAGTGGTTACATCTTTCCTGCTCTGCGGGTCAGATGTTGGGCCGGCGTTCGACGCTTGTCGGCGCGGGGGGCTCCTTTTTTTTTATTTTTTTTTCTCTCAGAATTAAATGGATACTTTTTTTGATAATCTTGTTTTTTTCCGTTGTAAGAAAGATTGGTGAAAAAATTCTTTTAAAGAAAGGATATCAACCCTAAACCCCGTAAAATTTGTTCAAGGCTTTGGGAACTACAAAAGATTTTTAACGTATTTAGCTATTAAATTTTTTGACCCAGCAGGGTAGCCCCCCGTTAGCCCAGTGGTTACATCTTTCCTGCTCTGCGGGTCAGATGTTGGGCCGGCGTTCGACGCTTGTCGGCGCGGGGGGCTCCTTTTTTTTTATTTTTTTTTCTCTCAGAATTAAATGGATACTTTTTTTGATAATCTTGTTTTTTTCCGTTGTAAGTAAGATTGGTGAAAAAATTCTTTTAAAGAAAGGATATCAACCCTAAGCCCCGTAAAATTTGTTCAAGGCTTTGGGAACTACAAAAGATTTTTAACGTATTTAGCTATTAAATTTTTTGACCCAGCAGGGTAGCCCCCCGTTAGCCCAGTGGTTACATCTTTCCTGCTCTGCGGGTCAGATGTTGGGCCGGCGTTCGACGCTTGTCGGCGCGGGGGGCTCCTTTTTTTTTATTTTTTTTTCTCTCAGAATTAAATGGATACTTTTTTTGATAATCTTGTTTTTTTCCATTGTAAGAAAGATTGGTGAAAAAATTCTTTTAAAGAAAGGATATCAACCCTAAACCCCGTAAAATTTGTTCAAGGCTTTGGGAACTACAAAAGATTTTTAACGTATTTAGCTATTAAATTTTTTGACCCAGCAGGGTAGCCCCCCGTTAGCCCAGTGGTTACATCTTTCCTGCTCTGCGGGTCAGATGTTGGGCCGGCGTTCGACGCTTCTCGGCGCGGGGGGCTCCTTTTTTTTTATTTTTTTTTCTCTCAGAATTAAATGGATACTTTTTTTGATAATCTTGTTTTTTTCCGTTGTAAGTAAGATTGGTGAAAAAATTCTTTTAAAGAAAGGATATCAACCCTAAGCCCCGTAAAATTTGTTCAAGGCTTTGGGAACTACAAAAGATTTCATGGTACTGGGAGTTACTTCTGTCAGAAAAACAAAAATCGTTAGCTATTAGTTAAGGAGGCGCCAAGCTTCTTCAGGTCTGAAAGAGTTTGTTAATGTCATAGTTGTAAGAGCAAAATTAGATTGTCGGTAACATCTATGTTGTTTTTTAACGTATTTAGCTATTAAATTTTTTGACCAAGCAGGGTAGCCCCCCGTTAGCCCAGTGGTTACATCTTTCCTGCTCTGCGGGTCAGATGTTGGGCCGGCGTTCGACGCTTGTCGGCGCGGGGGGCTCCTTTTTTTTTTTTTTTCTCTCAGAATTAAATGGATACTTTTTTTGATAATCTTGTTTTTTTTCCGTTGTAAGTAAGATTGGTGAAAAAATTCTTTTAAAGAAAGGATATCAATCCTAAGCCCCGTAAAATTTGTTCAAGGCTTTGGGAACTACAAAAGATTTTTAACATATTTAGCTATTAAATTTTTTGACTTAGCAGGGTAGCCCCCCGTTAGCCCAGTGGTTACATCTTTCCTGCTTTGCGGGTCAGATGTTGGGCCGGCGTTCGACGCTTGTCGGCGCGGGGGGCACCTTTTTTTTTTATTTTTTTTTCTCTCAGAATTAAATGGATACTTTTTTTGATAATCTTGTTTTTTTCCGTTGTAAGTAAGATTGCTGAAAAAATTCTTTTAAAGAAAGGATATCAACCCTAAGCCCCGTAAAATTTGTTCAAGGCTTTGGGAACTACAAAAGATTTTTAACGTATTTAGCTATTAAATTTTTTGACCCAGCAGGGTAGCCCCCCGTTAGCCCAGTGGTTACATCTTTCCTGCTCTGCGGGTCAGATGTTGGGCCGGCGTTCGACGCTTGTCGGCGCGGGGGGCTCCTTTTTTTTTATTTTTTTTTCTCTCAGAATTAAATGGATACTTTTTTTGATAATCTTGTTTTTTTCCGTTGTAAGTAAGATTGGTGAAAAAATTCTTTTAAAGAAAGGATATCAACCCTAAGCCCCGTAAAATTTGTTCAAGGCTTTGGGAACTACAAAAGATTTTTAACGTATTTAGCTATTAAATTTTTTGACCCAGCAGGGTAGCCCCCCGTTAGCCCAGTGGTTACATCTTTCCTGCTCTGCGGGTCAGATGTTGGGCCGGCGTTCGACGCTTGTCGGCGCGGGGGGCTCCTTTTTTTTTATTTTTTTTTCTCTCAGAATTAAATGGATACTTTTTTTGATAATCTTGTTTTTTTCCGTTGTAAGAAAGATTGGTGAAAAAATTCTTTTAAAGAAAGGATATCAACCCTAAACCCCGTAAAATTTGTTCAAGGCTTTGGGAACTACAAAAGATTTTTAACGTATTTAGCTATTAAATTTTTTGACCCAGCAGGGTAGCCCCCCGTTAGCCCAGTGGTTAAATCTTTCCTGCTCTGCGGGTCAGATGTTGGGCCGGCGTTCGACGCTTGTCGGCGCGGGGGGCTCCTTTTTTTTTATTTTTTTTTCTCTCAGAATTAAATGGATACTTTTTTTGATAATCTTGTTTTTTTCCGTTGTAAGTAAGATTGGTGAAAAAATTCTTTTAAAGAAAGGATATCAACCCTAAGCCCCGTAAAATTTGTTCAAGGCTTTGGGAACTACAAAAGATTTCATGGTACTGGGAGTTACTTCTGTCAGAAAAACAAAAATCGTTAGCTATTAGTTAAGGAGGCGCCAAGCTTCTTCAGGTCTGAAAGAGTTTGTTAATGTCATAGTTGTAAGAGCAAAATTAGATTGTCGGTAACATCTATGTTGTTTTTTAACGTATTTAGCTATTAAATTTTTTGACCAAGCAGGGTAGCCCCCCGTTAGCCCAGTGGTTACATCTTTCCTGCTCTGCGGGTCAGATGTTGGGCCGGCGTTCGACGCTTGTCGGCGCGGGGGGCTCCTTTTTTTTTTTTTTTCTCTCAGAATTAAATGGATACTTTTTTTGATAATCTTGTTTTTTTTCCGTTGTAAGTAAGATTGGTGAAAAAATTCTTTTAAAGAAAGGATATCAATCCTAAGCCCCGTAAAATTTGTTCAAGGCTTTGGGAACTACAAAAGATTTTTAACATATTTAGCTATTAAATTTTTTGACTTAGCAGGGTAGCCCCCCGTTAGCCCAGTGGTTACATCTTTCCTGCTTTGCGGGTCAGATGTTGGGCCGGCGTTCGACGCTTGTCGGCGCGGGGGGCACCTTTTTTTTTATTTTTTTTTCTCTCAGAATTAAATGGATACTTTTTTTGATAATCTTGTTTTTTTCCGTTGTAAGTAAGATTGGTGAAAAAATTCTTTTAAAGAAAGGATATCAACCCTAAGCCCCGTAAAATTTGTTCAAGGCTTTGGGAACTACAAAAGATTTTTAACGTATTTAGCTATTAAATTTTTTGACCCAGCAGGGTAGCCCCCCGTTAGCCCAGTGGTTACATCTTTCCTGCTCTGCGGGTCAGATGTTGGGCCGGCGTTCGACGCTTGTCGGCGCGGGGGACTCCTTTTTTTTATTTTTTTTTCTCTCAGAATTAAATGGATACTTTTTTTGATAATCTTGTTTTCTTCCGTTGTAAGTAAGATTGGTGAAAAAATTCTTTTAAAGAAAGGATATCAACCCTAAGCCCCGTAAAATTTGTTCAAGGCTTTGGGAACTACAAAAGATTTCATGGTGCTGGGAGTTACTTCTGTCAGAAAAACAAAAATCGTTAGCTATTAGTTAAGGAGGCGCCAAGCTTCTTCAGGTCTGAAAGAGTTTGTTAATGTGATAGTTGTAAGAGCAAAATTAGATTGTCGGTAACATCTATGTTGTTTTTTAACGTATTTAGCTATTAAATTTTTTGACCCAGCAGGGTAGCCCCCCGTTAGCCCAGTGGTTACATCTTTCCTGCTCTGCGGGTCAGATGTTGGGCCGGCGTTCGACGCTTGTCGGCGCGGGGGGCTCCTTTCTTTTTATTTTTTTTTCTCTCAGAATTAAATGGATACTTTTTATGATAATCTTGTTTTTTTTCCGTTGTAAGTAAGATTGGTGAAAATATTCTTTTAAAGAAAGGATATCAATTCTAAGCCCCGTAAAATTTGTTCAAGGCTTTAAGAACTACAAAAGATTTTTAACGTATTTAGCTATTAAATTTTTTGACCCAGCAGGGTAGCCCCCCGTTAGCCCAGTGGTTACATCTTTCCTGCTCTGCGGGTCAGATGTTGGGCCGGCGTTCGACGCTTGTCGGCGCGGGGGGCTCCTTGTTTTTTTTTTTTTTTTCTCTCAGAATTAAATGGATACTTTTTTTGATAATCTTGTTTTTTTCCGTTGTAAGTAAGATTGGTGAAAAAATTCTTTTAAAGAAAGGATATCAACCCTAAGCCCCGTAAAATTTGTTCAAGGCTTTGGGAACTACAAAAGATTTTTAACGTATTTAGCTATTAAATTTTTTGACCCAGCAGGGTAGCCCCCCGTTAGCCCAGTGGTTACATCTTTCCTGCTCTGCGGGTCAGATGTTGGGCCGGCGTTCGACGCTTGTCGGCGCGGGGGACTCCTTTTTTTTATTTTTTTTTTCTCTCAGAATTAAATGGATACTTTTTTTGATAATCTTGTTTTCTTCCGTTGTAAGTAAGATTGGTGAAAAAATTCTTTTAAAGAAAGGATATCAACCCTAAGCCCCGTAAAATTTGTTCAAGGCTTTGGGAACTACAAAAGATTTCATGGTGCTGGGAGTTACTTCTGTCAGAAAAACAAAAATCGTTAGCTATTAGTTAAGGAGGCGCCAAGCTTCTTCAGGTCTGAAAGAGTTTGTTAATGTGATAGTTGTAAGAGCAAAATTAGATTGTCGGTAACATCTATGTTGTTTTTTAACGTATTTAGCTATTAAATTTTTTGACCCAGCAGGGTAGCCCCCCGTTAGCCCAGTGGTTACATCTTTCCTGCTCTGCGGGTCAGATGTTGGGCCGGCGTTCGAGGCTTGTCAGCGCGGGGGGGCTCCTTTCTTTTTATTTCTTTTTTCTCTCAGAATTAAGTGGATACTTTTTTTGATAATCTTGTTTTTTTTCCGTTGTAAGTAAGATTGGTGAAAAAATTCTTTTAAAGAAAGGATATCAATCCTAAGCCCCGTAAAATTTGTTCAAGTCTTTAAGAACTACAAAAGATTTTTAACGTATTTAGCTATTAAATTTTTTGACCCAGCAGGGTAGCCCCCCGTTAGCCCAGTGGTTACATCTTTCCTGCTCTGCGGGTCAGATGTTGGGCCGGCGTTCGACGCTTGTCGGCGCGGGGGGCTCCTTTTTTTTTTTTTCTGTCAGAATTAAATGGATACTTTTTTTGATAATGTTGTTTTTTTCCGTTGTAAGTAAGATTGGTGAAAAAATTCTTTTAAAGAAAGGATATCAACCCTAAGCCCCGTAAAATTTGTTCAAGGCTTTGGGAACTACAAAAGATTTCATGGTGCTGGGACTTACTTTTCTCAGAAAAACAAAAATCGTTAGCTATTAGTTAAGGAGGCGCCAAGCTTCTTCAGGTCTGAAAGAGTTTGTTAATGTCATAGTTGTAAGAGCAAAATTAGATTGTCGGTAACATCTATGTTGTTTTTTAACGTATTTAGCTACTAAATTTTTTGACCCAGCAGGGTAGCCCCCCGTTAGCCCAGTGGTTACATCTTTCCTGCTTTGCGGGTCAGATGTTGGGCCGGCGTTCGGCGCTTGTCGGCGCGGGGGGCTACATTTTTTTATTTTTTTTTCTCTCAGAATTAAATGGATACTTTTTTTGATAATCTTGTTTTCTTCCGTTGTAAGTAAGATTGGTGAAAAAATTTTTTTAAAGAAAGGATATCAACCCTAAGCCCCGTAAAATTTGTTCAAGGCTTTGGGAACTACAAAAGATTTCATGGTGCTGGGACTTACTTTTCTCAGAAAAACAAAAATCGTTAGCTATTAGTTAAGGAGGCGCCAAGCTTCTTCAGGTCTGAAAGAGTTTGTTAATGTCATAGTTGTAAGAGCAAAATTAGATTGTCGGTAACATCTATGTTGTTTTTTAACGTATTTAGCTACTAAATTTTTTGACCCAGCAGGGTAGCCCCCCGTTAGCCCAGTGGTTACATCTTTCCTGCTTTGCGGGTCAGATGTTGGGCCGGCGTTCGACGCTTGTCGGCGCGGAGGGCTACATTTTTTTATTTTTTTTTCTCTCAAAATTAAATGGATACTTTTTTTGATAATTTTGTTTTCTCCCGTTGTAAGTAAGATTGGTGAAAAAATTCTTTTAAAGAAAGGATATCAACCCTAAGCCCCGTAAAATTTTTTCAAGGCTTTGGGAACTACAAAAGATTTCATGGTGCTGGGAGTTACTTCTCTTAGAGAAACAAAAATCGTTATCTATTAGTTAAGGAGGCGCCAAGCTTCTTCAGGTCTGAAAGAGTTTGTTAATGTCATAGTTGTAAGAGCAAAATTAGATTGTCGGTAACATCTATGTTGTTTTTTAACGTATTTAGCTACTAAATTTTTTGACCCAGCAGGGTAGCCCCCCGTTAGCCCAGTGGTTACATCTTTCCTGCTTTGCGGGTCAGATGTTGGGCCGGCGTTCGACGCTTGTCGGCGCGGGGGGCTACATTTTTTTATTTTTTTTTCTCTCAGAATTAAATGGATACTTTTTTTGATAATCTTGTTTTCTTCCGTTGTAAGTAAGATTGGTGAAAAAATTCTTTTAAAGAAAGGATATCAACCCTAAGCCCCGCAAAATTTGTTCAAGGCTTTGGGAACTACAAAAGATTTCATGGTGCTGGGACTTACTTTTCTCAGAAAAACAAAAATCGTTAGCTATTAGTTAAGGAGGCGCCAAGCTTCTTCAGGTCTGAAAATGTTTGTTAATGTCATAGTTGTAAGAGCAAAATTAGATTGTCGGTAACATCTATGTTGTTTTTTAACGTATTTAGCTACTAAATTTTTTGACCCAGCAGGGTAGCCCCCCGTTAGCCCAGTGGTTACATCTTTCCTGCTTTGCGGGTCAGATGTTGGGCCGGCGTTCGACGCTTGTCGGCGCGGGGGCTACATTTTTTTATTTTTTTTTCTCTCAGAATTAAATGGATACTTTTTTTGATAATCTTGTTTTCTCCCGTTGTAAGTAAGATTGGTGAAAAAATTCTTTTAAAGAAAGGATATCAACCCTAAGCCCCGTAAAATTTGTTCAAGGCTTTGGGAACTACAAAAGATTTCATGGTGCTGGGAGTTACTTCTCTTAGAGAAACAAAAATCGTTATCTATTAGTTAAGGAGGCGCCAAGCTTCTTCAGGTCTGAAAGAGTTTGTTAATGTCATAGTTGTAAGAGCAAAATTAGATTGTCGGTAACATCTATGTTGTTTTTTAACGTATTTAGCTACTAAATTTTTTGACCCAGCAGGGTAGCCCCCCGTTAGCCCAGTGGTTACATCTTTCCTGCTTTGCGGGTCAGATGTTGGGCCGGCGTTCGACGCCTGTCGGCGCGGGGGGCTACATTTTTTTATTTTTTTTTTTCTCAGAATTAAATGGATACTTTTTTTGATAATCTTGTTTTCTCCCGTTGTAAGTAAGATTGGTGAAAAAATTCTTTTAAAGAAAGGATATCAACCCTAAGCCCCGTAAAATTTGTTCAAGGCTTTGGGAACTACAAAAGATTTCATGGTGCTGGGAGTTACTTCTCTTAAAGAAACAAAAATCGTTATCTATTAGTTAAGGAGGCGCCAAGCTTCTTCAGGTCTGAAAGAGTTTGTTAATGTCATAGTTGTAAGAGCAAAATTAGATTGTCGGTAACATCTATGTTGTTTTTTAACGTATTTAGCTACTAAATTTTTTGACCCAGCAGGGTAGCCCCCCGTTAGCCCAGTGGTTACATCTTTCCTGCTTTGCGGGTCAGATGTTGGGCCGGCGTTGACGCTTGTCGGCGCGGGGGGCTACATTTTTTTATTTTTTTTTCTCTCAGAATTAAATGGATACTTTTTTTGATAATCTTGTTTTCTTCCGTTGTAAGTAAGATTGGTGAAAAAATTCTTTTAAAGAAAGGATATCAACCCTAAGCCCCGTAAAATTTGTTCAAGGCTTTGGGAACTACAAAAGATTTCATGGTGCTGGGACTTACTTTTCTCAGAAAAAAGAAAATCGTTAGCTATTAGTTAAGGAGGCGCCAAGCTTCTTCAGGTCTGAAAGAGTTTGTTAATGTCATAGTTGTAAGAGCAAAATTAGATTGTCGGTAACATCTATGTTGTTTTTTAACGTATTTAGCTACTAAATTTTTTGACCCAGCAGGGTAGCCCCCCGTTAGCCCAGTGGTTACATCTTTCCTGCTTTGCGGGTCAGATGTTGGGCCGGCGATCGACGCTTGTCGGCGCGGGGGCTACATTTTTTTATTTTTTTTCTCTCAGAATTAAATGGATACTTTTTTGACAATCTTGTTTTCTCCCGTTGTAAGTAAGATTGGTGAAAAAATTCTTTTAAAGAAAGGATATCAACCCTAAGCCCCGTAAAATTTGTTCAAGGCTTTGGGAACTACAAAAGATTTCATGGTGCTGGGAGTTACTTCTCTTAGAGAAACAAAAATCGTTATCTATTAGTTAAGGAGGCGCCAAGCTTCTTCAGGTCTGAAAGAGTTTGTTAATGTCATAGTTGTAAGAGCAAAATTAGATTGTCGGTAACATCTATGTTGTTTTTTAACGTATTTAGCTACTAAATTTTTTGACCCAGCAGGGTAGCCCCCCGTTAGCCCAGTGGTTACATCTTTCCTGCTTTGCGGGTCAGATGTTGGGCCGGCGTTCGACGCTTGTCGGCGCGGGGGGCTACATTTTTTTATTTTTTTTCTCTCAGAATTAAATGGATACTTTTTTTGATAATCTTGTTTTCTTCCGTTGTAAGTAAGATTGGTGAAAAAATTCTTTTAAAGAAAGGATATCAACCCTAAGCCCCGTAAAATTTGTTCAAGGCTTTGGGAACTACAAAAGATTTCATGGTGCTGGGACCTACTTTTCTCAGAAAAACAAAAATCGTTAGCTATTAGTTAAGGAGGCGCCAAGCTTCTTCAGGTCTGAAAGAGTTTGTTAATGTCATAGTTGTAAGAGCAAAATTAGATTGTCGGTAACATCTATGTTGTTTTTTAACGTATTTAGCTACTAAATTTTTTGACCCAGCAGGGTAGCCCCCCGTTAGCCCAGTGGTTACATCTTTCCTGCTTTGCGGGTCAGATGTTGGGCCGGCGTTCGACGCTTGTCGGCGCGGGGGGCTACATTTTTTTATTTTTTTTTTCTCTCAGAATTAAATGGATACTTTTTTTGATAATCTTGTTTTCTTCCGTTGTAAGTAAGATTGGTGAAAAAATTTTTTTAAAGAAAGGATATCAACCCTAAGCCCCGTAAAATTTGTTCAAGGCTTTGGGAACTACAAAAGATTTCATGGTGCTGGGACTTACTTTTCTCAGAAAAACAAAAATCGTTAGCTATTAGTTAAGGAGGCGCCAAGCTTCTTCAGGTCTGAAAGAGTTTGTTAATGTCATAGTTGTAAGAGCAAAATTAGATTGTCGGTAACATCTATGTTGTTTTTTAACGTATTTAGCTACTAAATTTTTTGACCCAGCAGGGTAGCCCCCCGTTAGCCCAGTGGTTACATCTTTCCTGCTTTGCGGGTCAGATGTTGGGCCGGCGTTCGACGCTTGTCGGCGCGGGGGGCTACATTTTTTTATTTTTTTTCTCTCAAAATTAAATGGATACTTTTTTTGATAATCTTGTTTTCTCCCGTTGTAAGTAAGATTGGTGAAAAATTCTTTTAAAGAAAGGATATCAACCCTAAGCCCCGTAAAATTTGTTCAAGGCTTTGGGAACTACAAAAGATTTCATGGTGCTGGGAGTTACTTCTCTTAGAGAAACAAAAATCGTTATCTATTAGTTAAGGAGGCGCCAAGCTTCTTCAGGTCTGAAAGAGTTTGTTAATGTCATAGTTGTAAGAGCAAAATTAGATTGTCGGTAACATCTATGTTGTTTTTTAACGTATTTAGCTACTAAATTTTTTGACCCAGCAGGGTAGGCCCCCGTTAGCCCAGTGGTTGCATCTTTTCTGCTTTGCGGGTCAGATGTTGGGCCGGCGTTCGACGCTTGTCGGCGCGGGGGGCTACATTTTTTTATTTTTTTTTCTCTCAGAATTAAATGGATACTTTTTTTGATAATCTTGTTTTCTTCCGTTGTAAGTAAGATTGGTGAAAAAATTCTTTTAAAGAAAGGATATCAACCCTAAGCCCCGTAAAATTTGTTCAAGGCTTTGGGAACTACAAAAGATTTCATGGTGCTGGGACTTACTTTTCTCAGAAAAACAAAAATCGTTAGCTATTAGTTAAGGAGGCGCCAAGCTTCTTCAGGTCTGAAAATGTTTGTTAATGTCATAGTTGTAAGAGCAAAATTAGATTGTCGGTAACATCTATGTTGTTTTTTAACGTATTTAGCTACTAAATTTTTTGACCCAGCAGGGTAGCCCCCCGTTAGCCCAGTGGTTACATCTTTCCTGCTTTGCGGGTCAGATGTTGGGCCGGCGTTCGACGCCTGTCGGCGCGGGGGGCTACATTTTTTTATTTTTTTTTTTCTCAGAATTAAATGGATACTTTTTTTGATAATCTTGTTTTCTCCCGTTGTAAGTAAGATTGGTGAAAAAATTCTTTTAAAGAAAGGATATCAACCCTAAGCCCCGTAAAATTTGTTCAAGGCTTTGGGAACTACAAAAGATTTCATGGTGCTGGGAGTTACTTCTCTTAAAGAAACAAAAATCGTTATCTATTAGTTAAGGAGGCGCCAAGCTTCTTCAGGTCTGAAAGAGTTTGTTAATGTCATAGTTGTAAGAGCAAAATTAGATTGTCGGTAACATCTATGTTGTTTTTTAACGTATTTAGCTACTAAATTTTTTGACCCAGCAGGGTAGCCCCCCGTTAGCCCAGTGGTTACATCTTTCCTGCTTTGCGGGTCAGATGTTGGGCCGGCGTTGACGCTTGTCGGCGCGGGGGGCTACATTTTTTTATTTTTTTTTCTCTCAGAATTAAATGGATACTTTTTTTGATAATCTTGTTTTCTTCCGTTGTAAGTAAGATTGGTGAAAAAATTCTTTTAAAGAAAGGATATCAACCCTAAGCCCCGTAAAATTTGTTCAAGGCTTTGGGAACTACAAAAGATTTCATGGTGCTGGGACTTACTTTTCTCAGAAAAAAGAAAATCGTTAGCTATTAGTTAAGGAGGCGCCAAGCTTCTTCAGGTCTGAAAGAGTTTGTTAATGTCATAGTTGTAAGAGCAAAATTAGATTGTCGGTAACATCTATGTTGTTTTTTAACGTATTTAGCTACTAAATTTTTTGACCCAGCAGGGTAGCCCCCCGTTAGCCCAGTGGTTACATCTTTCCTGCTTTGCGGGTCAGATGTTGGGCCGGCGATCGACGCTTGTCGGCGCGGGGGCTACATTTTTTTATTTTTTTTCTCTCAGAATTAAATGGATACTTTTTTGACAATCTTGTTTTCTCCCGTTGTAAGTAAGATTGGTGAAAAAATTCTTTTAAAGAAAGGATATCAACCCTAAGCCCCGTAAAATTTGTTCAAGGCTTTGGGAACTACAAAAGATTTCATGGTGCTGGGAGTTACTTCTCTTAGAGAAACAAAAATCGTTATCTATTAGTTAAGGAGGCGCCAAGCTTCTTCAGGTCTGAAAGAGTTTGTTAATGTCATAGTTGTAAGAGCAAAATTAGATTGTCGGTAACATCTATGTTGTTTTTTAACGTATTTAGCTACTAAATTTTTTGACCCAGCAGGGTAGCCCCCCGTTAGCCCAGTGGTTACATCTTTCCTGCTTTGCGGGTCAGATGTTGGGCCGGCGTTCGACGCTTGTCGGCGCGGGGGGCTACATTTTTTTATTTTTTTTCTCTCAGAATTAAATGGATACTTTTTTTGATAATCTTGTTTTCTTCCGTTGTAAGTAAGATTGGTGAAAAAATTCTTTTAAAGAAAGGATATCAACCCTAAGCCCCGTAAAATTTGTTCAAGGCTTTGGGAACTACAAAAGATTTCATGGTGCTGGGACCTACTTTTCTCAGAAAAACAAAAATCGTTAGCTATTAGTTAAGGAGGCGCCAAGCTTCTTCAGGTCTGAAAGAGTTTGTTAATGTCATAGTTGTAAGAGCAAAATTAGATTGTCGGTAACATCTATGTTGTTTTTTAACGTATTTAGCTACTAAATTTTTTGACCCAGCAGGGTAGCCCCCCGTTAGCCCAGTGGTTACATCTTTCCTGCTTTGCGGGTCAGATGTTGGGCCGGCGTTCGACGCTTGTCGGCGCGGGGGGCTACATTTTTTTATTTTTTTTTTCTCTCAGAATTAAATGGATACTTTTTTTGATAATCTTGTTTTCTTCCGTTGTAAGTAAGATTGGTGAAAAAATTTTTTTAAAGAAAGGATATCAACCCTAAGCCCCGTAAAATTTGTTCAAGGCTTTGGGAACTACAAAAGATTTCATGGTGCTGGGACTTACTTTTCTCAGAAAAACAAAAATCGTTAGCTATTAGTTAAGGAGGCGCCAAGCTTCTTCAGGTCTGAAAGAGTTTGTTAATGTCATAGTTGTAAGAGCAAAATTAGATTGTCGGTAACATCTATGTTGTTTTTTAACGTATTTAGCTACTAAATTTTTTGACCCAGCAGGGTAGCCCCCCGTTAGCCCAGTGGTTACATCTTTCCTGCTTTGCGGGTCAGATGTTGGGCCGGCGTTCGACGCTTGTCGGCGCGGGGGGCTACATTTTTTTATTTTTTTTCTCTCAAAATTAAATGGATACTTTTTTTGATAATCTTGTTTTCTCCCGTTGTAAGTAAGATTGGTGAAAAATTCTTTTAAAGAAAGGATATCAACCCTAAGCCCCGTAAAATTTGTTCAAGGCTTTGGGAACTACAAAAGATTTCATGGTGCTGGGAGTTACTTCTCTTAGAGAAACAAAAATCGTTATCTATTAGTTAAGGAGGCGCCAAGCTTCTTCAGGTCTGAAAGAGTTTGTTAATGTCATAGTTGTAAGAGCAAAATTAGATTGTCGGTAACATCTATGTTGTTTTTTAACGTATTTAGCTACTAAATTTTTTGACCCAGCAGGGTAGGCCCCCGTTAGCCCAGTGGTTGCATCTTTTCTGCTTTGCGGGTCAGATGTTGGGCCGGCGTTCGACGCTTGTCGGCGCGGGGGGCTACATTTTTTTATTTTTTTTTCTCTCAGAATTAAATGGATACTTTTTTTGATAATCTTGTTTTCTTCCGTTGTAAGTAAGATTGGTGAAAAAATTCTTTTAAAGAAAGGATATCAACCCTAAGCCCCGTAAAATTTGTTCAAGGCTTTGGGAACTACAAAAGATTTCATGGTGCTGGGACTTACTTTTCTCAGAAAAACAAAAATCGTTAGCTATTAGTTAAGGAGGCGCCAAGCTTCTTCAGGTCTGAAAATGTTTGTTAATGTCATAGTTGTAAGAGCAAAATTAGATTGTCGGTAACATCTATGTTGTTTTTTAACGTATTTAGCTACTAAATTTTTTGACCCAGCAGGGTAGCCCCCCGTTAGCCCAGTGGTTACATCTTTCCTGCTTTGCGGGTCAGATGTTGGGCCGGCGTTCGACGCTTGTCGGCGCGGGGGGCTACATTTTTTTATTTTTTTTTCTCTCAGAATTAAATGGATACTTTTTTTGATAATCTTGTTTTCTTCCGTTGTAAGTAAGATTGGTGAAAAATTTTTTTTAAAGAAAGGATATCAACCCTAAGCCCTGTAAAATTTGTTCAAGGCTTTGCGAACTACAAAAGATTTCATGGTGCTGGGACTTACTTTTCTCAGAAAAACAAAAATCGTTAGCTATTAGTTAAGGAGGCGCCAAGCTTCTTCAGGTCTGAAAGAGTTTGTTAATGTCATAGTTGTAAGAGCAAAATTAGATTGTCGGTAACATCTATGTTGTTTTTTAACGTATTTAGCTACTAAATTTTTTGACCCAGCAGGGTAGCCCCCCGTTAGCCCAGTGGTTACATCTTTCCTGCTTTGCGGGTCAGATGTTGGGCCGGCGTTCGACGCTTCTCGGCGCGGGGGGCTACATTTTTTTATTTTTTTTCTCTCAAAATTAAATGGATACTTTTTTTGATAATCTTGTTTTCTTTCGTTGTAAGTAAGATTGGTGAAAAATTCTTTTAAAGAAAGGATATCAACCCTAAGCCCCGTAAAATTTGTTCAAGGCTTTGGGAACTACAAAAGATTTCATGGTGCTGGGAGTTACTTCTTTTAGAGAAACAAAAATCGTTATCTATTAGTTAAGGAGGCGCCAAGCTTCTTCAGGTCTGAAAGAGTTTGTTAATGTCATAGTTGTAAGAGCAAAATTAGATTGTGGGTAACATCTATGTTGTTTTTTAACCTATTTAGCTACTAAATTTTTTGACCCAGCAGGGTAGCCCCCCGTTAGCCCAGTGGTTACATCTTTTCTGCTTTGCGGGTCAGATGTTGGGCCGGCGTTCGACGCTTGTCGGCGCGGGGGGCTACATTTTTTTTTTTTTCTCTCAGAATTAAATGGATACTTTTTTTGATAATCTTGTTTTCTTCCGTTGTAAGTAAGATTGGTGAAAAAATTCTTTTAAAGAAAGGATATCAACCCTAAGCCCCGTAAAATTTGTTCAAGGCTTTGGGAACTACAAAAGATTTCATGGTGCTGGGACTTACTTTTCTCAGAAAAACAAAAATCGTTAGCTTTTAGTTAAGGAGGCGCCAAGCTTCTTCAGGTCTGAAAATGTTTGTTAATGTCATAGTTGTAAGAGCAAAATTAGATTGTCGGTAACATCTATGTTGTTT
This sequence comes from Blastomussa wellsi, assembly GCA_947652115.1. Taxonomy (NCBI): domain Eukaryota; kingdom Metazoa; phylum Cnidaria; class Anthozoa; order Scleractinia; family Plerogyridae; genus Blastomussa; species Blastomussa wellsi. The sequence goes on along the minus strand of OX393574.1, from coordinate 3,552,554 downwards.
TTTAACGTATTTAGCTACTAAATTTTTTGACCCAGCAGGGTAGCCCCCCGTTAGCCCAGTGGTTACATCTTTCCTGCTTTGCGGGTCAGATGTTGGGCCGGCGTTCGACGCTTGTCGGCGCGGGGGCTACATTTTTTTATTTTTTTTTTCTCTCAGAATTAAATGGATACTTTTTTTGATAATCTTGTTTTCTCCCGTTGTAAGTAAGATTGGTGAAAAAATTCTTTTAAAGAAAGGATATCAACCCTAAGCCCCGTAAAATTTGTTCAAGGCTTTGGGAACTACACAAGATTTCATGGTGCTGGGAGTTACTTCTCTTAGAGAAACAAAAATCGTTATCTATTAGTTAAGGAGGCGCCAAGCTTCTTCAGGTCTGAAAGAGTTTGTTAATGTCATAGTTGTAAGAGCAAAATTAGATTGTCGGTAACATCTATGTTGTTTTTTAACGTATTTAGCTACTAAATTTTTTGACCCAGCAGGGTAGCCCCCCGTTAGCCCAGTGGTTACATCTTTCCTGCTTTGCGGGTCAGATGTTGGGCCGGCGTTCGACGCTTGTCGGCGCGGGGGGCTACATTTTTTTATTTTTTTTTCTCTCAGAATTAAATGGATACTTTTTTTGATAATCTTGTTTTCTTCCGTTGTAAGTAAGATTGGTGAAAAAATTCTTTTAAAGAAAGGATATCAACCCTAAGCCCCGTAAAATTTGTTCAAGGCTTTGGGAACTACAAAAGATTTCATGGTGCTGGGAGTTACTTCTCTCAGAAAAACAAAAATCGTTAGCTATTAGTTAAGGAGGCGCCAAGCTTCTTCAGGTCTGAAAGAGTTTGTTAATGTCATAGTTGTAAGAGCAAAATTAGATTGTCGGTAACATCTATGTTGTTTTTTAACGTATTTAGCTACTAAATTTTTTGACCCAGCAGGGTAGCCCCCCGTTAGCCCAGTGGTTACATCTTTCCTGCTTTGCGGGTCAGATGTTGGGCCGGCGTTCGACGCTTGTCGGCGCGGGGGCTACATTTTTTTATTTTTTTTTCTCTCAGAATTAAATGGATACTTTTTTTGATAATCTTGTTTTCTCCCGTTGTAAGTAAGATTGGTGAAAAAATTCTTTTAAAGAAAGGATATCAACCCTAAGCCCCGTAAAATTTGTTCAAGGCTTTGGAAACTACAAACGATTTCATGGTGCTGGGAGTTACTTCTCTTAGAGAAACAAAAATCGTTATCTATTAGCTAAGGAGGCGCCAAGCTTCTTCAGGTCTGAAAGAGTTTGTTAATGTCATAGTTGTAAGAGCAAAATTAGATTGTCGGTAACATCTATGTTGTTTTTTAACGTATTTAGCTACTAAATTTTTTGACCCAGCAGGGTAGTCCCCCGTTAGCCCAGTGGTTACATCTTTCCTGCTTTGCGGGTCAGATGTTGGGCCGGCGTTCGACGCTTGTCGGCGCGGGGGGCTACATTTTTTTATTTATTTTTCTCTCAGAATTAAATGGATACTTTTTTTGATAATCTTGTTTTCTTCCGTTGTAAGTAAGATTGGTGAAAAAATTCTTTTAAAGAAAGGATATCAACCCTAAGCCCCGTAAAATTTGTTCAAGGCTTTGGGAACTACAAAAGATTTCATGGTGCTGGGACCTACTTTTCTCAGAAAAACAAAAATCGTTAGCTATTAGTAAAGGAGGCGCCAAGCTTCTTCAGGTCTGAAAGAGTTTGTTAATGTCATAGTTGTAAGAGCAAAATTAAATTGTCGGTAACATCTATGTTGTTTTTTAACGTATTTAGCTACTAAATTTTTTGACCCAGCAGGGTAGCCCCCCGTTAGCCCAGTGGTTACATCTTTCCTGCTTTGCGGGTCAGATGTTGGGCCGGCGTTCGACGCTTGTCGGCGCGGGGGGCTACATTTTTTTATTTTTTTTTCTCTCAGAATTAAATGGATACTTTTTTTGATAATCTTGTTTTCTCCCGTTGTAAGTAAGATTGGTGAAAAAATTCTTTTAAAGAAAGGATATCAACCCTAAGCCCCGTAAAATTTGTTCAAGGCTTTGGGAACTACAAAAGATTTCATGGTGCTGGGAGTTACTTCTCTTAGAGAAACAAAAATCGTTATCTATTAGCTAAGGAGGCGCCAAGCTTCTTCAGGTCTGAAAGAGTTTGTTGATGTCATAGTTGTAAGAGCAAAATTAGATTGTCGGTAACGTCTATGTTGTTTTTTAACGTATTTAGCTACTAAATTTTTTGACCCAGCAGGGTAGCCCCCCGTTAGCCCAGTGGTTACATCTTTCCTGCTTTGCGGGTCAGATGTTGGGCCGGCGTTCGACGCTTGTCGGCGCGGGGGGCTACATTTTTTTTTTCTCTCAGAATTAAATGGATACTTTTTTTGATAATCTTGTTTTCTTCCGTTGTAAGTAAGATTGGTGAAAAAATTCTTTTAAAGAAAGGATATCAACCCTAAGCCCCGTAAAATTTGTTCAAGGCTTTGGGAACTACAAAAGATTTCATGGTGCTGGGACTTACTTTTCTCAGAAAAACAAAAATCGTTAGCTATTAGTTAAGGAGGCGCCAAGCTTCTTCAGGTCTGAAAGAGTTTGTTAATGTCATAGTTGTAAGAGCAAAATTAGATTGTCGGTAACATCTATGTTGTTTTTTAACGTATTTAGCTACTAAATTTTTTGACCCAGCAGGGTAGCCCCCCGTTAGCCCAGTGGTTACATCTTTCCTGCTTTGCGGGTCAGATGTTGGGCCGGCGTTCGACGCTTGTCGGCGCGGGGGGCTACATTTTTTTATTTTTTTTTCTCTCAGAATTAAATGGATACTTTTTTTGATAATCTTGTTTTCTTCCGTTGTAAGTAAGATTGGTGAAAAAATTCTTTTAAAGAAAGGATATCAACCCTAAGCCCCGTAAAATTTGTTCAAGGCTTTGGGAACTACAAAAGATTTCATGGTGCTGGGACTTACTTTTCTCAGAAAAACAAAAATCGTTAGCTATTAGTTAAGGAGGCGCCAAGCTTCTTCAGGTCTGAAAATGTTTGTTAATGTCATAGTTGTAAGAGCAAAATTAGATTGTCGGTAACATCTATGTTGTTTTTTAACGTATTTAGCTACTAAATTTTTTGACCCAGCAGGGTAGCCCCCCGTTAGCCCAGTGGTTACATCTTTCCTGCTTTGCGGGTCAGATGTTGGGCCGGCGTTCGACGCTTGTCGGCGCGGGGGCTACATTTTTTTATTTTTTTTTCTCTCAGAATTAAATGGATACTTTTTTTGATAATCTTGTTTTCTTCCGTTGTAAGTAAGATTGGTGAAAAAATTCTTTTAAAGAAAGGATATCAACCCTAAGCCCCGTAAAATTTGTTCAAGGCTTTGGAAACTACAAAAGATTTCATGGTGCTGGGAGTTACTTCTCTTAGAGAAACAAAAATCGTTATCTATTAGTTAAGGAGGCGCCAAGCTTCTTCAGGTCTGAAAATGTTTGTTAATGTCATAGTTGTAAGAGCAAAATTAGATTGTCGGTAACATCTATGTTGGTTTTTAACGTATTTAGCTACTAAATTTTTTGACCCAGCAGGGTAGCCCCCCGTTAGCCCAGTGGTTACATCTTTCCTGCTTTGCGGGTCAGATGTTGGGCCGGCGTTCGACGCTTGTCGGCGCGGGGGGCTGCATTTTTTTATTTTTTTTTCTCTCAGAATTAAATGGATACTTTTTTGGATAATCTTGTTTTCTTCCGTTGTAAGTAAGATTGGTGAAAAAATTCTTTTAAAGAATGGATATCAACCCTAAGCCCCGTAAAATTTGTTCAAGGCTTTGGGAACTACAAAAGATTTCATGGTGCTGAGACTTACTTTTCTCAGAAAAACAAAAATCGTTAGCTATTAGTTAAGGAGGCGCCAAGCTTCTTCAGGTCTGAAAGAGTTTGTTAATGTCATAGTTGTAAGAGCAAAATTAGATTGTCGGTAACATCTATGTTGTTTTTTAACGTATTTAGCTACTAAATTTTTTGACCCAGCAGGGTAGCCCCCCGTTAGCCCAGTGGTTACATCTTTCCTGCTTTGCGGGTCAGATGTTGGGCCGGCGTTCGACGCTTGTCGGCGCGGGGGGCTACATTTTTTTATTTTTTTTTTCTCTCAGAATTAAATGGATACTTTTTTTGATAATCTTGTTTTCTCCCGTTGTAAGTAAGATTGGTGAAAAAATTCTTTTAAAGAAAGGATATCAACCCTAAGCCCCGTAAAATTTGTTCAAGGCTTTGGGAACTACAAAAGATTTCATGGTGCTGGGAGTTACTTCTCTTAGAGAAACAAAAATCGTTATCTATTAGTTAAGGAGGCGCCAAGCTTCTTCAGGTCTGAAAGAGTTTGTTAATGTCATAGTTGTAAGAGCAAAATTAGATTGTCGGTAACATCTATGTTGTTTTTTAACGTATTTAGCTACTAAATTTTTTGACCCAGCAGGGTAGCCCCCCGTTAGCCCAGTGGTTACATCTTTCCTGCTTTGCGGGTCAGATGTTGGGCCGGCGTTCGACGCTTGTCGGCGCGGGGGGCTACATTTTTTTATTTTTTTTTCTCTCAGAATTAAATGGATACTTTTTTGGATAATCTTGTTTTCTTCCGTTGTAAGTAAGATTGGTGAAAAAATTCTTTTAAAGGAAGGATATCAACCCTAAGCCCCGTAAAATTTGTTCAAGGCTTTGGGAACTACAAAAGATTTCATGGTGCTGGGAGTTACTTCTCTCAGAAAAACAAAAATCGTTATCTATTAGTTAAGGAGGCGCCAAGCTTCTTCTGGTCTGAAAGAGTTTGTTAATGTCATAGTTGTAAGAGCAAAATTAGATTGTCGGTAACATCTATGTTGTTTTTTAACGTATTTAGCCACTAAATTTTTTGACCCAGCAGGGTAGCCCCCCGTTAGCCCAGTGGTTACATCTTTCCTGCTTTGCGGGTCAGATGTTGGGCCGGCGTTCGACGCTTGTCGGCGCGGGGGGCTACATTTTTTTAATTTTTTTTTCTCTCAGAATTAAATGGATACTTTTTTTGATAATCTTGTTTTCTCCCGTTGTAAGTAAGATTGGTGAAAAAATTCTTTTAAAGAAAGGATATCAACCCTAAGCCCCGTAAAATTTGTTCAAGGCTTTGGGAACTACAAAAGATTTCATGGTGCTGGGAGTTACTTCTCTTAGAGAAACAAAAATCGTTATCTATTAGTTAAGGAGGCGCCAAGCTTCTTCAGGTCTGAAAGAGTTTGTTAATGTCATAGTTGTAAGAGCAAAATTAGATTGTCGGTAACATCTATGTTGTTTTTTAACGTATTTAGCTACTAAATTTTTTGACCCAGCAGGGTAGCCCCCCGTTAGCCCAGTGGTTACATCTTTCCTGCTTTGCGGGTCAGATGTTGGGCCGGCGTTCGACGCTTGTCGGCGCGGGGGGCTACATTTTTTTATTTTTTTTTTCTCTCAGAATTAAATGGATACTTTTTTTGATAATCTTGTTTTCTTCCGTTGTAAGTAAGATTGGTGAAAAAATTCTTTTAAAGAAAGGATATCAACCCTAAGCCCCGTAAAATTTGTTCAAGCCTTTGGGAACTACAAAAGATTTCATGGTGCTGGGACTTACTTTTCTCAGAAAAACAAAAATCGTTAGCTATTAGTTAAGGAGGCGCCAAGCTTCTTCAGGTCTGAAAGAGTTTGTTAATGTCATAGTTGTAAGAGCAAAATTAGATTGCCGGTAACATCTATGTTGTTTTTTAACGTATTTAGCTACTAAATTTTTTAACCCAGCAGGGTAGCCCCCCGTTAGCCCAGTGGTTACATCTTTCCTGCTTTGCGGGTCAGATGTTGGGCCGGCGTTCGACGCTTGTCGGCGCGGGGGGCTACATTTTTTTATTTTTTTTCTCTCAGAATTAAATGGATACTTTTTTTGATAATCTTGTTTTCTCCCGTTGTAAGTAAGATTGGTGAAAAAATTCTTTTAAAGAAAGGATATCAACCCTAAGCCCCGTAAAATTTGTTCAAGGCTTTGGGAACTACAAAAGATTTCATGGTGCTGGGAGTTACTTCTCTTAGAGAAACAAAAATCGTTATCTATTAGCTAAGGAGGTGCCAAGCTTCTTCAGGTCTGAAAGAGTTTGTTAATGTCATAGTTGTAAGAGCAAAATTAGATTGTCGGTAACATCTATGTTGTTTTTTAACGTATTTATCTTCTAAATTTTTTGATCCAGCAGGGTAGCCCCCCGTTAGCCCAGTGGTTACATCTTTCCTGCTTTGCGGGTCAGATGTTGGGCCGGCGTACGACGCTTGTCGGCGCGGGGGGCTACATTTTTTTATTTTTTTTTCTCTCAGAATTAAATGGATACTTTTTTTGATAATCTTGTTTTCTTCCGTTGTAAGTAAGATTGGTGAAAAAATTCTTTTAAAGAAAGGATATCAACCCTAAGCCCCGTAAAATTTGTTCAAGGCTTTGGGAACTACAAAAGATTTCATGGTGCTGGGACTTACTTTTCTCAGAAAAACAAAAATCGTTAGCTATTAGTTAAGGAGGCGCCAAGCTTCTTCAGGTCTGAAAGAGTTTGTTAATGTCATAGTTGTAAGAGCAAAGTTAGATTGTCGGTAACATCTATGTTGTTTTTTAACGTATTTAGCTACTAAATTTTTTGACCCAGCAGGGTAGCCCCCCGTTAGCCCAGTGGTTACATCTTTCCTGCTCTGCGGGTCAGATGTTGGGCCGGCGTTCGACGCTTGTCGGCGCGGGGGGCTCCTTTTTTTTTATTTTTTTTTTCTCTCAGAATTAAATGGATACTTTTTTTGATAATCTTGTTTTTTTCCGTTGTAAGTAAGATTAATGAAAAAATTCTTTTAAAGAAAGGATATCAACCCTAAGCCCCGTAAAATTTGTTCAAGGCTTTGGGAACTACAAAAGATTTTTAACGTATTTAGCTATTAAATTTTTTGACCCAGCAGGGTAGCCCCCCGTTAGCCCAGTGGTTACATCTTTCCTGCTCTGCGGGTCAGATGTTGGGCCGGCGTTCGACGCTTGTCGGCGCGGGGGCTCCTTTTTTTTTATTTTTTTTTCTCTCAGAATTAAATGGATACTTTTTTTGATAATCTTGTTTTCTTCCGTTGTAAGTAAGATTGGTGAAAAAATTCTTTTAAAAAAAGAATATCCACACTAAGCCCCGTAAAATTTGTTCAAGGCTTTGGGAACTACAAAAGATTTCATGGTGCTGGGAGTTACTTCTGTCAGAAAAACAAAAATCGTTAGCTATTAGTTAAGGAGGCGCCAAGCTTCTTCAGGTCTGAAAGAGTTTGTTAATGTCATAGTTGTAAGAGCAAAATTAGATTGTCGTTAACATCTATGTTGTTTTTTAACGTATTTAGCTATTAAATTTTTTGACCCAGCAGGGTAGCCCCCCGTTAGCCCAGTGGTTACATCTTTCCTGCTCTGCGGGTCAGATGTTGGGCCGGCGTTCTACGCTTGTCGGCGCGGGGGGCTTCTTTTTTTTTTTTTTTTTTTCTCTCAGAATTAAATGGATACTTTTTTTGATAATCTTGTTTTCTTCCGTTGTAAGTAAGATTGGTGAAAAAATTCTTTTTAAGAAAGGATATCAATCCTAAGCCCCGTAAAATTTGTTCAAGGCTTTGGGAACTACAAAAGATTTTTAACGTATTTAGCTATTAAATTTTTTGACCCAGCAGGGTAGCCCCCCGTTAGCCCAGTGGTTACATCTTTCCTGCTCTGCGGGTCAGATGTTGGGCCGGCGTTCGACGCTTGTCGGCGCGGGGGGCTCCTTGTTTTTTTTTTTTTTTTCTCTCAGAATTAAATGGATACTTTTTTTGATAATCTTGTTTTTTTTCCGTTGTAAGTAAGATTGGTGAAAAAATTCTTTTAAAGAAAGGATATCAACCCTAAGCCCCGTAAAATTTGTTCAAGGCTTTGGGAACTACAAAAGATTTTTAACGTATTTAGCTATTAAATTTTTTGACCCAGCAGGGTAGCCCCCCGTTAGCCCAGTGGTTACATCTTTCCTGCTCTGCGGGTCAGATGTTGGGCCGGCGTTCGACGCTTGTCGGCGCGGGGGGCTCCTTTTTTTTTTTTCTCTCAGAATTAAATGGATACTTTTTTTGATAATCTTGTTTTTTTTCCGTTGTAAGTAAGATTGGTGAAAAAATTCTTTTAAAGAAAGGATATCAATCCTAAGCCCCATAAAATTTGTTCAAGGCTTTGGGAACTACAAAAGATTTTTAACGTATTTAGCTATTAAATTTTTTGACCCAGCAGGGTAGCCCCCCGTTAGCCCAGTGGTTACATCTTTCCTGCTCTGCGGGTCAGATGTTGGGCCGGCGTTCGACGCTTGTCGGCGCGGGGGACTCCTTTTTTTTATTTTTTTTTTCTCTCAGAATTAAATGGATACTTTTTTTGATAATCTTGTTTTCTTCCGTTGTAAGTAAGATTGGTGAAAAAATTCTTTTAAAGAAAGGATATCAACCCTAAGCCCCGTAAAATTTGTTCAAGGCTTTGGGAACTACAAAAGATTTCATGGTGCTGGGAGTTACTTCTGTCAGAAAAACAAAAATCGTTAGCTATTAGTTAAGGAGGCGCCAAGCTTCTTCAGGTCTGAAAGAGTTTGTTAATGTGATAGTTGTAAGAGCAAAATTAGATTGTCGGTAACATCTATGTTGTTTTTTAACGTATTTAGCTATTAAATTTTTTGACCCAGCAGGGTAGCCCCCCGTTAGCCCAGTGGTTACATCTTTCCTGCTCTGCGGGTAAGATGTTGGGCCGGCGTTCGAGGCTTGTCAGCGCGGGGGGGCTCCTTTCTTTTTATTTCTTTTTTCTCTCAGAATTAAGTGGATACTTTTTTTGATAATCTTGTTTTTTTTCCGTTGTAAGTAAGATTGGTGAAAAAATTCTTTTAAAGAAAGGATATCAATCCTAAGCCCCGTAAAATTTGTTCAAGTCTTTAAGAACTACAAAAGATTTTTAACGTATTTAGCTATTAAATTTTTTGACCCAGCAGGGTAGCCCCCCGTTAGCCCAGTGGTTACATCTTTCCTGCTCTGCGGGTCAGATGTTGGGCCGGCGTTCGACGCTTGTCGGCGCGGGGGGCTCCTTTTTTTTTTTTTCTCTCAGAATTAAATAGATACTTTTTTTGATAATGTTATTTTTTCCGTTGTAAGTAAGATTGGTGAAAAAATTCTTTTAAAGAAAGGATATCAACCCTAAGCCCCGTAAAATTTGTTCAAGGCTTTGGGAACTACAAAAGATTTCATGGTGCTGGGACTTACTTTTCTCAGAAAAACAAAAATCGTTAGCTATTAGTTAAGGAGGCGCCAAGCTTCTTCAGGTCTGAAAGAGTTTGTTAATGTCATAGTTGTAAGAGCAAAATTAGATTGTCGGTAACATCTATGTTGTTTTTTAACGTATTTAGCTACTAAATTTTTTGACCCAGCAGGGTAGCCCCCCGTTAGCCCAGTGGTTACATCTTTCCTGCTTTGCGGGTCAGATGTTGGGCCGGCGTTCGACGCTTGTCGGCGCGGGGGGCTACATTTTTTTATTTTTTTTTCTCTCAGAATTAAATGGATACTTTTTTTGATAATCTTGTTTTCTTCCGTTGTAAGTAAGATTGGTGAAAAAATTTTTTTAAAGAAAGGATATCAACCCTAAGCCCCGTAAAATTTGTTCAAGGCTTTGGGAACTACAAAAGATTTCATGGTGCTGGGACTTACTTTTCTCAGAAAAACAAAAATCGTTAGCTATTAGTTAAGGAGGCGCCAAGCTTCTTCAGGTCTGAAAGAGTTTGTTAATGTCATAGTTGTAAGAGCAAAATTAGATTGTCGGTAACATCTATGTTGTTTTTTAACGTATTTAGCTACTAAATTTTTTGACCCAGCAGGGTAGCCCCCCGTTAGCCCAGTGGTTACATCTTTCCTGCTTTGCGGGTCAGATGTTGGGCCGGCGTTCGACGCTTGTCGGCGCGGAGGGCTACATTTTTTTATTTTTTTTTCTCTCAAAATTAAATGGATACTTTTTTTGATAATTTTGTTTTCTCCCGTTGTAAGTAAGATTGGTGAAAAAATTCTTTTAAAGAAAGGATATCAACCCTAAGCCCCGTAAAATTTTTTCAAGGCTTTGGGAACTACAAAAGATTTCATGGTGCTGGGAGTTACTTCTCTTAGAGAAACAAAAATCGTTATCTATTAGTTAAGGAGGCGCCAAGCTTCTTCAGGTCTGAAAGAGTTTGTTAATGTCATAGTTGTAAGAGCAAAATTAGATTGTCGGTAACATCTATGTTGTTTTTTAACGTATTTAGCTACTAAATTTTTTGACCCAGCAGGGTAGCCCCCCGTTAGCCCAGTGGTTACATCTTTCCTGCTTTGCGGGTCAGATGTTGGGCCGGCGTTCGACGCTTGTCGGCGCGGGGGGCTACATTTTTTTATTTTTTTTTCTCTCAGAATTAAATGGATACTTTTTTTGATAATCTTGTTTTCTTCCGTTGTAAGTAAGATTGGTGAAAAAATTCTTTTAAAGAAAGGATATCAACCCTAAGCCCCGCAAAATTTGTTCAAGGCTTTGGGAACTACAAAAGATTTCATGGTGCTGGGACTTACTTTTCTCAGAAAAACAAAAATCGTTAGCTATTAGTTAAGGAGGCGCCAAGCTTCTTCAGGTCTGAAAATGTTTGTTAATGTCATAGTTGTAAGAGCAAAATTAGATTGTCGGTAACATCTATGTTGTTTTTTAACGTATTTAGCTACTAAATTTTTTGACCCAGCAGGGTAGCCCCCCGTTAGCCCAGTGGTTACATCTTTCCTGCTTTGCGAGTCAGATGTTGGGCCGGCGTTCGACGCTTGTCGGCGCGGGGGCTACATTTTTTTATTTTTTTTTCTCTCAGAATTAAATGGATACTTTTTTTGATAATCTTGTTTTCTCCCGTTGTAAGTAAGATTGGTGAAAAAATTCTTTTAAAGAAAGGATATCAACCCTAAGCCCCGTAAAATTTGTTCAAGGCTTTGGGAACTACAAAAGATTTCATGGTGCTGGGAGTTACTTCTCTTAGAGAAACAAAAATCGTTATCTATTAGTTAAGGAGGCGCCAAGCTTCTTCAGGTCTGAAAGAGTTTGTTAATGTCATAGTTGTAAGAGCAAAATTAGATTGTCGGTAACATCTATGTTGTTTTTTAACGTATTTAGCTACTAAATTTTTTGACCCAGCAGGGTAGCCCCCCGTTAGCCCAGTGATTACATCTTTCCTGCTTTGCGGGTCAGATGTTGGGCCGGCGTTCGACGCCTGTCGGCGCGGGGGGCTACATTTTTTTATTTTTTTTTTTTCAGAATTAAATGGATACTTTTTTTGATAATCTTGTTTTCTCCCGTTGTAAGTAAGATTGGTGAAAAAATTCTTTTAAAGAAAGGATATCAACCCTAAGCCCCGTAAAATTTGTTCAAGGCTTTGGGAACTACAAAAGATTTCATGGTGCTGGGAGTTAATTCTCTTAAAGAAACAAAAATCGTTATCTATTAGTTAAGGAGGCGCCAAGCTTCTTCAGGTCTGAAAGAGTTTGTTAATGTCATAGTTGTAAGAGCAAAATTAGATTGTCGGTAACATCTATGTTGTTTTTTAACGTATTTAGCTACTAAATTTTTTGACCCAGCAGGGTAGCCCCCCGTTAGCCCAGTGGTTACATCTTTCCTGCTTTGCGGGTCAGATGTTGGGCCGGCGTTGACGCTTGTCGGCGCGGGGGGCTACATTTTTTTATTTTTTTTTTCTCTCAGAATTAAATGGATACTTTTTTTGATAATCTTGTTTTCTCCCGTTGTAAGTAAGATTGGTGAAAAAATTCTTTTAAAGAAAGGATATCAACCCTAAGCCCCGTAAAATTTGTTCAAGGCTTTGGGAACTACAAAAGAATTCATGGTGCTGGGACTTACTTTTCTCAGAAAAACAAAAATCGTTAGCTATTAGTTAAGGAGGCGCCAAGCTTCTTCAGGTCTGAAAGAGTTTGTTAATGTCATAGTTGTAAGAGCAAAATTAGATTGTCGGTAACATCTATGTTGTTTTTTAACGTATTTAGCTACTAAATTTTTTGACCCAGCAGGGTAGCCCCCCGTTAGCCCAGTGGTTACATCTTTCCTGCTTTGCGGGTCAGATGTTGGGCCGGCGTTCGACGCTTGTCGGCGCGGGGGGCTACATTTTTTTATTTTTTTTTTCTCTCAGAATTAAATGGATACTTTTTTTGATAATCTTGTTTTCTTCCGTTGTAAGTAAGATTGGTGAAAAAATTTTTTTAAAGAAAGGATATCAACCCTAAGCCCCGTAAAATTTGTTCAAGGCTTTGGGAACTACAAAAGATTTCATGGTGCTGGGACTTACTTTTCTCAGAAAAACAAAAACCGTTAGCTATTAGTTAAGGAGGCGCTAAGCTTCTTCAGGTCTGAAAGAGTTTGTTAATGTCATAGTTGTAAGAGCAAAATTAGATTGTCGGTAACATCTATGTTGTTTTTTAACGTATTTAGCTACTAAATTTTTTGACCCAGCAGGGTAGCCCCCCGTTAGCCCAGTGGTTACATCTTTCCTGCTTTGCGGGTCAGATGTTGGGCCGGCGTTCGACGCTTGTCGGCGCGGGGGGCTACATTTTTTTATTTTTTTTCTCTCAAAATTAAATGGATACTTTTTTTGATAATCTTGTTTTCTCCCGTTGTAAGTAAGATTGGTGAAAAATTCTTTTAAAGAAAGGATATCAACCCTAAGCCCCGTAAAATTTGTTCAAGGCTTTGGGAACTACAAAAGATTTCATGGTGCTGGGAGTTACTTCTCTTAGAGAAACAAAAATCGTTATCTATTAGTTAAGGAGGCGCCAAGCTTCTTCAGGTCTGAAAGAGTTTGTTAATGTCATAGTTGTAAGAGCAAAATTAGATTGTCGGTAACATCTATGTTGTTTTTTAACGTATTTAGCTACTAAATTTTTTGACCCAGCAGGGTAGCCCCCCGTTAGCCCAGTGGTTACATCTTTTCTGCTTTGCGGGTCAGATGTTGGGCCGGCGTTCGACGCTTGTCGGCGCGGGGGGCTACATTTTTTTATTTTTTTTTCTCTCAGAATTAAATGGATACTTTTTTTGATAATCTTGTTTTCTTCCGTTGTAAGTAAGATTGGTGAAAAAATTCTTTTAAAGAAAGGATATCAACCCTAAGCCCCGTAAAATTTGTTCAAGGCTTTGGGAACTACAAAAGATTTCATGGTGCTGGGACTTACTTTTCTCAGAAAAACAAAAATCGTTAGCTATTAGTTAAGGAGGCGCCAAGCTTCTTCAGGTCTGAAAATGTTTGTTAATGTCATAGTTGTAAGAGCAAAATTAGATTGTCGGTAACATCTATGTTGTTTTTTAACGTATTTAGCTACTAAATTTTTTGACCCAGCAGGGTAGCCCCCCGTTAGCCCAGTGGTTACATCTTTCCTGCTTTGCGGGTCAGATGTTGGGCCGGCGTTCGACGCTTGTCGGCGCGGGGGGCTACATTTTTTTATTTTTTTTTCTCTCAGAATTAAATGGATACTTTTTTTGATAATCTTGTTTTCTTCCGTTGTAAGTAAGATTGGTGAAAAAATTTTTTTAAAGAAAGGATATCAACCCTAAGCCCTGTAAAATTTGTTCAAGGCTTTGCGAACTACAAAAGATTTCATGGTGCTGGGACTTACTTTTCTCAGAAAAACAAAAATCGTTAGCTATTAGTTAAGGAGGCGCCAAGCTTCTTCAGGTCTGAAAGAGTTTGTTAATGTCATAGTTGTAAGAGCAAAATTAGATTGTCGGTAACATCTATGTTGTTTTTTAACCTATTTAGCTACTACATTTTTTGACCCAGCAGGGTAGCCCCCCGTTAGCCCAGTGGTTACATCTTTTCTGCTTTGCGGGTCAGATGTTGGGCCGGCGTTCGACGCTTGTCGGCGCGGGGGGCTACATTTTTTTTTTTTCTCTCAGAATTAAATGGATACTTTTTTTGATAATCTTGTTTTCTTCCGTTGTAAGTAAGATTGGTGAAAAAATTCTTTTAAAGAAAGGATATCAACCCTAAGCCCCGTAAAATTTGTTCAAGGCTTTGGGAACTACAAAAGATTTCATGGTGCTGGGACTTACTTTTCTCAGAAAAACAAAAATCGTTAGCTTTTAGTTAAGGAGGCGCCAAGCTTCTTCAGGTCTGAAAGAGTTTGTTAATGTCATAGTTGTAAGAGCAAAATTAGATTGTCGGTAACATCTATGTTGTTTTTTAACGTATTTAGCTACTAAATTTTTTGACCTAGCAGGGTAGCCCCCCGTTAGCCCAGTGGTTACATCTTTCCTGCTTTGCGGGTCAGATGTTGGGCCGGCGTTCGACGCTTGTCGGCGCGGGGGGCTACATTTTTTTATTTTTTTTTTTCTCTCAGAATTAAATGGATACTTTTTTTGATAATCTTGTTTTCTCCCGTTGTAAGTAAGATTGGTGAAAAAATTCTTTTAAAGAAAGGATATCAACCCTAAGCCCCGTAAAATTTGTTCAAGGCTTTGGGAACTACAAAAGATTTCATGGTGCTGGGAGTTACTTCTCTTAGAGAAACAAAAATCGTTATCTATTAGTTAAGGAGGCGCCAAGCTTCTTCAGGTCTGAAAGAGTTTGTTAATGTCATAGTTGTAAGAGCAAAATTAGATTGTCGGTAACATCTATGTTGTTTTTTAACGTATTTAGCTACTAAATTTTTTGACCCAGCAGGGTAGCCCCCCGTTAGCCCAGTGGTTACATCTTTCCTGCTTTGCGGGTCAGATGTTGGGCCGGCGTTCGACGCTTGTCGGCGCGGGGGGCTACATTTTTTTATTTTTTTTCTCTCAAAATTAAATGAATACTTTTTTTGATAATCTTGTTTTCTTTCGTTGTAAGTAAGATTGGTGAAAAATTCTTTTAAAGAAAGGATATCAACCCTAAGCCCCGTAAAATTTGTTCAAGGCTTTGGGAACTACAAAAGATTTCATGGTGCTGGGAGTTACTTCTCTTAGAGAAACAAAAATCGTTATCTATTAGTTAAGGAGGCGCCAAGCTTCTTCAGGTCTGAAAGAGTTTGTTAATGTCATAGTTGTAAGAGCAAAATTAGATTGTCGGTAACATCTATGTTGTTTTTTAACCTATTTAGCTACTAAATTTTTTGACCCAGCAGGGTAGCCCCCCGTTAGCCCAGTGGTTACATCTTTTCTGCTTTGCGGGTCAGATGTTGGGCCGGCGTTCGACGCTTGTCGGCGCGGGGGCTACATTTTTTAATTTTTTTTTTCTCTCAGAATTAAATGGATACTTTTTTTGATAATCTTGTTTTCTCCCGTTGTAAGTAAGATTGGTGAAAAAATTCTTTTAAAGAAAGGATATCAACCCTAAGCCCCGTAAAATTTGTTCAAGGCTTTGGGAACTACAAAAGATTTCATGGTGCTGGGAGTTACTTCTCTTAGAGAAACAAAAATCGTTATCTATTAGTTAAGGAGGCGCCAAGCTTTTTCAGGTCTGAAAGAGTTTCTTAATGTCATAGTTGTAAGAGCAAAATTAGATTGTCGGTAACATCTATGTTGTTTTTTAACGTATTTAGCTACTAAATTTTTTGACCCAGCAGGGTAGCCCCCCGTTAGCCCAGTGGTTACATCTTTCCTGCTTTGCGGGTCAGATTTTGGGCCGGCGTTCTACGCTTGTCGGCGCGGGGGGCTACATTTTTTTATTTTTTTTTCTCTCAGAATTAAATGGATACTTTTTTTGATAATCTTTTTTTCTTCCGTTGTAAGTAAGATTGGTGAAAAAATTCTTTTAAAGAAAGGATATCAACCCTAAGCCCCGTAAAATTTGTTCAAGGCTTTGGGAACTACAAAAGATTTCATGGTGCTGGGAGTTACTTCTCTCAGAAAAACAAAAATCGTTAGCTATTAGTAAAGGAGGCGCCAAGCTTCTTCAGGTCTGAAAGAGTTTGTTAATGTCATAGTTGTAAGAGCAAAATTAGATTGTCGGTAACATCTATGTTGTTTTTTAACGTATTTAGCTACTAAATTTTTTGACCCAACAGGGTAGCCCCCCGTTAGCCCAGTGGTTACATCTTTCCTGCTTTGCGGGTCAGATGTTGGGCCGGCGTTCGACGCTTGTCGGCGCGGGGGGCTACATTTTTTTTTTTTCTCTCAGAATTAAATGGATACTTTTTTTGATAATCTTGTTTTCTTCCGTTGTAAGTAAGATTGGTGAAAAAATTCTTTTAAAGAAAGGATATCAACCCTAAGCCCCGTAAAATTTGTTCAAGGCTTTGGGAACTACAAAAGATTTCATGGTGCTGGGACTTACTTTTCTCAGAAAAACAAAAATCGTTAGCTATTAGTTAAGGAGGCGCCAAGCTTCTTCAGGTCTGAAAGAGTTTGTTAATGTCATAGTTGTAAGAGCAAAATTAGATTGTCGGTAACATCTATGTTGTTTTTTAACGTATTTAGCTACTAAATTTTTTGACCCAGCAGGGTAGCCCCCCGTTAGCCCAGTGGTTACATCTTTTCTGCTTTGCGGGTCAGATGTTGGGCCGGCGTTCGACGCTTGTCGGCGCGGGGGGCTACATTTTTTTATTTTTTTTTCTCTCAGAATTAAATGGATACTTTTTTTGATAATCTTGTTTTCTTCCGTTGTAAGTAAGATTGGTGAAAAAATTCTTTTAAAGAAAGGATATCAACCCTAAGCCCCGTAAAATTTGTTCAAGGCTTTGGGAACTACAAAAGATTTCATGGTGCTGGGACTTACTTTTCTCAGAAAAACAAAAATCGTTAGCTATTAGTTAAGGAGGCGCCAAGCTTCTTCAGGTCTGAAAATGTTTGTTAATGTCATAGTTGTAAGAGCAAAATTAGATTGTCGGTAACATCTATGTTGTTTTTTAACGTATTTAGCTACTAAATTTTTTGACCCAGCAGGGTAGCCCCCCGTTAGCCCAGTGGTTACATCTTTCCTGCTTTGCGGGTCAGATGTTGGGCCGGCGTTCGACGCTTGTCGGCGCGGGGGCTACATTTTTTTATTTTTTTTTCTCTCAGAATTAAATGGATACTTTTTTTGATAATCTTGTTTTCTCCCGTTGTAAGTAAGATTGGTGAAAAAATTCTTTTAAAGAAAGGATATCAACCCTAAGCCCCGTAAAATTTGTTCAAGGCTTTGGGAACTACAAAAGATTTCATGGTGCTGGGAGTTACTTCTCTTAGAGAAACAAAAATCGTTATCTATTAGTTAAGGAGGCGCCAAGCTTCTTCAGGTCTGAAAATGTTTGTTAATGTCATAGTTGTAAGAGCAAAATTAGATTGTCGGTAACATCTATGTTGGTTTTTAACGTATTTAGCTACTAAATTTTTTGACCCAGCAGGGTAGCCCCCCGTTAGCCCAGTGGTTACATCTTTCCTGCTTTGCGGGTCAGATGTTGGGCCGGCGTTCGACGCTTGTCGGCGCGGGGGGCTACATTTTTTTATTTTTTTTTCTCTCAGAATTAAATGGATACTTTTTTGGATAATCTTGTTTTCTTCCGTTGTAAGTAAGATTGGTGAAAAAATTCTTTTAAAGAATGGATATCAACCCTAAGCCCCGTAAAATTTGTTCAAGGCTTTGGGAACTACAAAAGATTTCATGGTGCTGGGACTTACTTTTCTCAGAAAAACAAAAATCGTTAGCTATTAGTTAAGGAGGCGCCAAGCTTCTTCAGGTCTGAAAGAGTTTGTTAATGTCATAGTTGTAAGAGCAAAATTAGATTGTCGGTAACATCTATGTTGTTTTTTAACGTATTTAGCTACTAAATTTTTTGACCCAGCAGGGTAGCCCCCCGTTAGCCCAGTGGTTACATCTTTCCTGCTTTGCGGGTCAGATGTTGGGCCGGCGTTCGACGCTTGTCGGCGCGGGGGGCTACATTTTTTTATTTTTTTTTTCTCTCAGAATTAAATGGATACTTTTTTTGATAATCTTGTTTTCTCCCGTTGTAAGTAAGATTGGTGAAAAAATTCTTTTAAAGAAAGGATATCAACCCTAAGCCCCGTAAAATTTGTTCAAGGCTTTGGGAACTACAAAAGATTTCATGGTGCTGGGAGTTACTTCTCTTAGAGAAACAAAAATCGTTATCTATTAGTTAAGGAGGCGCCAAGCTTCTTCAGGTCTGAAAGAGTTTGTTAATGTCATAGTTGTAAGAGCAAAATTAGATTGTCGGTAACATCTATGTTGTTTTTTAACGTATTTAGCTACTAAATTTTTTGACCCAGCAGGGTAGCCCCCCGTTAGCCCAGTGGTTACATCTTTCCTGCTTTGCGGGTCAGATGTTGGGCCGGCGTTCGACGCTTGTCGGCGCGGGGGGCTACATTTTTTTATTTTTTTTT
The DNA here is from genome assembly GCA_947652115.1 of Blastomussa wellsi. Classification (NCBI taxonomy): domain Eukaryota; kingdom Metazoa; phylum Cnidaria; class Anthozoa; order Scleractinia; family Plerogyridae; genus Blastomussa; species Blastomussa wellsi. The sequence goes on along the minus strand of OX393574.1, from coordinate 3,534,203 downwards.
TCTCTCAGAATTAAATGGATACTTTTTTGGATAATCTTGTTTTCTTCCGTTGTAAGTAAGATTGGTGAAAAAATTCTTTTAAAGGAAGGATATCAACCCTAAGCCCCGTAAAATTTGTTCAAGGCTTTGGGAACTACAAAAGATTTCATGGTGCTGGGAGTTACTTCTCTCAGAAAAACAAAAATCGTTATCTATTAGTTAAGGAGGCGCCAAGCTTCTTCTGGTCTGAAAGAGTTTGTTAATGTCATAGTTGTAAGAGCAAAATTAGATTGTCGGTAACATCTATGTTGTTTTTTAACGTATTTAGCCACTAAATTTTTTGACCCAGCAGGGTAGCCCCCCGTTAGCCCAGTGGTTACATCTTTCCTGCTTTGCGGGTCAGATGTTGGGCCGGCGTTCGACGCTTGTCGGCGCGGGGGGCTACATTTTTTTAATTTTTTTTTCTCTCAGAATTAAATGGATACTTTTTTTGATAATCTTGTTTTCTCCCGTTGTAAGTAAGATTGGTGAAAAAATTCTTTTAAAGAAAGGATATCAACCCTAAGCCCCGTAAAATTTGTTCAAGGCTTTGGGAACTACAAAAGATTTCATGGTGCTGGGAGTTACTTCTCTTAGAGAAACAAAAATCGTTATCTATTAGTTAAGGAGGCGCCAAGCTTCTTCAGGTCTGAAAGAGTTTGTTAATGTCATAGTTGTAAGAGCAAAATTAGATTGTCGGTAACATCTATGTTGTTTTTTAACGTATTTAGCTACTAAATTTTTTGACCCAGCAGGGTAGCCCCCCGTTAGCCCAGTGGTTACATCTTTCCTGCTTTGCGGGTCAGATGTTGGGCCGGCGTTCGACGCTTGTCGGCGCGGGGGGCTACATTTTTTTATTTTTTTTTTCTCTCAGAATTAAATGGATACTTTTTTTGATAATCTTGTTTTCTTCCGTTGTAAGTAAGATTGGTGAAAAAATTCTTTTAAAGAAAGGATATCAACCCTAAGCCCCGTAAAATTTGTTCAAGCCTTTGGGAACTACAAAAGATTTCATGGTGCTGGGACTTACTTTTCTCAGAAAAACAAAAATCGTTAGCTATTAGTTAAGGAGGCGCCAAGCTTCTTCAGGTCTGAAAGAGTTTGTTAATGTCATAGTTGTAAGAGCAAAATTAGATTGCCGGTAACATCTATGTTGTTTTTTAACGTATTTAGCTACTAAATTTTTTGACCCAGCAGGGTAGCCCCCCGTTAGCCCAGTGGTTACATCTTTCCTGCTTTGCGGGTCAGATGTTGGGCCGGCGTTCGACGCTTGTCGGCGCGGGGGGCTACATTTTTTTATTTTTTTTCTCTCAGAATTAAATGGATACTTTTTTTGATAATCTTGTTTTCTCCCGTTGTAAGTAAGATTGGTGAAAAAATTCTTTTAAAGAAAGGATATCAACCCTAAGCCCCGTAAAATTTGTTCAAGGCTTTGGGAACTACAAAAGATTTCATGGTGCTGGGAGTTACTTCTCTTAGAGAAACAAAAATCGTTATCTATTAGCTAAGGAGGTGCCAAGCTTCTTCAGGTCTGAAAGAGTTTGTTAATGTCATAGTTGTAAGAGCAAAATTAGATTGTCGGTAACATCTATGTTGTTTTTTAAAGTATTTATCTTCTAAATTTTTTGATCCAGCAGGGTAGCCCCCCGTTAGCCCAGTGGTTACATCTTTCCTGCTTTGCGGGTCAGATGTTGGGCCGGCGTACGACGCTTGTCGGCGCGGGGGGCTACATTTTTTTATTTTTTTTTTCTCTCAGAATTAAATGGATACTTTTTTTGATAATCTTGTTTTCTTCCGTTGTAAGTAAGATTGGTGAAAAAATTCTTTTAAAGAAAGGATATCAACCCTAAGCCCCGTAAAATTTGTTCAAGGCTTTGGGAACTACAAAAGATTTCATGGTGCTGGGACTTACTTTTCTCAGAAAAACAAAAATCGTTAGCTATTAGTTAAGGAGGCGCCAAGCTTCTTCAGGTCTGAAAGAGTTTGTTAATGTCATAGTTGTAAGAGCAAAGTTAGATTGTCGGTAACATCTATGTTGTTTTTTAACGTATTTAGCTACTAAATTTTTTGACCCAGCAGGGTAGCCCCCCGTTAGCCCAGTGGTTACATCTTTCCTGCTTTGCGGGTCAGATGTTGGGCCGGCGTTCGACGTTTGTCGGCGCGGGGGGCTCCTTTTTTTTTATTTTTTTTTTCTCTGAGAATTAAATGGATACTTTTTTTGATAATCTTGTTTTTTTCCGTTGTAAGTAAGATTGGTGAAAAAATTCTTTTAAAGAAAGGATATCAACCCTAAGCCCCGTAAAATTTGTTCAAGGCTTTGGGAACTACAAAAGATTTTTAACGTATTTAGCTATTAAATTTTTTGACCCAGCAGGGTAGCCCCCCGTTAGCCCAGTGGTTACATCTTTCCTGCTCTGCGGGTCAGATGTTGGGCCGGCGTTCGACGCTTGTCGGCGCGGGGGCTCCTTTTTTTTTATTTTTTTTTTCTCTCAGAATTAAATGGATACTTTTTTTGATAATCTTGTTTTCTTCCGTTGTAAGAAAGATTGGTGAAAAAATTCTTTTAAAGAAAGGATATCAACCCTAAGCCCCGTAAAATTTGTTCAAGGCTTTGTGAACTACAAAAGATTTTTAACGTATTTAGCTATTAAATTTTTTGACCCAGCAGGGTAGCCCCCGTTAGCCCAGTGGTTACATCTTTCCTGCTCTGCGGGTCAGATGTTGGGCCGGCGTTCGACGCTTGTCGGCGCGGGGGGCTCCTTTTTATTTTTTTTTTCTCTCAGAATTAAATGGATACTTTTTTTGATAATCTTGTTTTTTTCCGTTGTAAGTAAGATTAGTGAAAAAATTCTTTTAAAGAAAGGATATCAACCCTAAGCCCCGTAAAATTTGTTCAAGGCTTTGGGAACTACAAAAGATTTTTAACGTATTTAGCTATTAAATTTTTTGACCCAGCAGGGTAGCCCCCCGTTAGCCCAGTGGTTACATCTTTCCTGCTCTGCGGGTCAGATGTTGGGCCGGCGTTCGACGCTTGTCGGCGCGGGGGGCTCCTTTTTTATTTTTTTCGTAGCTGAGATAACAACTGAACAGCGAATACTCTTTTCATGTCGAATACCTGCTGTATTCGTTTTTAAAAAAGGAACAGGAACGAAGAAAGTATCTATTTGAGCTGCGAAAGAAGTTATTATATTTTATTCAATCATCTCTGAATTGGCGATTCCATAATAATTTATATGCAAAAATATACAGAAAGGTGCTCGCGCGAAAATTTGTGATTTGATTGCTAAACATTGGTCCGTTGAAATTTTCCATATTCATGAGCACGCAGAATCGAGGTGCCGTTTGTTGGGCGGAGAAGTTCGCGGACGGGGCGAGACGTGTATCTTCACAAGAAGCAAGTTCCAAGTTTGAAGAAGAGGCGAAGGGTTTTACATTGGGGAGAGTAACTTCAGACTGTTCTAACCTTGGTGAGTTTCATTTCCTGGCATTAACCTCTATTTAGAGTTCAGTATTATCCTTAGAGACTACTCCAAAACCGAACAAGTGCGCTTTCTGACTCAGAATGTATTTCGCGTCGAAGCTTTGGTAATTTACCTCATAGCATCGTCGAAGAGCTTGGCAACGCGCACCAGAATAGCAGGAATTATTTAAACCGTTGTTTTGACGAAACTTTCCCTCAAGTTGTTTCGTTTGAATATTCCGTTGTTAAGTTTTCTCATTTCGAAACATTTGCCAAGCGACTTTGTACATACCTGTAAGATTTGTATTGAACTGAAGATATACTTGGTTTTGTTTCTAATATCGTTTTTAACTTTACTTATTTCAGAGAAGAAAGACGCAGAAGAAAGAAGATTCGAGGAATGGCTTTCAAGCAGGAAATGTCCGAAGCTGGAGTAAATAGCACAAAAGATAAGAATTGAATTTGAGAATTTTTTGTAAATGCATTGAAACCTTTCTGATGTTAAATGGCAGTTTCGTACATTATCATTAGGCTCGCAGTGCTAGAAATATTTATACAGTCTAATTTAAAATAGACGTTTCTCGGTTGAAGCGTTATTTGCATTCGGGACACATCGAGGAATAAAAAAATCATTAGCAATCAATTAAAATTCTGCCATACTCGGAAAGGTTTTTTGGGGTCTTTGTCTTGAGCGATCACTGCAGTTATTTCACAAAACCCGTGAATAAAATTTGTAGTGAGAATGTAATTTTAACAACGACGCAAATCTCGATGGAATTAGTATCTAATTGTCTATAATCATTTCACCTGTTTGTTAAAATCACTCAAACATTTCTTGGTGGAATTATTTGTTTTCGCCGTTGTTTGTATAACTTTACTATTTGTTAAATTTAAATTTTCGCTGATCGTTATTTTTGAAAAATTAAGCTTTCAAACTGTGTTCGCTCAAGACTCCTTTTCTTAGAATAGTGTCATTACATTATGTTAAGGTGGCAATGCTTGTTGGAATTTAACCGTTAGTCGCGGCGTGGCCTCTCTACTGTATTATTGGTTATTTGATCGAGTCAAAAGAACGCTGAACATTTTTGGATTGTATATCATGTTCTCAAAACTTTCAAAAAAGAAAAATGTTTATGTGACCAGAATTATAATTATAATGCATTTGTCCAGAATGAATAAATGGCTGGTCAAATGAAAATGGTTTCAGTTTGGAATTTTGTTTTCTTTTTGAATATTACCTGTGTTTGTAAACAGGAAAATTTTGACGTTTTAAGCTCTACGGTTGTTTAAAAATTTTCGCTTATTTGTTTTCATATTCAAATCAGTTTATCAATAAATTTAAAACACAAATTTGCTTGATTATACTTTATATTTTGGAAAATTGCTGACAAGAGACAATATTTAAAATTAGCTTTTTGATTCTTGTTTGAATTGGCACATCGAATTCTGTCGGCGTAAACCATACGCTTGACATGCAGAGCCACCTTAACATTTAATACCTTGAAGAGAGAATATTAGGTTTCTAATATGATTGTAATAAACGGAAAATAATTTATCGGTGGAAACAATTTCCAAGCATTTATCTACGGAAAAGGTTCGGTTTCAAATTCAGTTTTGTTTGGGAGGGAAGAAAATATTATGTGAAATCAATCAGAAACCTACATTCTCTTATCAAGTTCCAATGAGGCTCAAAGGAAATTCTGTCTGGCTTCTGTTGAGTAATAACAATCGGATTGAAATCCAAACAAAGTTATCGACCAGTTATTTTTTCACCATTTATTTGTCTAAAATACATACCTTCCGTTTCGCAGTTGACCAACATTTCTAGTCGCAAAATTAAACGGACGGTAACGAAGCGATCTTCCTCGGAGACCCAGCGGCGGTAAGTCGGGACGACACGAAGTAAACCGAACAGCAAAATCTGATCGGTTTAGTTCGGTTGCCCCGACTAACCGCCGCTGGGTCTCCGAGGAAGATCGCTTCTTTACCGTCCGTTTAATATTGCGACTAGAAATGTTTGTCAACTGCGAAACGGAAGGTATGTATTTTAAATAAATGAATGGTCAAACAAATAAGCGAGTCGATAACATTTTTGTATCTTGACCTGATCGTTATTACTCAATAGAGACCAGACATCATTTCTTAACTATAAAAAGAGCTTTAACTAGCGTAAAATTTCTCGAAGGTAGCTTGGCAAGCCATAAATAATTATTCGATTGGCTTATAATCTCTC
>OX393574.1:3466962-3528292 GCA_947652115.1 Blastomussa wellsi | reverse complement strand
GAGGAGCAAGCTATGTTAGTTTATATCAGAACTTAGGGATGAGGAGGGTTGGTAGGTGCGCTTTTTTGAAGAAGAGGGGATTCTCGTCATCGGCGTACGGGCAATTTTTTGCCAGGGGGGAGTGAACCATTTGCCCAAAAAATTCTCCCAAGTTGCCTTGCCCAAATTTTCTCATGCTGCGCAAAAAATCTGATTTGCCAAAATTGGGGGGGGGGGAGGGTGGGGCTGCAGCCCCCCCCCCCCCCGGCCCGTACGCCTATGATTCTCATCAGAAATTTACAGCATGTTAAAAGAAGTCACGAAAGTTTCGGCAAACTACAAAAATCTAATCCGAGCTCCCTCCAAAGATTGCATGACAGGTGAGAAGGACAGCTGCACTAGAAGGCGAAATTTCACGGCCAAAAGGGGAAATGTCCATCTTCACAACTCAATTGAGCTACCAGAATTATCCTTCAAACGTCAACACCCTAAAATTTTTACCGTAAAAAAACCCAAGTATTTTTAAACATCAGCTGTGAAAGGTGTCCCCCATTTAGACTGGATATGGGATAGATAAATATTTCCCAACCGGAGAGCTTTCCCGCAGGACACACTTCTCGAATCCACTAGTACTTAAATGTTTTTTCGTCAACATAAAAATAAACAGCTTCAACAGTTGCACCATTCATAACATTTTTTGTTATATTTTCTATGTACACAGTTTTTACCATATTAGATAAACGTCTCTAAAGTTTGCCACTGAAGAACCAGTGGGTGGGAAAATTGTTTTCTTTTCTTAAATTTCTCGTTTATTCAGAAGCAAGACGGACTGAGAGATTTCCACCACTAAGAATTGTTCTGATATTTTTTAAGGATACTATTTTTTTAGCGGCTATTAATTTTAGAGATTTTTCTGAGCAAGATTAAAATTTATCGATTTTCATCCAACTTGCTAAAATTAGAAGTCTCTAATAATAGTAACCTCAAGAAACATCTACGCCTGATTTCGATAGAGCAGTTTACGATGACTGCGGAAAAAACCGTTAGAATATATCGCTATGTTGGACGGACTGTAACAAGCCAATCAGACCTCAAGACAAAAACGTAAATGGGTGGCAAACACGGGAAAATATCTAACCTGGTGTCAAGTGCATGCGGGGAAAACGCGGGAAAACATGTAACTAAGCAACCGGTTTCAAGGAAGGGAAAGTTAAAGTTGATCGAGTTACCAAAGACTGTTTTTGGACTTGCACTTGATTGGTCCAGATATCTTTGCTCCTATTGGTTCGCTGCCACCCACCTACGCAAACAATTTCTTGAGGGGGGCGGGGGGAGGGAACAAGTGACGTTTATATGAAGGTGAGTTCACGGAAATACTTTCAAACGTCATCAGAAAACTACTGTTTAGAGACGCAAAATAATAACTATCTTGTACGGAATTAAAATAACAAATAACTTTCACCTTATCAATGAAAGATTTCCAATAAAAAAAATTCAATTTTAAAACGTTATCTTCAACAAATAGATTATTCTCTCTTATGTTCTATATGCTCATAAGACGTCCTGTCTGTTGAAACAGCATTAACTTAATGACATAATTTTATACAATATCTGTGGGAAAATCTTTGAAACTCTTGGAAAAAATACGATACGACTATTAATTTTACTTAAGGCCAACATTATTGTTTTTTTTTGCTTAAAACTAGCATTTGAAGAATAAAACCGTTTCAATCTTACAATCTTCCATTTTAAAGAAAGGAGAAGGAATTTTATCTTACACCAAGTTCCTTTGCGAGAAGTTTCCTTCTACAACACAGAAAAATCTTTTGAAACATATGGTGGCAACGTTCCTTTCAGCTAAGGAATCACAAAGTACATAACTTCTGTGTCAGCTCACATGGAAGGATGTTCCCCACGGGGCTTGTACTGAATCAGGAAGTTCCCAGGGATAACCATAATGTTAGGCTTTCCAACGAGAAGTTCCGGTGGATATGTGGCCACGCTACAATCCTTGGGTATCCATAATTTCGACAGGTCGCTGAAAGGTTTCTTTTGTGGAGTCTCCGATATGAGCAGGGTACATCCCAATAATTTCTTTAAGAGTGTGAGTTTTTCTTTTTTCTTCTCAAGTTTCAACAGATTCCAATTTCAACTTGCTCATCCGTGTGCGAGAACAAACGTCGCTTAGTAAATATCATTCACTGTTTACACTTCAGAGCGATCGGTACATTCTTTTGGCTAGCGTTTACCATTCATGGCCGATGCATGAATCGGCGGTCTTATAAGGTCAGCGTACTCTTGTAACGCTTCCCGCAAGGCTCGTCGGACAGGGGTGGAGTTACATACAGTACATTCCACAAGACGAGGGTACAACTCAACCACTTGTTCCCAGATCTGCCCGTCCACTGCAAAATAAGAACGGAAATGGTAAGAACAGATCTTCTTGAAGAAAGGTGACAAATTGGAACGCAGAGAAAAATATGAAAAAAAAGCAGGACACTAGCTGCAACATTCGCCTGAAAAAGGCCATCGATTTTTGTGGGGGAAGGGAGGGCGGGGTGACTTACCAACTGCAGGATTTTCTTTAACAGCTCTTTTTAAGGAAGACAGTAATGTACTGATAGCTTTCATGACAAAAGACATCTCGGCCATGCGAGTTCTGTGAAATATAAAATAAAAATCACAAAAGTTAAAGGATAGACAGACAGACAAAGATACAGACAGAGATCTGAAGTCTCCGTGAAGTAAAACTTTCAACTTCTTCCCAGTCTCTCCTCGGAGAGGTATGAAAGGTAAAAACTCTCCTACCACGCATGTGCAAGAACAGGCCGAGAGATGTGACGTCAGCTTGTCGCCTGTAGGTTACGTCATGTTGCTTAGCAACAACAAGACCAACAACAATTGGCTGACGTACTTGATCGCACATCATTATGGCGGCAAGAGGATTACCCCAGGAGCAGAAGCTGTTTGCATAACATACGGAATGATAACAGAAACCACTTTACCTCGGTAAGGGGCATTTTCCACTAAGTTTCTCGTCTTCGACGTACTTAACCAGCACGTCACTACACCGTCTTAGAAGAGCGTCTAGCGCCAAGTCAGACACTTTGCCGTCTGAAAAAAGCAAAATAAAGCAAGGAAAGTCTAATGCTCCATATAGCAATATTATAATGTTCTCTTTTGGGAGGCTTTAAGTACAAAATGCCTGGTGCAAGATGATTGGGTTTCTGAATTTCAGTCGATGTTACTCATTGGATAGTAAGTTGGCTATCTTTTTTATCCAGCTTATGTAGTATGGAGAGACAAGGGGTATTGCAAATATTCCTGTGTGTGATGCCAGTCCATCGTAGATCACCACTCCTCTTCTAGCATTCCGTTGTTCAGACGCCATTTTGTTGGCATCCATTTCAAATCCCTGAGTGAGAAAAGGCACTGTGCCAAACAATTAGAGTAAAATAGTGAACGAAATTGTTGAACGTCCTCACTCAACAAGGCCTAAACATACACGTAGTTTAACCTAATATACTTTTGTTAAGCTCAGTTTGACTTTAACTGAAGACTTCTCAATATCGTTACTACAAGATTGACGAGGATCCCCGGGGTGTTTTGAGCAATTACGAAGAAACCCCGAAAATTTCCGAAGATCGACCGATGACTTCTGAAGGCTAACCGAACACTTCTGAAGATCATTGAAAGTTAAAAGAAGGTTTACAAATAGAGTAGTACACCACGGATTCTGTCAAAACTGACCGTTTCTTTGCGCCTTTCGAGCGAAACCAAACAATGACACCCTACCAGGCTGTTCTTCGCGTTGATCCACTTCTGGTGTGCCATTGACAAATGAAAATTGCAGCAGAGTTTCAAAGCAAGATTTAGCAAATTCTTCACGAAGAGGAAATCCGTTGGCGTCCGTTCCTATAGAAAACAACGAAAGATGTGATGAAATAATCAAATAAAGGTAAGTCTGTCTTAGGGAAAGATTCAGAACTCTCAATTGTGTCGGAGCTTATCCCGAATGCTACAGAATTAAGAAAATTGCTACTCCCCCCTGGATGGGGTGTGTCACGCAACGAACAGAAACATGAGTTAGCGTGACGAACCAAACAAACGAATGTAAAGGAGGCTACATAACAAATAAAAAGATTCATTCATTTTCTATACTTTTTCTTGAAAGTATTTGTTTCAGTTTCGTCAAACATTTTCCTGAGATGATCAGATGCTCATTTCTCATGACCTGACCTGACCTGACCTGCATTTGTTAAATAAAAGTAAGGAAAAATTTGCGATTAACAAAACAAGACATATACCGCTGAAAGTAGCATCCGCAGCTGAGTGTATTGAGCCTCGGTTCAGAAGTGCCATGACCCGCGCCATAAAGTCCTTTGGAAGAGCAGCGGAATGGGGCAGAATCTCCTCACGGATCATGCGCAAAAGCTGTCAATCAAATACCCCATGGTTAGTGCCTCGTTATCATACTTTTATGCTCAAATTGTATTTAATCTACGGAGTCAAGAGAGATTAAGAAATCGTGCTCTTTTTATTACCTTGATATCCAGTTCTTCATCTGCTTGATGTTGTTCAAGAGACTGATTCTCTGGGGGACTCCTATGAAATAAAGCCATACATATCAGCGGGGTGGGGTAGGGTCACGATGTAGACTCTTCGACTTGTCTTCGTCTGGTTTACTAGTTCATTCACAATAAGCTTCCTTAGTCAATAAGCAATTTCCGAATTCTCTTTTGCCTCATTGTCAAAAGTGCGAAACCATTCACATGACAATGTTTCACTTGCACCTCCATTCCCATGCAATGCATGAATAGTTTCGCACTTAGACTCGTTTTGCAATGGCCTATTCCCTTGTCTGTTCCACTCTAAACAATTTTCTGCACCGAGAATTTCTGTCATTTTAGTCCAGACAAAAGATAAACGAAATTTTCCATGAAGAGATCAAAATCGCAACTCGCAAAAGTTTTGAAATGACTTCTTGTTGTTCTGGCTCCGCGTTCAATCATGCCTTTGCTTCGACTGCTGATTAAATTTAGGTAATTAAGAAACTTACATATCTGAGAAGAGGAAGTCTTCCAACGCGGACGCTAGTTCATACCACATTGATCTAAAAGAATCTATAAATACAAAAACAGCTGTGAATATGAAGATGATGAAACATGAAGAAAAATGTTGAAGGGACATGACGTGGGGACAAATTACAACATGTACACACAAAAAAGGCGCGCGCGCGGGGCTGAGACACGTTAAGGCTACAATTTTGTCCCTGCTACATTGTTGCCGTAACATGTCGCTTTGTGAAAGACACGTTGAATGCTAACATAAAACCAGGGATGTTTTAATACAATACAGTCCACTTTATTTTTAACGGACACCTCCCTAAGACGGACAACTGGTGTTGGTCCCTGTGCGCCGTTTTTCAGTCATTTTACTGTATCTAAACTCTCTATAAGTCGGGCACCTCTACAAGACGGACAAATCGTATTGGTCCCTGTGCGCCGTTTTTCAGTCATTTTACCGCATCTAAACTCTCTATAAGCCGGACACCTCTCTAAGACGGACAGTTGGTGCCGCACTTGATGGTGTCTGTCTTATAAGGATTACCATTCTTTCTTATTCCGTTAACTGAATATCAGCGTACCTGGACGAGCTAAAGCTACATTGAGCCCTTTGCGAGTGACAGTCATCAACGAGTCCACGGCAAGCTTCCAGGTGGACTGGGACGAGCAACTGTACTTGAGACGAAGAGGATTGCGTAGGGACTGGAAACAATGATAATTATATTATACAATAACGTTAGTCTCGAACACTGATGAAATCTGCATTCTCCTCACTTGACTTTTTACAAACGTATTTATATTGTATCGAGAAGATTGAAGCTGATTTCATATCCTACCTTGATAATCTTCTCTAACACTTTCTCTTCCATCACGGCAGGTAGCGAGAAGCACTCGTTGTACAACGCTACACCCATCTGCAGGCATTTCTCCGAGAAAGGAGTAAGCGATAGTATAACCCATTCTTTCTTTTTCCGTTTAGCATCGGATAGTTCATCAACTCGTGGAGGTTCTGTAGCATAATCAAAGAATTGAAGAAGCAGAGAAAACAATGTTGGAAACATGGGTTGTTTAGAGACGTGAAGAACCGACCCAGAGGAATTCGGTAGAGGTTCGCGTAAAATCTCGATAGCGTCCAAAATGGCGTGTTGTAGGGCTGTTAACACAGTATCTTGGAAAGATGGAACTAGAAACGGCGACTGATCTATTGGAACAGGAATTGCCACAGAAGTCTGAAGAATTTTCACAAGTTTCTGCAGATCGGCTAAGCCGAAACGGCCGTAGATTCTCATGAAAAGAGAAGGAAAAATCTGCACAAGGGCTGCGAGAAACGCTTGTGCTGGATATGTTCTGGTTGTGGTGAGTTTGCCGGAGGAATCTCGCCGTGTTCTGGCGACGTGTGACTCAGACATGCTTGTTGTACCGATGTTGTACCAGACACGCCAAGCGTTCGTCCATAGATTCAAATCTTCGTCGGCAGCCTGACAAAATTTAGGTTTTACTTTAAGTTTTGCAGCTCCCTTTTTTTCTCTTCCGTTTTCTCCCGGGCTCGAATTCGCACTTGCGCTTTCTTGAATTTCACTCGAATCTTGAACAATGTCCTGAAAGCTTTTAAGCGCCGCCAGTGCAACTTCAGCGGATTTACTCAGCGCCGCAGACTCAACAAACTCTAGAAGAAGTGCCCACGCGCGCGGGAACTCATCAAGTCCCGCCAAAATTTGGCGCCGGTTGTTGAACACGCGTGCCACGCCACTCAACGTCAGAACACGTGTTTCCGCCCACTGTTTTTCAGCCGTGTCACGTGAATGGTGAATGAGGATTTTGCCCTTTGAGTTGACAGCATCGCTTGGTGGCGGGACATCAGCTGCCGATGTGGACATTGTCTTGACTTGTTCCAGTAACGGAAACAACACCTGTAGTGATGTAAGGGAAAAAATAAAATACCCTTATCAACCATGTTTTTAAGAACAATTCTTAGAAATTACACGCTTCGCGCCTCAGCCGTACGTTTTGAAAAGTCTCATTTTTCGTTCGAGCTTTAAAGATATTAATGCTCCAGTCTACAATACCGAAAATGGATTCAGCCACTAAGTTTCCCTGTGTTTCCAAGGTTTCTATTTTCGCACTACCACACAAAAAAGCCTGCAGTTTTCACCGGTTTTGTAAACTTTGCGCGGCACATTCAACTCGCTCTATAGTAGGTTTGGAAGTCTCCGACGCGTTTAAAACCACTCTAGCAAAGACTAAACGTTGAAGTTTTTACAAATTTTTTAAAATTATATTTACCCGCCAGAGGACTGTGTACCACGTGACATTCTCCAGCAGCGAGCCATGCGCACTAATGGTCGAGAACAGCGTCTGTCCCGCGCTTTTCCTGACCGCTGGTCTAGGATCAACGCACAGCTCGCCAAGTTTGGAATACAAACACATCCATTGCCTGTCTGATGGAGGCACTGGTTTATCGTACTTAGTATTGTCAGAAGTGGCACCCTCGGCTTCTTCCAGCTCGGTGCGAATCTTGTCTCGGTGTTGCGAGAGAAAATCGGAAATATTCCACTACAATAACGGAATTAAAGAAGCATGTCAAGATTAATAAAGTACCAAAAGCAAATACATGTAGCCGCAATAAGGATAAAGTCGTATAACGGGAGTGGTCATAAGGTAGGAATTCCACGGTGTCTGTGTGCGAGCCTAGCGGCCCATCGTACCGGAGCTTATCCCGGTTTCTGTAGCATGAAGCGACAGAGAGTATTTCTACTCCCCCCTGGATGGGATGCTAGTCCATCGCAGGGTTACCCCCCAGCAGTAAATTCGCCGGTACCCATTTATATACCTAGGTGAAGAGAGGCACTATAACAGTAAGAATATATCGACCTACCAACAGGCCAATGGCTGTCAAGCTTATGTTGAGCTCTTGTGGCTGCAGGCCAAATTTTCCCGCCACGTCAACCACGACTTTGATACACGTGCAAGGCATCAAGGGAAGGAAATCTGTCACCACGAGCTGCAGGCTTTGGAATGCCACGCGAATAAGGCCCTCTCTGTAAAAAGTGATAGTTGAAATAAATGAATAACTCTGATAAGCAGAACACAGCTTTTTGTAAAATAACTAGTAGAGGCGTGCAATCAAATTCAGTATTTTTAACAGTTAGTAGATTATGTTGTTAAGTGCCCACAATTAGTAGACGGATATCTCCCCTCGGCTAAATTATTTTAGACACCGTTTTAATTGATTGATTGTTTGATTGATTGATTGATTGATTGATATGCAAAAGCGTGCGCAAAATCCAGTAGTGCACGCTACAAGCGAAAGCAAATCGCTTCGCAAACTTTTTCTTTTCCACGCGCGAGTTTTGGCGCAGGATTTGGTATACATTTCCACTGGCAATGATATAAAACAATTGATTCTTGCTTTTAGCTGTACACTGTCCAAATATTGTGCATATGGTAAGTGAAGAGAGTGCTCAAGAAGCTAGAGATGTTCTTGGCTATCGCTTCAAGCAACTCTTACGCTTCTTTCGTGATCTCCAAACTTCCTGCATGGCCCATAAAACTTGATAGTCCATGATAACGCTGGAACCGTGCAGGCACAATTCAAACATGTGATATAACTGAAAAGACGGAGTGCGCAGTCATATAAAACGAATTCTTGATGCGACTGAAATAAGTTAAACGCAGACTTCTAACAGTTTCTTCTACAGAATATCACTCTGGAGAACTTTATTAGACTTTCAAACCAGAGGTAAGTGTCATTATCATTAGAATACCAGTTTCTGATCACGATAGTTATCAAGAAGAATGGGCCATGAAATACGGTCAGATATCTCACCCCTGTTGATTGGTAGCAGCCCCGATCACTCCCAGCACACATAGCCATCCTTGGCCAAGGTTTTGCCCGGTAGAGTGTAGAATCTGTCAATGATAAAACAGTGTTCCTAAAATCAATTATTATTATTTATTGGCAGACTTTTCTTTAAAAAATCGGAAACCAGTAATGGGAGGCGACAGTCAACGAGATTTGACGAAAGTTAGACCACTTGGAAATGCATAAGTGAAGAACTAATAAGCATGATTTTATGGCACTGAAAGGTTCCTATTTAGATATTCTTATACCACGTTTGCACAGCGATAAAAGTTAAAACACAAGAACAGCTCAGTTTTCAATTGAATGTCAACGTAATTACTCTGACCAATCACAAACAACACAGACAACCCAGTGAGCCAATCAAAACTCGAAGCGCGGGGAAACGCGGGAAAACGTGCGCGGTTTTACTTTTGAGTAGAGGAGACCGAGAAAGAGGCGGGAGATTTTTAACCAATCGCTAACCAAAGTAATGCAAACCACAGCAAACGCGAATTACTTTCGACACTCGATTGAAAAGAAACCATTCTATCTTGCTAGTGATAACCAGTCTTATAACAAAAAGAAGAATACAAGCAGCTCAAATTAAAAGATCAAAATTTATGATCCCTACCTGAAGCACACATTCTAACTGCTTGTAGCGAATGTCTGAATAACTGACATTTGACATTTCTTGGAGAGGACTTAGAAGAATGGACTGTAATTGCTGTGACAAAAAACAAAAAAGATCTGGACTTATCTGAACATATATGAATATTTTTGCGTGGCTTTAAAGGCCAGATTCTGCATCCCAACCTAGTGGCCCATAAGGGTCTTCTACCCCCCCCCCCCCCCCCCTTCCCCCCTGGATGGCCTGCTTGTTCATCGAAGTGCTTGAAAACTTTTACAGAGAATTCTCTCCCCACCTTCCCCTCCCGGGGAAGGATGGGGTAACGACACGTGACTTACCAGGTCTTGTTTCAACGGAGGATCATGGTCATGCGTAAGAGCCGAACGGACCAGTGACGTCACAGCCTCAGCCCCCCACTCGCGCATTTTAGTGTGGGAATGCTGGCATACCTGGAGAAACAAACACGTGATTGTAAGATGAATAGAGCGATTTTTACTTCGTGAATATTGAAACTAGTGTTTTGACTGTTTATACAGAACCTACCTCCAACAGGTGTGCAGTCAGCGGTTTCCACAAGACGCGTGCGCGGTGGAGGTTATTTAAACCTGTTTCTAACAGCTTAGCCACGGCGAAGAGAGACGGTTCCTAAAATCAGTGAAAGATGATTAACAATTATAACGCAATGTAGAATTCAGATATGAAAGAAAAACAGACAAGCAAAGTGATAAGCCAGACAAAACAAGAAAAGAAGAAATATCTAATTATTTGCAGTCTCGCATTGGTCGTTTTATGATTACTATAATAGCTAAAATCTGCCAAGGACCATCAAATTCTAAGAACTACATTTTGCAGCGCCGAAAAGCTTTCCATGGACTGAAAGTTTATTTGTGCTCTTTACAATTTTTCTCCTTGTCTTTGGGGTAGTGGGGTTGGGGTAATAAAAAAGTCAATTTCCAGATTAGGGTGTTATTAGAAGGAGGGGGGGGGGGGGGGGCTTTGTAGTGCATAATAATATTATACGGTAAACATCTTTGTTATTACCTTGTTGGTCTGTGCCTGTTCCATCGATGTTGTGGACAATCTACAAAGTGCATCCACAAGATGGTGAAGAGCGACATCATCTAGATACCTGAAAAAAAAGTAATAAAAAGTTAAAATTCAGCTTCCAGCCCAGTAACCATTAAGGTTGGAACACACAAGGTGACAAATCGCTACGACAGGTCACCGCGACAAGTCACAGCGACATGTCCCCTTTTGTGTACGTTGCATTTCTGGCAAAAATTTTGTCACAGTGACAGAATTTTGTCTCTGTGTCAGTTTGAATTTGTGTGACAGGTCGCAGCAACAAACTGAGTGTGCTGAAAATTGACCTAAAAGGCTGTTCATGAATTTTCTCCAAATTACCCCTCTGTTCAGATCCTACAAGAAAATACCAGTTTATATAAAAAAGAAGCTATAGATTAATCAGAGGACCTACTTGGATGTTTCAAAGAGTCTTGATAAAATTGCCGCTAAGACAGGCAGTTCGGCCATCATTGCTTGGGTTATGACCTGGAACAGATAGATAGCTACAATATTACAGGCTACTGTAGAATCATAGGTGTGCATTTGAAGCAAGGGACTGCACCAAATCTTTTTGTACAAGGTAAGGTAAGTCTGCAGTCGAGCCTAGTAGCCCATCAGGCCGGAGCCTATCCCGGTTTCTGTAGCATGAAGTGACAGAGAGTATTTTTACTCCCCCCTGGATGGGATGCTAGTCCATCGCAGGGTTACTACCCAGCAGTAAATTCGCCGATACCCATTTATACACCTGGGTGAAGAGAGGCAATGTGAGAGTAAAGTGTCTTGCCCAAGAACACAACACAGTGCCCCGGCTAGAGGCTCGAACTAGGACCTTCCGATCCGGAGTCCAGCGCACTAACCATTAGGCGTGTATTTATTTCTTACCAAGTTAGGAGCCTCACTGGCAGGCATGGCTTTCAGTGTCCCTCCTGCAGAAGGCTTGAGTCCTAGAATCCATGTCAGATGCTGTTGAGATAAACAAGAGGAGTTTAATAACAAGCAAAAAGGGAATGAAATAATCACTGGATTACATGATGTCTTTTTCAATCCTAGGGATCTAACCATATAAGGAGCCAAATGTAATGTGAAGAGTCTGGATTGAAGTATTTCACTATCCCTGGATGGGATGTTCATAAGGTTACCTAGAAATAGTTTACGAAGACCCATTGAGGCTCCTCCTGAGTCGCATGCAATGGTTAGTGCACTGGAGTCTGGATTGAGTTGTCAAGGTTCAAGCATATGCCCAGGGCACTGTGTTGTGTTCTTGGACAAGACACTTAACTCTGACAGTGCCTCTCTCCACCCAGGGTACCTGCGATATAATGCTGGGGGTAACCCTGTGATGGACTAGCATCCCATCCAGGGGGGAGTAGAAATACTCTCAGTCGCTTCATGCTACGGAAACTGAGGATAAGCTCCGGCCTGATGGGCCACTAGGCTCATATGCAAATCTGCAATCTTTTGTTTACATGTAACATATTATTGGTGAAATAGGAAGAATTTTACTAAAAGCATGCTTGACAAATAGACACATGGAAATAAGCAGACTACCTTTTGGAATCCAAACAAGAAACTACCAGTAATAGTTTATTGAATCTTTAATCTGATCAAAGCTTGTTTTCTTAACACTTTCATTTTACCAGTTTAATGTCTAGGATGAACAATCAGGGGAATGTTATCAATGATCAAAAGCTAAAGAGAACTTTATCATTGATCAAAGGCTAACCTGTAATGTGGTAAGAACCATGTGCCAGGCTGTACCCAGAATTCCTCCATGGCAGTGTGCAAGGCTTAGCAATGAGCGCATACACTGGATGTTCTTTGCCGTTAACTAAAAAAAACACACACAGTAAGCATCTCTGGGCAGCAGAGAAGGCAGTGCTGAGAGTGCTTGCTTTGCCACATATTTTCCAATCTTCCCTCATACACCTTAGTGTCTATTAATGCTGGTCTCTAAGAGGAGGTTAAGGCCATGTGAGAGTGGAAAAGGAAGATTATTTTATACTTGTACAATATAGTGGCCATGCAATTTTTTGCCTCGAGACAGCTGGTTTACTGGTATGCCACTCGAATAGAGGACACAAATATAATTCAAATACAGGGGTTTCAAAACAAGGCAGCGGCTGCAGGAGTTCCATCGGTTACTTGACTATTATGCCGCCAGCTACTTGGGTCATAGCAATCAGCTTGTGACCAAAAAGCTCACTTATAACAGCCGCCTACTCTACCAGTTGATGACACCTACTTCAAAACATTTTGAAATTCCTGCAAATGACATAACATGGCTAGAAACCCGACTGTCAAAAGGACACCAGTTGGCCACTCACCAAAGATTTGAACCCAGCTAGTGCCATATTACAGGGTGAATGGTTGCACTCAGGGCACCCAGCCTATGAAAACAGCATGCAACTTTATAATGTCCGTGCTAACTGGTTATGCATATCCTTACTGCATATGCAATTCATGTTGCAATGTCATGCCACATCATTCATCAAGCATGCACTGAGAAAAAAATTGAAACACACAAAGGGCTAGAAGCCACTGTGTTAACTTTGCTTACAGTGTACTCTCTTAAAATGGTTGGTGACCCCTACTTTTGTTTTCCATGTGGGAAGATTAAAAATTTTCAAGCCTTGACCATGTGACGTCAAATCCTGTAATATAGCTTAACATAACTAAATTAACCACTTACAGACACAGGACCATAACTGGAGCCAAGTGGGATCCCTGTGACAACAGCACCAGAGCCAGTCTCTCCTGAGCCAGAAAGTGATTTACCCAGACCTCTGTGATCTCCTCCCTGTGACTCTGAGAGGGCCTGTGATCCACTCATTGGCACCTTAACATAAGAAACCTGTGCAGTACCGGAGTGGGGATTGACTACCGTCAGGGTGTAGTGTGGGGGTAGTGCTGCCTTGCAAAGTGATGTGATAAATGCATCTCTTGGTGTAGTAAGATTTAGGATACCACATACATTAGCGTACAGCTGGTATGATTTGAGAATGGTTTCTGTGGCACTTTCATCATTGCTGCAAAATAAACAAAATGTGTAAATTCTGTCAAGGAAAACTGTTCACTGCTCATTGTAACAAAGCTCCTATGTATTACAACACTGGAACGTGTTACTCCGATTTCTCTGCAAGGTTCGTGAAACCTGATCACAATGTCATGTACGGAAGAATCTCCATTTCTTGAACTCTTGATTACTGGAAACTCCTAATAACTCAGGCCAATTTTCCTTTTCCCTCAAGGAGGTTTGAGAAATCAGGATTCCACAGTAATTCAAAGGATTGGAAGAGCTTGTCAACAACTTAAGGATACCCATGCCAAACGTCACTTTCTGTAGCAATATTTATGAAGCCACTACTCCCCCTGATGGGATGCCAGTCCACTGCAGGTTACTCCCAAACATTCTGTCAGGTTTCCCTAACAATTTGCTGGTACCTAGTTATACTCCTGGGTAGAGAGAGGCACTGCGAGATTTAAGGTTCTTGTTTGGAAAGGTAAAAAGGTAAGGTAAAGTCTGCATATGAGCCTCGTAGCCCATCAGGCTGAAGCTTATCCCGGTTTCTGTAGCATCCAGCGACTGAGAATATTTCTACTCCCCCTGGATGGGATGCTAGTCCATCACAGGGTTACCCCCAAGCATTAAATTTGCTGGTACTCATTTATACACCTCGGTGAAGAGAGACGCAGTGAGAGTAAAGTGTCTTGCCAAGAACACAATGCAGCACCCCATCCAGGACTCGAACACAGACTGTCCGATCCGGAGTCCAGCGCACTAACCATTAGGCCACCTTGCCTCCCGCATTTTTGGGGAAGGAGGGAGGGCTAATTAGTCCTCAATGTAAGTGAAAGTGTTGATGTTCAGAGAGAGAAAGATGTCTAACACAGTCATGCAGCACACAACTGATTTGTAGTCTGTCAATTCTCAAGTAACATACCTTGCTTCTAAAAGTAAAGACAACGAGGCCAAAATTCCACACCATGAAGCTGACACCATCTCCTGAAATAAGTCTAGTGTGTTTGATCCTGCAAATAACACAACTAACTACTTTTTTGTACAGTTTTCACAGTGGCCAGCAGTAAATATGTTTTATAAATGCATGTGGATAACAGGGATAGGTTTTAAAATAGGTTTTAAAATACGGCATTTGTTTCGATAAAGATGAAATGCTCAGGATTCAAACCCATGACCTCCCAGTCTATACTCCCCCCAGGGGGGGGGGTACTCCCTTAAATGGGCTATAATGGGGAAATGCCGCTCCCTCAATCCTGAACAGGGTATATAATTCAAGCGAGTCTGTCCTAACCAGGGTCTAGAGACATCCTAGATCAGGTATGGCTTCAAGATAAGTTTTGCCAAGTTTTAAGCACATCCAATATCAGAAACGTTCATCATTAGATCATTTTCAAGACTAGATATTAGCACTATAGTATAAAAAATGTTTTCCTTACTAGGTTCATTTTGTTTTTTCAGCATTTGCCTTGAAAGGAATAACTAACAAAATTGTTAATTTGTGACTTTAAGCAGAGCAAACAAGCTCAGCTCAGTTAGAGACTTGACAGCTTTTTTCATCTGTTTTTGTTGAAGTGAACAGAAGCAAAGTAAGACAGTGTTTGATCCTTATACTCACCTTTGTCAATTTCCACACCTTCTTTTTCGGCAGCTCTTATAGTGCCTGTCCCCACCCCCGTTTCATTGGCTGTTCCAAGCACCTCAGGTTCGATCCAGCCAACCACTTCTACTCCATTTGATGAACTGTTGTTTTCTTGCACAAGTACATCAAGACTCTTGACAATCTCCAACAGACAGGCAAAGGCAATTGACAGTGTGTAGCCATCAGAAATTGAAGAACATTCTGGTCTTTCCAATTGTTCAAGACTAAGAGATAACATGTAGTTATTGTCTAGAAATGACGTCCAGATGGAAATACCTTTTAATAGATTGATATTTTGATGGGCCAGGGGCCAAGGTTAGTAAGGTTACCCTCTGGCCTCCTTTCTCAGGAAATAAGCATTTTACTATATGGTCCTTAAAGTTCCTGACCATGAAATTTGATTTGAAGAAATATTTGGTAAAGTCACAAAGCGTGTCAAAGTTTATTTTTCCTCTGGATTTCCTTTCAGTTGACCTTGGAAATCATAAACTGGACAATGCTAGCAGAGGAATTAAAAGAGCTACATCACGGTGTGTACCTTTTGGAACATTTAGCCTAATTTTTTTTCAAAATCGTCATTTGTAATTCACCTCAATCTTCTCAATCCTCAACCATCCTTGTTCCTTTTTCGTTTAGTATCACCTCTTTGTTGTTTTTCTTCCTTAGTAAACTAGTAGTTTTGGGTTTAATGTTTAAGGTTAATTTGGTTCGATCATCACAAAAAAAATAACTCAAAATATCGTGATGAAGCTCCTTTAAAAGAAAGGATGTCCAAAAGATATCATGCCGCACTTTACTGACTGCAATATACTCTACACCCCTATCTTATCCCTGTTGCTACTTTCAGATTATCAGATAGTCGCATGTACGTATGACTTAAAATGTAATGCACACCGATTCTAAATGTTTCCAGGCAACATGGAACAAAAGCATAATTATCACCACTACCAAGACAGAGGATTAAACTTACTAAACAGGTTTAGCTTGTCCATAAACAGGCATAACAGCCAGAGGTATCCATGCACCCCTGTACGAGAACCCAGGCTGTGGTGTGACCCCACCCATTGCACTCAGGGCCACGACTGATGGGGGAGGAGCACTGGAGGGGGTTTGGATAGTGTTGGCACTGGGTACTAAGTGGGCGACAATCTGTGACGAGCTGTGGGTTGACTGGTTAGTGAAGAGACCCTGTGTAAAGCTGGTTAGTGCATTCACCATATCGTGGAAGATTCTTGTTGAATGCTCTTGCATGTCGTAGAACAGACAGAATGACCTGAAATAAAAAAAGTCTACAATAAGTTCACTTGTAGGGATTAAGAAGCTATGTCACATGGCATGTCTCTCAAAACGTGTAGCCCAAAATTTTTTGTTTGCCAACTATAAACCTTCTCGATCTTCCTCATTTGAAGCCATCCTTGTTATTTCTCTGTTTAATGCAACCTCTTGGGCATTTTTCTACCTTGGTAAGCTATCATTTCAAGGTTTCCTTGGATCTGAAGGCAAAATTATTTTACATTTACCAAAGATGACAACACTCATTGTGATTTAGCCCCTTTAATCTTGTTATTTATTAGCTGCAGATAAAGCTAAAGCCAGTTTTTGTGTGTGTTAAAGGGGCACTTTCAGCTACTTTTACCACCTCTTGGAGGAGCAGGGGTGGTGCAGTAGTGACGATACTTGCCTCCCTCCAATGTGGCATGGGTCTGAGTTCCGCACCCAGCATCATAGGTGGGTGGGGTTTGTTGTTGGCTCTCATCCTTGGTCTGAAGGTTTTTCTCCGTGTTCTCTGTTATTCCTTGCTCCTCAAAAACCAGCTCCCCGAGTTCCAATTCAATCTTCACCTGCCACTTCCTAACGAGCTCCTGAAGAGCTTTTCCACGTTTTGTGGGCAAAGAAATTACATTAACAGTCTTTAAAAAACATTACCTGAGCAAGGCAGGCTGGATTGTAAGAGTATGGAGCACTTCAAGAGCCAATGCCCTTTGCCACTGTGGTTTATCAGGCTCCAAGAACTTCACCAAGAGAGACAGAAATATCTCACACTCTGTTACCTGTAAATAAATCAATCAGTGAACTATGCCTGATTCCTATTAACTGTCAGAATCACTACAGAACCTGTGGAATTTGAACGAGAATAAACTGTTGCTTTACCAATATGTTCTTATAAAACAATAGTTTCCTTCTTTGTTTCTTTTTTTCTTGTTGAACAAAACAAGACCTGTTGTCGATTAATTTGAGAACTTAAGACGGAATCCATCAGGAAGTTGAGTAATATTTATTTAAGTTGGACAAAATCGAGTGCCAGAATAATTTAAATCACATTGCGTTTTTTTTTTACCCTTAATAAAAGGTAAATATGTAAGTAATTATTTGTGATAACACTGACAACAATTTCTTATCAGAGCCCGAGAAAATGAATTTTAAAGATCACAAGCTGTAAGCAAAGTCTAGCCTGTAGCCATTTTGTAAAATCGTCTTTAAGTGATTCAGTGGAATTATAGTGGAACTTCGAAATTTGTTTTCGATGTTTGGTGTTGTTAGAAAAGATTTCTTTTGATAAGATATTTGAAGTAGTAACTCAAAAGTTTGCAATATGGTGTAAATAATTTTGGTACAACAATTTCTTATCAGAGACTGAGAAAATGAATTTCAAAGCTCGCAAGCTATAGGAAAAATCTCACATCTTTTAAGTGATTCAGTGGAATTCAGTGGAACTTCGAAATTTGTTTTCAATGTTTGGTGTTGTTAGAAAAGATTTCTCTTGATAATATATTTGAAGTAGTAACACAAAAGTTGCAATAAGGTGTAAATAATTTTGGTACATAATTTCGCCCAATAAATGCTCCAAGTCCTAACAGATTCTGTCGTTGTACGAAGAGCTAATAAAGAAACCAAACAGTTACTTCAGCTCTCCAGTTCATAGTGAAATATTGCAAAAAAACAAGTGTGCAAGTCTCAAGCCTAGTGGCCCAAACTGCAGAAGCTTATTCCAGAAGCAGTAGCAGTAGCATTAAGTGGCTAGGAATATTTCTACTCCCCCTGAATGGGATGCCAGTCCATCACAGGGTTATCTCGTAGCAGTATTTTTCCAATACCGATTTATGCACCTGGGTGGACAGAGGCACTGTGAAAGTAAAGTGTCTTGCCCAAGAACACAACGCAGTGCCCTGGCCGAGGCTGGAACCAGGACTGTCCAGTCCGGAGTTCAGCGCACTAACCATTAGGCCACCACGCCTCAATATTGGGAATACAGAGAATAATTGCCTTGGGCACTCAATTCACACTATCAATATTTTCCAAGTGTGGGTCACAGGCTTAGTTAATGAGATACGTAAACCAGACCAAGCACACAAACCCGTAATAAACAATTAACACAAAAAATCTCACCAAAAGAGTGTAAAATTTTTCTATCAAGACAGAGACAATCCTAAGAAGTCTGACTGCCACAGGATAAAGTGGTTTCTCCACTGGAGCGGAGCTAATGCGATGTTTGATGCTTGGAGAGAAGAGTTTGATGACCAGCGGACAGACCCGTTCCTTCAAGAGGAAGCTAAATTCAGGATGCTGAAAAACACACAAGAATTGATCAGCATGATCAGCGCGTATTTTGAAAGCAAAAACAATGCTTTTTAGATTTTTCCAGCACTTTTAAAGCTTCAAAACATTTTCTTTAGATATCCAACTACAAGAATCAAGAGAAAAAAAATTTTGTGTCATATACACTTTAATCTTGGAGACTTGGCA
The DNA here is from genome assembly GCA_947652115.1 of Blastomussa wellsi. Taxonomy (NCBI): domain Eukaryota; kingdom Metazoa; phylum Cnidaria; class Anthozoa; order Scleractinia; family Plerogyridae; genus Blastomussa; species Blastomussa wellsi. The sequence continues at coordinate 3,509,311 of OX393574.1, read as the reverse complement.
TTTATCCAGGGCCTAGCATTTTTTAAGGCCTTAACTACAGCCAATTAGCATCATCTATTTAACCTTGGGCTTGACCTGATGACTGAAGTAGGAGGAAATGTGATTAAATAGCTCCAAATTGCTATAATCATGGTATAATGCAAGGCCTAGTATCGGCAATGTGTCAGAACTCAATTGTGAAAAAAAAAAATAAAAAGATTCAGATTATCATTAATCTCTTGTGAAAGAAGAAAGGTATGATAACTTAATAGTATGTACGCTTTCACAAGGTATGTTTAACAACTGCCTTTCTACCAATAAAATCAATAATTCCAACCCATTTCCCACCCCATCATCAAAACATAAAGTCACTGTTGGTATTATCAGTAAATAATAATTCCACATACTTTGAGAAATATGTTGGGGTATCCCTTGAGAACACTCTCTAGCAGTTCCAGTCCAAATGTTCTCGTCATCTCAGTGATACCAACCAACCAGTAAGGTTGCTCACCATTAGTAAGTTGACACAGATCCTAAAATAAAAACACAAAATTTGCTTTTAGTCAAACAACCATAGAGAGGTAAAGTGCGACGTCACAAATATTTAAATTTTTTGAAATTATGGGCTTCATTAAGATCTTCAGAAAGTACATGATGAAGAATGCCTACTTGCCAAAAATCAGCATCTTATTTCAAATTGGGGGTGAGATATTGACCCTTTCATGCTTCAGTGACTACATACAAATCCTTGTAATTTTTTCCTTGTTCTAAACTGTAGGGGGGCACCCCCTATATATTCTATAAAGGGGCGTGCCACTGGATAGGGGGGGAGGGTGGCTTTTGGCCTCTCTGCCTTAAACAGGGTACATAATTTCAAGTTAGTTTGTCCTAATCAGGGTCTGGACCGGGCCAAGGAAAAGGCAATAAGACTGTTGTTGAGTTTTAAGCAATCAAACATCAGAGACATGTATCTGTTAAATTCACTAGCCCGCTTTAGGGAGTGCCCCATCTAAAGCAGGCATGCATTAGCACAGGTTCAAACAGTATAATAATGATTGAAATTTACTTGAAAAAGCAGATAAGCATCTCTAGCACATGGGTGAAGGCTAACAGGGCAGTTCTTGTGCCTGATAGATCCAGCAGTGTCCTCGACTTTCTGAGAAGCTGAAAATAAGAAACACAAACATGAGCAAGCTCTAGTCTGGGTGCAGATGTTATCTATCGCCATTGCATCACATGGAAATACATGTATGAGACGTCTGCAGTGATGCAGGCAAACAGGTTCCAAGCAGCTTGAGTTATCAGGAACATCAGTCTTCACACAATCAATCCTGGGTTCTACCAATTGAAAAAGACTTCAGATTGGGCCAAAAGAATTACATAATGATGAAGTAACCCTATGGAAATGTGTTTACTATGCCATTGGGTGTTGATCAGTTTTAAATTGCCATGTGATACAATGTAATTCATTAAGGGCAAGAGTTGCTCAAGACTCAACACAGATCTTGTTTGCATGTGATAAGGTTATTTGACTGGTCATTAACTGATATCAATCACATCAATTGTAAATTTCTCACAGTACAATTAGTTTGAACAGTAACCATATAGTTTGTATCAGTAAATAATGTGATTGCAGGTGATCGTATTTCCGACTGAAAAAGCTGTTGTCAGTGGCTGACATTTTGACAGCCTTTAATAGTTGAAGTCATCTTCAGACAGTCTATGAACATGCCTTGTGCTTTGGTTGTCAAAATATGTCAACAACAGCAGTTCCTTTCAGAAATACTCTCGCCCAGATAATTACTTGATACAAACTACTACAACTGGAAAGGAATTGTCTTTTGGACTTGAAAAATGATATAAAATCATTTATTATAAGTACTACTGTATGTTAAAACTACAGTTATGAGAAAACTTTAATTTCTCACCCAAGCCTTGGCCGTCTTCTGTGACGACCCTCTCAAATATCACTGACACCATCTGCCTGACAGTAGCTGCAGCAGTTGTACAGATTGTTGCATCTTTTATGAAGTACAACTTGAAGCACAAGACCATGGCCTTTGAAAGACAAAAGGAATAAACAACTGAAGGTATTACAACTTGGAAGCCGTAATTAAGTACCCATGTGTATGTTATGGTTCAATTTTATCCTTTCCGGTAGTTTAAATTTTTTCAATCCAGTTTAGTTTTTTAACCTAGGCTATTTATTTTTACTTATAAAACAGTCATCCACCCCAGAATTTTGCATGATAACAAGAACCTGCCTGTTTTTAAATTAATAGAACATTTGCAGCTTAATCACCAGGCTTTATAACACTGGAAGCAAGACAAAATGTTCTTGCAGACAAGCTGCATCCTCGATATCTAATAATTATAATGAGTTTTGGGAAAAAGGTGCAGCTTGTCTGCAAGTTTTTATACAGTCTATTACCTACTAGGTTCATAGCACAAAGTGACTGACCTTTCCAAGGCTTTCCCCATGAACAATATTTGATGTTGTTATGAGAAGAATGATTGTCTGGAGTATTCTTAGCTCTTCCAAACCTCCCTCCATCAACTGCCACAATGCGCTGACCAGGTTAATAGACGATGACTGTACACAGATCATAAATCACAATCAGTCCTCCAGTCAGACCGCAAATTACATACTAGTTTACATACAGATAATAATATTTCAATTTAATGGCATGTATCACTCCAAATTTCCAGTGAGCCAAAGGTCAGTACAGATACTGTTGCACTCATTCAGTTACCTAGAAATTTTAGGTAGTTTTAAGCCAAAAATCAAGAATGCTTCCCTTAGTTTACAAATGCCAACAAGGCATGAAATTAACTTTTTTCAAGGAGCCATCTGGCTCATAAATTTTCCAAAGTGGTCGCCAAGACCAAAAAGTTAGGAGCCATTTTTTTCACATGGAAGGTGTCGCCATGGTTGGAAAAGTATGGAATGTTGCGAGCCCGCAATATGCGTTGTTAGCAAAAGGGACATTTCATTTCACAATATACAACGCAACATTTGGAAAATCCAAGATGGCGGATGTTGACATGTTCGGTTCGTAGCATTCGTGACGATTTTGCTTAACAGACCTCATCGTTTCCACCGATTCGTCTGCCTTGAAGCTTTATTTAGTTAAATTACATCAAGGTAAGATAAACAAAGCCTAAGAAGACTTCAACTTCGTTAACAACCATGATAAAAATCTCACGTCACTGACTCAGAAATAGCTGGTATACAAGAGCATAGCTAAGTATGGTTTACATTAAGTTTACAGTATGGTATGCAAACCTCAGCTAGAGCCTCATTGGTTATGAGCCGTTGAAGAGCTGTCAGTGAGATCTGTACCACGCGGAGACTCTTCGTATCACAGCCAAGTAAGAAAGGTTGCACTATCTCAGTTTCTTCTGCAATCACTGATAAAGACAATAGTAGAAACATCAAGATGAACAACAAAAAGAATAAAACACCTATTAATAGTTGAAGTGGGCATTGGCGGTGTGGGGGTGTGGGTACGGTATGGGTAGAGAAATTGAATATAGCTGATATTTTCTGTTAAAATCTCTGTAATAACACAAGGGACAATCAAACCAAGTAAACAGAGAAATTTACTCTTGAAATCTACATCACACTCGAATAAGCTACCAGAACATTTAAGTAGTTCAACTGGTAAGAATGAATCCCTTGGGAATATACAACTTATGCTAACATGTTAATTAGTTACATCACACTTATTATGCATGTAACAATCCAGGACATTTTGTGGAGGGTCTAAAGAGTTGCTGGATGTCAATAAAATGCTGTGGAGTCCACTAAAATGGTCAAAAGACTCAATATGGGAAGTTATTTGCATTCAAATCCTCAACCTATGCTCCCAACCCCTCCCTGCTGTGGCTTAACATTGTTACATGTACGTGCATAATAAAAACAATAATTAAAAACAGAAGTTTAGATTGGTTATTGTTCTAGCCTGTGAACACAGACGTACTTCCAACTGTGACTTGTCTCCACCAAACAATAATGTCTGCAAACTCGAGCCAGGAAACCCTGGTGGAGACAAGCGACAGCCAGAAATACATCTATGTTCGCTGGCTATTATTGTTCTCGCTGATGATCCATTTTTTATTCACAAGAGAGTAGGGAAAACGGGAGGGATATTATAATAAATTAGTTTACTGGCCAAGTTAATTCATTGGCCATAAAAACAAAGAATCGAGTGCTGCAAGTATTAACATCAACCCAAACAGGAATTTATTCTCTGTTATAAATGGCGCACCAAAACCGTATTTACGTTGGTAACGACAGCTGATATCAAAAATGCCAGTTCGTGACTCACCCTTCGTGATCTTCATGTTTTTTGCCTTGGCAGCACTTATAGTTCGGAGACGTAAGATCCCAGCTTCGGCCGCCTGTAGCAAAAAAGTATCATTTTAAGAACGACAGGACCAATATCTAATTTACAAACATGAAATAATGGCTGGAACATGATCAAATAAACCTGAATAAATTCAAAATAATTTAATTTTTCTTTACGGACACACCAGTTTCTAGAGGTCATATATCTTTGTTTAAATATGACAAGCTATAAATCGACACATATGAAGCTATTTCGAAGCATCAAACAGAATTCTTACCTCTTTAACCGGTTGGAATTTTCGCCTTGTCTCATTCGACAAAGCTCTAAGATCAGATTGGACCGCATCGATGAACTTCTTCGATCGTTCGTCCAATGCTCTCGCCATGTTGAAAATAATTAACAGTGATCCCTAAAATAATCCACGATTTTAAATCCGCTAGGTCTGGGATTATTTGTAGCCATTTTAGGTTTGTTTTGATTCGAATTTTTCGGAGGATTAAATGATTGAACAAAGGGAGGAGGCCGCCATATTGGATAGCTGATGTGGCTCGTGCCAGACCTCCGCATTAGTTCGAGAAGGGTGAGAAAGACTGGGGAGGAAATGACTATGAGATGGGCCTCTTGACACGCCAAGGAACTAGCAAGTTTCAAAGAGTTTTGAATCTTGTGGAATTTGTTTTGTTTTATCTCCTAGTAGCTAGGGGAAGGAAAACACAAGCTTTGATGCTATTTTCAAACCAAAATATTAAGAAAGCTGATTTCAATGCAATCAGTCATCGGCTCGTTGAATACAACTTACTGCTTCAGATTTGGCGTTTGTTTTCTTTAATCCGGGCCTTTTGGTCTCAGCTTCAAGAAGAAAGGTTTGTTTTTCCTGATTATAGTTAGGACACTCACTCTCTCCCCACCCCCCGAGAATGATAACAAACCGACAGTACCCTCTCACGCAGTCGTCTTTGGGGGATCTCGTTTCACTCCTCCACCCCACCCCCACCCCATCACCTACCAGAATTATTATTTTTTATTAGATTGGGAGGAAGGGGGCATTCTTTGAAGACACATGCCTAAGCTTGTAGGTTTGTGCACCTTGTTCCTGGGTTAGGCCTACACGGTCCCGGCCCACGATACCCCACTCCGATCCCCCACCCCCAGTGCCCCAATGGGGGTGGCCATGCACCTGCCAGATCGGTAGTTCCGTTGTTAATTTTTTGATGAGGAGCACCATACCGATCGACACATCGCATTTTGAGAGAACATTGTCCGAGCTTGTTAGAATATACTGATACAGTCTTCTTTATTCAAAACCTCCAGGTCTTAAAACTGTTCAAAAAGTGCACAATGGCCAATAATTACCACGAGCAAATTCATTTTGATGCATTGCCAGGTTTCTTCATGCAATGGACCGATATTAGTCTGACAGCTGAACTCACAAAGGTCCTAATCATTAGATGAGTGTTTCCGGAATATTAAATTTGACACTCATGAGTTAATCACATGTCATGCGTGACTACGAGTTCCTGTTCTTGTGATCATCTTCAATCTGCTCACTGCCACTATCGACTGAATAAGTTAAATTTCTTCAGGAATTCTTAGCAAAGGTAAGAATCTCATTTAGAATTATTTGTATCAAGAATCGGTTGGATTCTGGGAATGATTCGATTCGTTTGGTAACGGTTGTGATGTCATCGACTTCGATATACGAGGAAAGTTTCAGAGTAAAACAACATGTATAAATATACTTTAGAGAATAGAAAAATTGCAGAAAGTCAAACTTACCGGAAGGCAAAATCTATCTTCCCAACGAACACATTTACATCTAAAAATAACGCTGCCTGTAGTTTACAGACATAACAAAGAAAACTACCCAGTTCTACAATGTTTGATAGAGCCATTGGTCTGTTATAACCCGAGTTAATTCATAAAAGCAGGGCTGTATCGGACGAAAAATGTTACCAAAACTTGGGCAAAAACTGAGGTTCAGCTAGCTAGAGCAATGTTTAGTCGACTAAAGCAAATATGCGTTGTTTTCTCGACAGTTCTAATTGCCCTGACGATTTCAGTTAGGAAAGCTTTAGGAAGAACTTTAATAGCGAGATTTGATAAGCTTTGTGGTATCGGGGGAAAGAAAGCTTTCAGATTTGTTGGGAATTTTTGTTTTTTCTTCTTTTTCTCCACTTTCCAATATGGATACTGCCACATACGAGCTTTGAGTTAAATTTTCCCCTCTGATAATTTGTAACCGGAACAACTAGACACATTATCAAACCCAAATTTGTCGATAGTCTTCCTCTGTTAACGAATGGAAAACCGATGTTCGTTGCAATTTCGACACTTCACTTAGAAGACTGAATAGAAAATTTTACAGAGCAGATATTTCTCACGGAAAATACTTGTCCGAAAGACAAGGAACTGTCAGAGGCAAAAAGCATACACGCCAGCTGTCACTCAAAACAAACCAAAATTTTGATGGTTCTTCGCCACGGCACGTAGTCTTCGGCCTCCAGTTTTCATCTACTAAAACTTATGATTCCATTCCTAATACGTGAGACGCCACGCAAAAATAGATTGTAAAATTTCTACTCGAATTTTGATCACTATACAAACGGCAAATTGTCGACAAAAAATCTCTACTTTTGCGTAAGTAAACACCTGAAATTAATCAGCTTTTATAATTGTCACGCTATTAGAAATAAACACTATGTGACGAAAAGAACAAAATTAATGACTGCATGTCGTTTTCCTTTTGTAAACCTTTTCAGAAAAAAAAATACTCTATTTAAGATTTTATAAAAGAGCATATGGAAAAAAAAGGAAAACGGTTTTAAGAAAATTCTGGCGTGCACATAAGGAAAACATTGGCACCTGATCTTATAAATACAAATGCAGGAAACTCTTGCTCGAACAAATTGAATGTTAGGGACGAAAATCTTTCGTTTCTTGTGACAAAATGAATTTCCGTCCGCTATCGGGGCACTCTAAACGTCCGACCGGAGAAATAATATTTTAAAAATAACGCCTGATTTGTGTTCCGAACTTTACGAACTACGAAAGACGCTCTTCGGGGAATATAGGTTTATGTTTTATTTCAGCGGGTTGAAGTCTTCCTTGTCAGTTGCTTCCTATTTCCTGTGTTATTAATAATTTAGCTCGGAAAACCCGAACGGAAAATAACCTTTGATAAAAGACTACCGGAACGTACCAACATCAGCTTGGAATAACGTCTAGTCCCTCAAGTTCAGGATATATTCTATCATATTTCCGTAATAATGTATTTTGACTACCTCGAGGATAAGCTGAATTTTCGTAGAAGCGTGAAACCCGATGCAAGCACTAAGCATCTTTTTCCTTCCCCATATTTTGCAATTCACAATTGGTGATGACGTTTTGAGAAACATTCATTATTCTCAGCACGCTTCAGTAAATTCGCAGTCTGGTTTTCCTTTGTTTCAATGACAAGCAGGAAGTAATTGTTATGCGTGACATGACACTTCCTGTTTGAAACAACAGCCACTTCCGCCCACGATAGCGTATTGTTGAATCATGACACAAACAGGAAGTCTTCACGTTCGCATAAAAACAAACTCTGGTCGCCCACACCGCATTAATATTGTGTTTCGATACCAGCTAAGTCGTGCGTACGCTTCTGAATCTACTACAGAACGGCGATTTTAACAGGTAAGGCCGATCACAACTGTCTAATAAGTACTTCTTTTCACTTAAATGCGATTTTACAATTTTGCACGGAAAATCATTACTGTTTTGTATTTCGTGACATTTTCACTGCCTTTCGGGTGAGCCCTCGAAGTTTAGATAGCAGTTCTAGCGACCTAAAAATCGAATTTATATTTGAATTTCTGCAACACTTTGAAAAAAACCTTGAATTCGATCTTGCAGTAGAAATCACGGAATCCTAAATTTCCGACGTGACATGATAAATCCATCGCCATAACGACTAGCTCGCTGCTTGAAAGAAAGTTACCCACTCTTTCATATGTTTCTACAGAAAAAAAAAATAGAAAAAAAAATCGTGTAGAAAACAAGACCGGTTCGACTGAGCGCTTTACAAAACAATACAAAAAAGATTGATTCTGTCCCTTGAAAAATTCTGTTTGAATCAGGAATTTCCGACCGTTTTAGTACCAAATTAAACGTTTGAAAATTTTCACGTTACATTTAGAAGATTTTCAGAAAAATTTGGCGAGTGTCCCACAGCGGAAGTCTTAACGGTTTCAGAACTGAGAAGGGGTGAAAAAATTTACCCCGTCAAATTTAATATCGAGATGGGTTTTGGCTTACAATTTCAACAAGTTGTAAAGGAAATGGTACATGATATCGCTGTCCATTTTAAGCAGAAAGATCTAAAAAAAATCTAGCAAATTTGGACACGTGTTATTTCATTTGTTATTGAAAGTTACTTCTGTCCAATCAGGGGAAGAGTTTTGCGGTGAAAAATCTTCTGTCTTCGCTTTCTGGTCTCCTCGTTTTTAAAGCACAAATGGCAGTTTTTACAAAAGCTGTCTTACTTGCTCAGTTCTATAAACCGGTTACATTTGATGGAAGCAGACAAAACGCGCACGACACTTCCTTCCGGACAGAAGTATATTTTCACGGAAACTAGAGTAAACTGACGCAGGAATATCCTTCAATACGCGCGCCGAATATGTGTATCAGTGGATTCGGTGCAATTGTGTTTCTTTACTATTTATTGCAATGCACAGGATTATACAATTAGGATTAATTTTGCTTTTTCTTGTTCTAGAAAAGAAGCTATATATTTGTGAAAAGAAGTCTGAAAAGCATTATGTCTATGGGTAAGTACACTTTGCCGGTTTTTCTTGAATGCGCGCAAGTGAACGGATGAAAATAGAGATATTCCAGCTGCAAAAATGTCCGACTTAATTTTAAGAATTCCTTATATTCTTAAAACCAGAAATGCCGCAGAACTACAGGAACAAAGTCCTTTCACTTCTTCCTTTTAAATCCTAATGACAACGTTATATTTTAAGCTACACTTCAATACGGAAAATAACGTCGGCAGAAAACTTCGATCTATTCCTTTGGCCTTCCCGTTTCGTCGCTGCGCCCATGACAAATAAATTAGCCTTCGACGCAATATCCCAATTGGCTTTTTCCAGTTGGTGTCTATTATCAGTTGACGCCACTCTGAGCTGCTTTAATACTGGCGAAAAATCTGATAAGTATGTGAGAAATCTATTTTTGACCTGTCATTTTAATCTAAGAACTTTACTTAATGTTTACTCTTCTTTTTTTCCCACAGAAAGTCTGAGAAAACCACCCAAAACCGCCATCCATCTCTGGGAGTTTCTTCTCAATCTCCTATTGGACGAAAAGAGTGGTCACATGATCTGCTGGACCAATCGCGAAGCAGGAGAGTTCAAATTGAAAAACCAGGAAGAAGTAGCGAGAAGATGGGGAAATTTGAAACATCGACCCGGAATGAATTATGATAAACTAAGCAGAGCGCTGAGATATTACTACCAGAAAGGCATTATTAAAAAGGTATTTGCTATATAATGTTTTTTTTAAACAATTAAAAAACATTTCAAAATAAATATTAACTCTAGAGCATGACGTTTTGGCTTCAAACTGTCGCCTTTATCAAATGCAAATCAAAAAAGGCAAGGCAAATCCTGCGTTCTCGCTATCCCGGTGTCTTCAGCCTTAAGCGACAGAGAGTATTTCTACTCCGCCCTGGATCGAAGCCGTTTACCCCAAGCATTCATAAATTTGGCATCACCCATTTATGCCCCTCACAATGCCTCTCTCCACCTACCTGGGTGGAGAGAGGCATTGTGAGAGTTAAGTGGCTTGCCCAACACTAGCTAGCTGACACAATCTCCACCCCGCTAGAGCATGAACCCAGGCCAGTCATTCCTAACCACCAGGCCTGGTCGCGCTTGCCATGTTATTTTTCTAATGCCGGCAAACTTACTTTCAAGATAAAGTAAAGCTTATCGTGATAGTTTTCTCATAGTGCATTCCTCTCGTTTCCAGGTAAATGGACAAAGACTCGTTTATAAATTCGTGAAACCGCCTCTTGCCAAAGAAAGCTCTTCCTCGCAAAAATCTCCTGCCAGAGTCGAATCAACACCAGAAGACACAAAGAAAGTTGAAGAGCCAGCGAAAGGAGAAACTGAGTTTCCCGTCATACCTTCTGTGCGAACAAACTCACTCACGTTACCTCAGACAACGCTCACTAGCTCTTCAATGGGTTTCCGAATCATTCAAGCCCCATTGGTCAGTCCAGGTCACATGACCTATCCAGTTTCCATTTACCCATATATTGTACCTTGCGTCATTCCAGCGTGCCGTCAAGTTGGAATCATCAAGTCATAGATAAATCCATGCATAGCCTAGGGCCCGGTTCCATGGAAGCTGGGTTCAGCCTGTCATGTTTTAAATCGCAAGCGCAAGACTGAACTAAGCCAAGCTGAAATATCTGCCTTGTTTGCAGGCGACTCTTTTGAGGTTATGGAAAAAGAGAGAATTAAAACGAAACGAGTTATGGAGAGACCGATAAGGATGAGAGAAAAAAGGAGAGGGGAGGGGTACGGTCATGTTTGTTTTACTTCCTCCTCTCCCTTAGGATTTTACTTTCCATTCTTTTCGACAGAGTTACCTGCGAAGAAGACTACTAATAAAAATATAAAAACGAAAGTTTCTCTTTCCATGTGTGAACACTTTCTTATTTATATTAATCACTAATTATATATAAAAACGCGTTCGAAACTGAATTTCTTTATTCTTTTGTAGACGTATTAAAATTATTAACAGTAATTATGAGGAAAACTGTAAATATTGAAAGAAGTTACGTAAGTATACCATTTTGAAGCTTAATATAAATGCTCCACATTGCAAGATTCGATAAGATCGTTCTAGGGTATTTTTGTCTTGTACTTTTACTTCAATACAATAAAAGGCAAAAGTTTTATATAATTAGATGATGCATTGGCGCAGATTTAGTTCAAAATCACGGCTGATAAGCAGACTAGAGCAGTATTTGGTAAGCTGGGGAAAATATTGTGAAAACGACTTCATGTAGGTAGGAAAAATGTGTTTTAAGTATTTTGTACATAATTGTCCGCGCATTGGAGGCCTGTACAATGTAAATAAAAATTTAAGCAACTTCTTTGCTAGCGAATTTTCTGTTTGCGCGTTTTTGATTTCTTATTGTAAGAGGATGGTTAAGTTCATTATTGGTTTGGGGTTTCTTTATTGTATAAGAAGACATCACTTCAAAAATTCAAAAGACCAAAAACGAATGAAAACATACAGCGATTATAATGCTACAGTTTTGTAATTACGTATTATGCCAGTATACTAAAGATATATAGGACTGGTGTCGTTAGATGCTATCGAGGAGCTTAAGGCTACGTCTACACTAACGCGTTTTCCAATCGACACGGTTTCACTGGACAACGAAACGGCATCGAAAACGACACGTTTCGAAGTGTTTACAGGCAGACTATATATCTAACCGTTTTAATGATAATGATAATGAATTTGTATAGCGCTAAAACTATAAAAGAATATTCAAAAGCGATTAACATTAAGTTAAAATTAATGAATAAATAAATAAGCGTTTTCCAAAGCGTTTTGTATAAGCAAGCGCTGCACTCCGTACGAAGACTCTTTCAGATCCGACCAATTTCACACTAACTTACGTAATCGTTATGAAATCGATGCGTTTTCGCCATTTCAGCCGTTTACACGAATGAAACCGTATTGCTTTGGAAACGCTCCACTTTTGACAGCGTTTTCAAAACGACCCGGTTTCAATTCGGCGCCGTGTAAACGAAAGGCGTAACCGCATCGAAAGCGATGCGGTTACAAATGAAACCGCGTTCGTTTAAACAGTGCCTAAGACCCCATCTTGAAAAAGTCAGGTTGACTTTTTCAAGTTCTGCCCTTGCCAGTTGTGGCTGGAAAAATAGCTATAACCTATTTACGGTTTCCCCTTCCTTCAGCAATGTATTTGATATCGATTCATGTTTTCTAGGCATGCACACTCCGTGTGTGAGCGAAATGATTTAGTCGTAATTTTGGTGCCGTTCACTGAAAAAGCTGAAACAAATCCCCGTGACAGTGCCCCTTAAGGGAATAGCTTTAAGAAAAGAGATGAAGTATGTGAAAGAAGTACCATTATTCTTTCCCGATCGCATCGGTTCATGCTTTATGAAACCTCTCTTTAATGGGACACAACCTGTCTACAAGAAGAGCTGGCATCGACAGCGGGGGATTTAGACGTTACTACACTATGAGGCTGCGAGCAGGTTCACGCTAGGGGCACGTTCTTGCGAGGATAAAAGGGGAGCATGCTTTTTCAGACTTGAAGTGCATTTATATAAAAGGGGTAAGGATTTTAATTCATGCATTTAAAAAGGCATTTCAAAAGTATCTCGAGCCAACACACAAAACGGAGGATTCATCTGACCTGATTTACAGCGGTTCCAGTAGTCATGCACCGTGCATTAATGAAGCCATCTTAAGCAATGTATAAGATTGCCTCCAAATCAAAGGAAACATTGAAATAATAGTTTACAAAAGTAGAAATTAAAACACCAAAGAGAAAACAATAAACTGAGAAAAAACAACAATAGCTTGATGCCATGCTGTGTCAGAGCTGGAGTTATCAGTGATGTGAAACGGTAAACTTGAAGGATGGTCAGCAGTATTTCTACTGTGAATGGGGTGATATTTTTCATGGAAGGTATTTCAAAGAGTTGTACTTCAAACTGCTGTCTTTTTGGTTGTTTATTTGCCTCCATCCAAGGTTTATTTGGCAGGCGTTGCATGTTTCCGTCCCGGAAAAATTCAGACACAATTATCATGATGATATTGACTTATTGTCGCTGCATTTGACCTCAGTCGCGTGTCTTGAATGGGCCCTTTGTAATTTTAAACTTCCTTCCGTCCTTTAATACACCTGCCACAGACGTAATCTTGAGAAACGGAACTATTCCACACCAGCAAAACAATCACCTCTAGTAGATGATACTGAGAAGCTTAGTATGGAAGGCATTAACGATCAGTTCTATTGACGTTTTGAAAGAATGCAGGAGGTGAGTCAAATCTAACAGTTTGAAAAACAAAAATAAATCTAGAGTTATAGAAAAACAAATACTGCTGTTCAATAGCTTTTATATGAAAGGCCACATTTTAGAATTTTATCAACAGATACTCATTTCGCAATGATAAAAAGCGGGGTGTGGCCAACCAAAACGAAAACTACTCCATAGTTTAATTTCATCCACATACTAAAAAGTTAGAACCACCTTGCACAGCATAACAACAATTACGATAGCTTTCATTTGAATGGTCACACACTAGGGTTTCATCCACAAACTTGAAAGTTACCTTGTGCAGCATAATAAACAGTACCACATGAAAGTACTGCTCAATAGCTTTCATTTGAATGGACACACACTTTCATTTATCCAAATAAATATTAAATACAGCGTAATAAACAGTGCGTTGCCCTACTGAAGACCTTTTCAAGAGTTTTCACTTGTATGGACAAAACCTAGACGTCTGTTTGGTTTTTACCTGCAATGAAAAGCTAGAACCACATTGCATAACATAAATAGCACTGATCAAAAGAACTGTCCAATAGCTTTCAATTGAATGACTGACACAAGACACTTATTAATGGTCCCGAAAAAAGTTAGAGCTCCATTCAAAACCTATTTTCCAACGGAAGGAAATAAGAAAAACAACTGGCGTCAAAAATTTGCTTCGTTCTGATCCGATGATGGACTAAACATTTCTTAAATATAACAAATTTTCTAGATTTTACAAGCCAAAAGTTTGATATCATTACACGTATCCGGAATTCCTTCTCGTGAAAAATACAACCTAACGAGACAAAGCGTTCACCGCGTCAGTTGTTGATAAACATGCAGGGAGGGGATAAAACGGCACTAAAATTGCCTTACATCATCAACGGTATAAGTGTTAACGGGGCAAACATTTTTAGTAACAGATCGAAAATCAAAGGAACGTTTCGTTTAATAGAAGCTGCATGATAATGAAAAAAAAATCATTTGAAAGACTATCGTAATGGAAAGAAACTGTTTATGGATTTTTCCTGCGGGCGAATGGCAAGATCAAGATTGATGCCAACTTGAAAACGTCGGCCCGACGTTTTCAATGTTTCCCCTTGCATCTCATATGAAATCAGTACTAACATATTTTGCCTCGTCCAATGATGAACTCTCGATAAGTGAAATTAGCAGTGGCTAAGCCAAACTAAACTGTCTCTGACGGACACCATCAAAGACCGGCACCAGGGTGGATTGGGGTTAATGGCCGAAGTTCCATAAATTTTTATTTTTATTCCGACTCAGTTGGTGTCAAAGCAGTCACATGAAGTGATGTTTGGTAATATACAACATGCCCTCAGATCAAAAGGAAACTTTGAAATAATAGTTTAACGAGGTAGAAAAATACCAAAGAGGTAAGTATATATATACTCGCTGAGAAGACACAAGGATGGCTTGGAGCGAGGAAGACTGACAAGGATTGTAAAATGACTTGTAAGCTTGAAAAGTTCAGGCTAAAGTCAGTTTTATAGCTAGTCCGTGGCAGAGTTTTTTTTAAGGTCTTTCAGTTTTCAACTAGATTTCGTCTATCATCGTTCAGTTTCCGTCACATTTTCTTCTTTAATCTTTAATCGAGTACTCCTAAAACAGTAAAACTATAAGTAACGCTCTGAGACCCATGCGGCTCAGTGGAAGACGTCGTTATGTCTGCGATGGTGAATCAGGCCCAAGAAATCAGAGCGGTACTATTTTGTCATGAGAGAGCTTTTCATAACAGCTGTACCAGCTTACATAATTTAAGGCAACCCGGCTTTACTTCCATGGCTGCCATGCCATAAAGAAAACAAGCATACCGTAATAGACTAAAAGCCGGATGCAATTTCAATTTCCTGTTCCTGAGGTTCTTTGACGCGGCTGAATCACGTTCAGGAAACACTTCAAGAAGCAAAATCCCGTTGCTACGAAACGTCACGCTTTCAAATCCTTGTTTAAAATATGCAATCTCCTTACTGAATGTCATAAATTATTTTAAAGATCGTTCAGAGAGTTTAGTAGTTCATCAGGACAATATCTCCGGGCTGATGAAACTCTTTATTCTCATCAACTTCTTCTGGACATTGAACTGATACTGTTAGAAGAAATTACCAGTAGAGATGTTAAATTAGCTTTGGAATTTGAAGAGTTGCATGACGCAAACGCAATGAGCCAAAGCATTTTTGTTTTAAAAACAAATGATTGTTTCGTATTTTGCCCCAGAGTAACAGTTTGATTACAAACGCCGAATTCCAGAGACGAATGGAAATTGGAAATTTGCTAAGGTAGGCATTTATAAATTTTGAAAGTTCTCGGACTTGGTACGAACAATGAGGCGGCTCAAACTATTTCTGGAGGGGATAAGTTTCTAAAGAAACTATGTTCCCCTGGATGGGACGCTAGACAATCACAGCTTACTCGCCAGCAATCGTCTCACTCCTGCTGGCATATATTTTATCAAAAACTCTTTCGTGGAGAGAGGGACTATGAGAGTAAAGTGTCTAGCCCAAGAAAGCGATACTTTCGATTCCCTTGAAGTTTTCGAAACTACGATCGTAAGACTGCGAGAAAAATAGGTTGTGACGAGGAAACTCCGACACATGCTTTACGATGCTAACGTTCAAAAAAATGTCTCTCCTAGCTCCTTCTGCGTGGAAAGGATTAAAAAGAGAAGATTTATTTAAAGCACTATTTCTTGATGTTCTTTTGATTGAAGAAAATAAAACAGTTTTAGATAGTATTTATGCATAGATAGTGTATAGAATAATTCCAAGCAGCGCAATGTCCGTCTTGTTTTCGATTTTTTAAGAACATGACAGTACAGTTAGTATTTCAGCCAAGCAGAAAAAATACGCAAAATGTCAGTAAAAATAGATCGAATAATAAAAAGAATAATAATAATAATTAGAAATTGTTGAGAACTATTATAACACCCCTCTGTAACAGACCCAGTGGAACCTATAGTGATTACACAGTTAACTTCCTTCCTTCGACTCTTTATCTAAGCGAACTTACAACAAAATAGCATTTCTTGTCACGAAATAAAGTTGGCATTTAAATGAACAGTATTTGCGTACAGAAGTATTTTTTCAACGCTATTTTTACTAGCTACCAAATTAATAATAACGGAAGGTATCTAAGGCCAAAGTGTGTCTAAACCTATTATGAAATCACCCGGCTTTTGAAGTAAAAGTCAATAGCACGTTCTATTTTTACCCATTCGATAGCAAAAGGAGATAGTCACGTTTGCAAAAATATCATATATGTAACGGATAGAACCAAAAAATCTCGAAAACCAAATAAAATAGTTTCGTACACCTTGCACAAAAACTTGAAAGCGTCGTTCAGAAGCAAAGCTAAAATTATATTTCTTTAAATAAAAAGAATTCCATGTAATCTGAAAATTAGATTCAAAGTTTTAAGTATTGAAATCGGTTTATTTGAAATTGAGACTGTTAAAATTCTTTGCAGAGTACAGAGCAGATCGGAAATGGCTGATAATGGGCGAGGCCTCATGCGTGTAATTTCCGTCAGCTTCTTCAAAGTATTTCGCAACAATAACCCTTCAGCGAATTTTTTTGAATGACAGGCTAAACTAGAATATAAAAGACTGGATAATCACCCTTACTTAATAGCATCCGAGAGCTGAAACTCCAAGCCACGAGCGAGTTGCAGCGCTGGAAAAACGGTTTCATAGTGACTAAATATATTGGACGACGACAAGAACAGTTTCGGTATGTTACGAGATTAGCATGTACGATTTAATTTAGCTAACACCAGTTTGATGTTGGTCTTTGTAATTCTGTTGGAATTGCACTCGAATGCATAAACAACCGATGATGGCTGAGTATTAAGCGGCTAATTTCAATCACTGAAATGGTCTCTTAAAATCGAATTTAACTTTTAACTACAGTTTCACCATTGTTGTTTTTTGGTATAAATATGATGAAGAATTCATGAAAAAAGAAACGGTCACGGTGTAAGCTAAAGTGTACCTTATGTTTGGCAAGTTTAGCTCATAATTACTTGACTTAGCTGCTAAAAATATAGAGAGGGTAAGTTTCTAAAGAAACAGTAGTGCTGCGTCGGTGGGAAGTATAACGATATAATTTGGTTTTATCAACTGGGTTGATAATGTCAATGGCTCTTATTGGAGTCCTCAGCGGTTTGACATACAAACGAGGCTAACGGGTCATTCTGCATTGTGTTGTCCGATGTTTTGACCCTTTCGTCTCGTTCGCATGCTGTCTTTACAAAAGAATATATTATCGCAGGCTCAACTTCAATAACAGCTATTGGCCACCGTAAAGAGATTCAAGAGCTGACGTTTCGAGCGTTAGCCCTTCGTCGAATCGATTCGCTCCGACGAAGGCCTAACGCTCGAAACGTCAGCTCTTGAATCTCTTTACGGTGGCCAATTGACATTATCAACCCAGTTGATAAAACCAAATTATATTGCTAAAAATATAGTGTGATGGCTTCTCACTTATTAACCCCGGCTAATTTAATTTATCATGATTTTTTAGCCCATTGATGGCCGCTTCGGGCGCGTTAATGTGTTGAACTGCAGATTGAATCGAATTTTAAGCTATGGCTAGGGTCACTGACATACATTCATTTGTATTCCTGGGCAAGACACTTCACTCCCACAGTGCCTTCTCTTTGCTCATGTGGGTAAATGGTACCTATGAAAAAATTGCGGTGGACTATAGCGCGCTAGCATAGCATGTGGACGCAGTAGTGATACTCCTCAGTAGCCTCTATACATTGACTGCCCTTTGAAACATTGTGGCTCCAAAAACTCTTAATGTTAATACTTTGCTTCTAACGAAAGACTGATCAGATGAGAAGTATATGAAATAATTCATACTTTAACTGCGGATGAAGATGAAAGCGAGGAATGATCATCGCAGTGAATTTTCAATTTAAGGAATTGGAAAGAAGGGCTTCAACCGGAACCCCGAACACTGATCAATCGTCAATTAAATATTAATTAGCTCTCACTGACAGCTTTGTCCGAGTAAGAGATTTTATTGGTGGCAGTTTATCTATAATGGAGATGCGCTAGAAAAACACTTATTTATGCAAAAGCTTACGACTTCACTGTTATCGTCTTTATGTGCGCGAGGAGGCCACATTAATATGGTTCAAAGTTAGAATGTGAAGAAATACAACGTCAAATTAGACATCATTGTCTCTATTAGACATTTATTGTATGGTGTGATATAGCTGTACAGTTGTTTTTAAAATTACTGGTCATTTGTATTTCGGTTCTGTAAGACTCTTTTATATCCAATGATACGAAAAACTACGATAAACCGTATAAAAAGTAATTACCTTACGGTTATTGACAACAACCTTTCTTTGGTCAGTGCTTTGGTCAGTAAACTCTTGATAAACTGACAGAGATTTGAAGATTAAATAAGGTAAGAGAGCTATAACGGAGATATAGTTATCTTTTCAATTCTCACGCTCCTTAAACGATAATAGGTAGTCGCCGAAAAGGCATAGCCTTTTAGCAGTTTGGATCTGAAATAGCCTGAGATGGGAATAAAATTTGAGCGCACGGGTCTGGAATTCGGCATGGTTTTATAGAAGAAACTAAATTATATTAAAATTGCTGCATGGAGAGGTGCGATCTGATCAGAAATAAGTTATCGTATTTTGAAATCACATGATTTTGCTCTGAAGCAGCGCGCTTCACTCCGCACCCAAATATTCCGGGAGAGCTATCCTGGGCCCGTTAATCTCACAGATTGAACACGTACAGATCAATTAGCTGAATTACCAGGAATGAAATTTCCTACCGCAAAAAGTGAGACTGAAAATGAATTCTGCTGTGTCGCCGCATTCTGAGAAAAGAATGCAATAAATTTGTACGTGTTTCCGGTTTTGATAACAATTTGATAAATAATACATATACAGGACCGGGCGTTTAACGGAAATAATTAATACGCGCTCCCCTCAGGAAAAGTCCAAATATCGATATCACGAGTAGCCATAATCGATTGTCTCTCCTGATATCCGAGAACTTACATGCACTTTAAATGTAAAACAACTATAGTTACACAATCAACCTTCTCAGTCGTGTTATCAAGTCACCGAAGAGCAATTTCGAGATCGATAGTCTATTTGAGCTTAACTTACTAATAAACTAACTGATTGACTGACTGACTGAGTGACTCAGAGAGTGACTGACTGACTGACTGGCTAACTGACTGACTGACTGACTGAATGACTGAATGACTGACTGACTGACTGACTGACTGACTGACTGAATGACTGACTGACTGAATGACTGACTGACTGACTGAATGACTGACTGACTGACTGACTGACTGACTGACTGACTGAATGACTGACTGGCTAACTGACTGACTGACTGACTGACTGAATGACTGACTGGCTGACTGACTGACTGACTGACTGACTGACTGACTGAATGACTGACTGACTGACTGAATGACTGACTGACTGACTGACTGACTGACTGACTGACTGACTGACTGACTGAATGACTGACTGGCTAACTGACTGACTGACTGACTGACTGACTGAATGACTGACTGGCTAACTGACTGACTGACTGACTGACTGACTGAATGACTGACTGGCTGACTGACTGACTGACTGACTGACTGACTGACTGACTGAATGACTGACTGACTGACTGAATGACTGACTGACTGACTGACTGACTGACTGACTGACTGACTGAATGACTGACTGGCTAACTGACTGACTGACTGACTGACTGAATGACTGACTGGCTGAATGACTGACTGACTGACTGACTGACTGACTGAATGACTGACTGGCTAACTGACTGACTGACTGACTGAATGAATGACTGACTGGCTAACTGACTGAATGACTGAATGACTGACTGGCTAACTGACTGACTGACTGAATGACTGAATGACTGACTGGCTAACTGACTGACTGACTGACTGACTGAATGACTGACTGGCTGAATGACTGACTGACTGACTGACTGACTGAATGAATGAATGAATGAATGAATGAATGAATGAATGACTGCCTTACTGACTGACTGACTGACTGTCTGACTGAATGACTGACTGACTGATGACTCATGACTGAATGACTGGCTTGCTGGCCGACTGAATGATTGACTGACTGACTGACTGACAAAATAACTGATTGACGGACTACCTGACTAACTCACGCACGGACCCACTGACTGATGATGCGTCTTTGCTTATACTATATAGGACTCCACTCAGAATAGCATTTTCAAATTCACATTTTCGACCGATTTCGACCAAAATGATGAACGCTTTCGGTCCTTTCGAATGTATCAGCGTCGACTGTAGGTAAAACTCGTCAACAGAAAAGCAGTAACGAAACCCATGCATTATTGTGGGCGGGGTCTTAGAGAATATTTCCTTGATACAACCATAATCTTTTTAAACCAACATTAAAGGAAATGTACTGGAATCCGTAAAAAAATACCATATATCGAATACCATCCTGGTTGTAGAAAAACTGAAGTTTTGACACTAAAATCGGGACGTTCAGATCGGAGTACGAGAAAAACTTTTCAAATCTAGTGCTTATGCTTTCGATTATCACAGTTCACACCAATCTCGTACCGAGTCTCCTTTTCAACTGGTCAGAAACAGGGAGGACTGAGGGCCCTGGGAACGAAACTGGACTGCGCACCAACCTTTCATGGTTCAGAGGACACTCCAGAACAGATAAATGAAGGGCCATTTGGCGTCACCAACACTATATATTGGGGAAATAGGGTTTGAAGATCTTTGTATCATTTGTAGCTATTGTGTTCGCAATTTCTATCTTTTTTAGGATAAATTTATATAATAAACAAATTGCAGATTTATAGAAGGTACACTGAAGTTGAAAACATTAAGCCTTTACTATTCGACCTACCACTTGTTTTCAGTCAAGCCTAAAGTGGAAAAATGGCGAACATTGCTTTGAAGTTGCTAAAAATGAACAGTTTTAGAAGCATAATGGGTGATACGTTTTGTATACATGTGTATACACATTGTTTCTCGCATTTACCATAATTAACGTATGAGATTCGGAGGTGTGCCGGAGAATCACTTCAAAAAGTCAAAAGACAAGAGACAAATTCATAGCAACCTAAAAATAATAGTCTTGCTTTGTTTAAATGACTATACCAGTCCATTGAAGTTACAAAAGAGGTATAAGGCGATTTCAGCTTGTCTGGCAGATGTTTTCTAGCCAGCTCAGTTTGTATCTTGGATAACTGATCGCTAAAAAAACTAATTGCTCTTTTCTCTTTCTTGAATAATTCACTTTATATGTCTTCGTCGTGGTGTTCATGGTATATCTCGCGAATAAGCGAATGTTCTAAGTCAATTTTAGCTTTGTTATGACCAGAAATGTGCCACAACCTTCGTGATACGGTCCCGTTAATTAATCTGTTAACCAAGTTATTTGCCAGTCAACGAAGCGGCTCATTTCTAACACACTATTCTGACAAGCTTTTTCCTTTGTCAGATATTAGTAAATTAATTTTGGCTATTTTGGCTAAAGATAAATCCCGCTTATAGCACATTGCTTCATAATATGGCGGCACGGTGTAGACAATTATATATCGGTAAAACCTGTTCTTGTTTGCGGTTGTATCTTTTGTTTGATATTTTGCTCACATGATTGAAGTCTACCGCCTTTTTCAGGCGGTTATTGAGTTTAGGCCCCCCGTAGAAGGTTTGTTTTGCAAACCGAAATATCGGGCAAATTAAGTCTACTTATTTTCATGTGATTTTATTTCTGTTTTCATTTCTTCTCCTTGCCGTGGGGATTAGTATACCGTTTTTTACATAGTATATTGAGTTTGTGCACGGGAGAAACAAGTGGACTTGGTCTGAACAATGAAAACATTTCCAAAGTGAAATTCTTGTGAGCGAGACCTGCTAAGAGGGGAATTGGCCAAAAATGAAGCCATAAAAGACAATTAAGGTGAAACAGCGGTGCATGGAAAACGCTTTCTTATGCAAAGTTTTGGACTAGAAGCTTGATTATTTATTATCCCAGTTTATCAAAAACTTTTTCAAAAGCACAGCTACTGTTTATGTTAGAGGGGGGTAAGTTTCTAAAGAAACTGTGGTGCTTCGTCGGTGGGAAGTATAACAATATAATTTGGTTTTATCAACTGGGTTGATAATGTGAATTGGCCACCGTAAAGAGTTTCAAGAGCTGACGTTTCGAGCGTTAGCCCTTCGTCGGAGCGAACGCTCGAAACGTCAGCTCTTGAAACTCTTTACGGTGGCCAATTCACATTATCAACCCAGTTCAGTGATAAAACCAAATTATACTGTTCATGTTAGTTGGAAGAGGACAGACCAGAAGAAGTATTCCCAGAACTTAACAATTGTGTAATCTCAGATAAATCTTTATAAGAGTCTTGTGAACCTAAAATGTTGAATAAAATTTGCTTGGAAAGATTTCTTAATGCTTGAGGTATTTCATTCCACACTTTTACTCCTATTTGAGAGAAATAGACGTAACTTGACTCGGGCTCACAGCTATCCAGAGATAACGTATGATTGAAATAGTGGATTTCCCACTCTATAGTTGGCTTACACAAGTGAACTGTTCGGCTCTCCTTTGTGACCGACAGTTAAAAGCAAATTGGCACACTAATGGAACTGTCCCCGTGTGCGTAAGTGAATTAAGTCTTTTAAAGAAGCTGGATAAAATTACACAGGTAGCGGGATTGTTTGTTCTTCAAGGAGTTTTGTTCCAACTGTACGCCTGGCTGAACATGCCCTGGTTCCAGAAAGGCGACGCGTCTAAAACAAGAAGCGAAGCTCGCTAGCTTTGACTAGCTTCATAAGAAAAAGAACCTCTAGGACCAGATTTTTAGCCGTCCTTATTCAATATTGACTCCTACCTGTGAATTACAGTAAATGAACATTCACATCAGTGAAAGCGATACAGTCTTGCTAGTGAAACCTGCTTTTGCTTGAATGTGTGGCCTGCTAAAAACTGACCTTTAACAAATAGTAACAATGAGGCACGCAAACAATAAAATAGAGACTCAGATAACTGAACAATGCAAGTGAAATAAAAAATTTCGTTTGCGTGATGCCAGTACGCCTAATACGTTCTTTTAGCGGACCTCTTGGCACTAAACATGCCTTTTTAGGTAGCTTGTTTAATTCACACAGTGGCAAACAGTATTATGATCAGTTATTTTAGTAATTCCACACGACAAACGAAGTTTTCTCTTGCCATCTCCGCAGCAACGGTTGGTGAAAATTTCTGTTTGTATTTAAGTTTTCAGACCTGATAGCCCATAGACTTAACCAAATTAATCTTAAAACGAAGGAAATCTAAAACTAATAGTTTACCAAGGAAGAGAAACACCAAGGAGGTGATACTAAGCAAGAAAGGAACTAGCAAAGGATGGAGAAGATTGACACGGATTACAAATGACACACCAACGCATCACTAACCTTTACAATGGACTCGCGACATTTCGGAAATGTAAGTGAAACAAAATAGGTTCGAAACTCCTGGGTAAAATGTGCCATTTTAGAAACGAAAAACATAGCGACAAATACTGTAAATTATCGCTTACGGTACGAAAAAAAAAACTTCGTCACTGAGAATAGTATGATCGTGACGTACTTGTAAATGTGTCAAAGCAAAAGTCGACGCTGAGATAGTTCAACTAGTGTTGATTTTGCTGCTTTCTAAAGTTTGACAAGTTTTGAAACAATATCATGTATGTGCCGATTTAGTATAATGAGATTCAAATGGTCTTGCCGATCTGAAGGCAGACAAGCAATGAACGATAACTTTCAGTTTTGCACAAGACATGTTTCGATCCATTAACTATGGAAAAAAAAAACTCCAGCTTTGGAGCAGTACTTTCATGTCGTACTGTTTGTTATGCTGTACAAGGTGGTTCTAACTTTCAAGTCTGTGAATGAAACCCTAGTGTGTGACCATTCAAATGAAAGCTATTGAGCAGTACTGTCATGTGGTACTGTTTGTTATGCTGTACAAGGTAGTTCTAACTTTCAAGTCTGTGAATGAAACCCTAGTGTGTGACCATGCAAATGAAAGCTATTGAGCAGTACTTTCATGTGGTACTGTTTATTATGCTATAAAAGGTGGTTCTAACTTTCAAGTCTGTGGATGAAACCCTAGTTTGTGACCATTCAAATGGAAGCGTTTTCACGTGTTTATTGTTTATTACACTGACATGTACTGACCGTGACTGTTCTACCTTTCAAAATCAGTGAAAATCATCAGCGTCCGACAATTCAAATGAAAGCTATCAAATGGTCCCTTTGTTTTTGCAAAATTTGGCTAAAGAAATTTGAGTAGTCTTGGGAGTGCAGATTAGCCGAGTCCGATACAAGCTCGTAAACATGAAAAGAGTAAATTACTCACGTGCTGGCCATGAAATAAGATAGCAACATCGGAAGTATTAGATTGTAAAGGTTAGTAACATTTCTATCACACGTTCGGGAAAAGGCTTGTAACCTTCACTTCCTGCTGAATTCCTAAGCGTACAGAGGACTGTGAAAACTGAAGAGCAAAATTTTGAAGATTTGAAGTGGGGGGTAAAAGTTGTGGCGTTCTTGGAAGTTAAAAATTTAATTTACTTGATTAGAAAAAATTGCCAAGAAATATTTCGATATCTTGAACAAAGTCCATTGAGATAAAAGAAACCTTGAACCCTTTAACACGTCAGTTTTTGTTCAATAAGAAATAAAAACCATTAAAATTAAAGTTCCTCGCAAAACAAATTGGAAATTATCTGTTAATGAAGAATAAGGGGATATTTATGCCCATCTTGCTATATCTATTTTTATTAACTTGTTTACAAAAATTTAAGGACATTTTGAAAGGAACTTTACAGTGAAAAAAGTGGGATATTCAAATGTAATTTGTAAACATTTTGAGGTTTGTTTTCAAGCAGGGAAACTTTATATCATTGTGTTAACCCCACGGTTCAGCGGAAGTGTTTTTCAGTCACGTCCGAATCTTATGCATCAGTAAATAAGGAAATTTTATATTGGCTATTATGCATATCTACTGACCAGGCGTTATCGGGTGGTTATTGCCTGATGAGCTGAGTAACAAAGCACGGCGGAAAACGAAGTTGATAAACTGGAGTTATGAAAACTCTATTACATGAAGGTAAATACTAAAGTTTTTGCGGTGCAGGTGACTTGTTTCAGATCGTGAAATGTTCTGGGTTCAATAAGGCGCGAAATTCTAGGAGCTTAACTTTGTTTGCGATCAGGCGTAGAACCAGAGCATTTGTACGTGCTCCAAAGTTCAGAGCAAGAGAAATTACCCCCACTTTTGTCATTCCATTCCCTCTGTGACCGTTTCACACTGATGGTAGCAAATCTATGCCAAAATGTCCGGAAACGACTTTTTGGACGGACTTGCAACAGTACTGAACGAACTCATTCAACTGTTTAAAGGAGTCGTTCTTATTCATCATTATGCAATCAAATTTTGTCTCTTCTACTAAATTACAACTGGCCTCTGTTTATTTGAATTTCGTTTGTATTCAAAGGTACAGTTACATACTAAGCCAGGATTAGGCCATCACAAATGTTGCCACAATTACGTTAATGGACATCACTCTTTTAACTGCAGCGACGTCGTCACTTTAAGTGTTAGAAGCCGCTATAGTTAATATATAATCTTTTATTCATAGGAAGACAACAAAGCCTGCGGTTAAAGGACGTATTTTTACTCCAGGTTCCTAGTTTGATGAAAGAATAGCTTATTGGGGTTGCAATCGAACAAGGCTGAAAGCAAAAGCTATGTCAGGTGAGTTAGTACACGAAAATTGATTTTCATGTAGTTTTCACTGGGGTGATTGTAAAAGGGGGTTATTTGGCTTCAGAAGTAGTAGAAATTATACTGAATATGTAATATTAACACAACTACATGGCACATAGTTGTTACTGAGGTTATTAAGGGTTTTTAGCTTCAAAAGGATATAATATGTTGAAACAAAGAAGTGCATGGCTTTTCATTTATTTTCAAGTTAGTTGGCCCATCTCCACTGAGACTGCTGACTTCCTTTTCAGATGGAGCAACTGTACCCACAGTCGCTCCACGTTCGGGTCAGCCCAATGTAGCTACCTAACAAAGAGAAACTATCTTTAAATTGCTGTACCTATTATACAGTGGTGTTTGGAGATAAAAGACAGACTCTAACTCGTGCAGCACTTGTATAGAACTCACAAGAACTCTGGACTGAAATAACGAGACGATTTTTTAGAGCCATGCATACAAGTGGCTCGTCGCGCTAATGACTTCTCCGTCTTGTTAGGTTAGTTCTGGAAAAAAATCGTTGTGATCTAGGCGGAAGGATTAAGGCGAAAACTGATGACGTCCTTCATTCAGAAAATTTACCTCAGTTAATGGTCGATTACCAGATCTCAACTGTGTTTAGGAGGCCTAGGCTCATGATATAAGGACATTAAAATCGGAGCGGAGTACGATGCTTATAAATCTTTCGATTATCCCATCTCACACCAGTCTCGTATCGATATTGTTTTCTTTTCAACTGGTCGGGTCAGCAACAGGGAGGAGTGAAAACACTGGGAATGTAACTGGATTGAAATTCGAAAGTCGAACTAGTTAGTACACGATCTCCTGTTCGTCTTAAGGAAAATCCTTCCTCTCATAATTTTTCACAGTAAATCTGACACTGAATTGCTCCCTATTAGCTAATACTACTTGCTTGTTGTATTGTGGCTATTTGCCACTCAACTGCTCCGTTGCAAAAACGTATCCATAGATAAAACTGATGCTTGCTTTCAAAAAGGCTATCAGACCACTAAGCGATTCATGAATTTGCAATCGATTAAGCCCCTTTCTATCTTTAGTTCATCGTTCAGCTTCTCTTCTAGAGAAGACTAACTGACTTCCAGTGTCATTATTTCTCAAGGCATGTAATTTCGCAGGCCATTTACTATTTCGTTCTCATGCATCTCAACGGTTTGGCTTTTCGCGTATATTCAATTCACTTGGAAATGAAAAAGGACCGTTTGCTGGCAGAGCGGTTTACATTCCACATCGTGCATATTTCGATATACTTTAAAATCCGAGTTTATCTCTGGCTGGGTTGACCAGTCAGACTTTCGCCTTCACAATAACTATGTTTAACACCTCTTTACAGGTGTAACAATATACAATTTGATAAAGTTTTATTTTTTGATGACAAGCCGAAAGAACCTTCAAACGGCAGCCTTGTAGTCAATGTATAGTGGGCTTCCTTCCAAAGGGCGATGAAAATCCAATTTCTCCTTTCAATATCCATACATTTATCAAAACACAGGTAATAAGAATAAAATAAATAATCAAGGACGAGGTGCTGTCTTGAGGCAGTTCAATACTGATTCAAAGAACTAACATATAACAAAGAGCAGGACACGGTTTACATTAATATCGTAAACCTTCTTTGTAAGAACGTCTCATTTTCGCTGACACAGAAAGGAGAAGGAGACTCATTTCAGCGTTTATGGAATGTTCTTGAAGATTTTCTCAGGCTGAACTTTCTTTTAAAAATACGTTTTTGTAAAACAAAAATGCATGTATGCTGCTCCACCCGTAAAGTAAACAATCTTTCTGTGGCTGCAGTACCAGTCATAAATGGACTATCCGGCTCGAGTTACCACAAAGTTATAAAGTGCCCTCATTGTTTAACAAACGTGGAAAAAGTAAGAAATTCTTCGACTATAAAGAGGCATTCTTTTTATGTATCACAAATTTCTTAAAACTAACATTGATATAAAGCTATGACATTCACATAGGGTGGTGAATCTTTTGAGTATGACACGGTTTACGTTGATATAATCATAAACCTTCTTTGAAAGAACGTCTCATTTTCGCGGAGGCAGAAAGTTGGTCTTAAAATTTTCGAAGTCTTTAAGCGTGAAATATTCTTACAATTTCCCTAAAAACAACATGAAGTGGCATTGCAGTAAATTAACTGCAAACCGATATGAACGCGCTCACGTTGCTAATGGCTGACGATGCCGGTTCCAGGTTGGATTTGAATAAAGAGTACTATAGTGATTCATTTAGCACATATATTTGTCACTCATAAAAAATAGGAAGGGCTCATTTCAGCTTTCATAGAATTTTCCTGCAGGTTGGATTTTCTCAGCCTTAACTTTCTTCTAAAAATACGTTTTTGTAAAACAAAAAATCATCGTTAATGTATGCTGCTCCACCCGTAAAGTAAACAATATTTATGTGGCTACCGTACCAGTCATAAATGGACTATCCGGCTCGAGTTACCACAAAGTTATAAAGAGCCCTCATTGTCAGTTAACAAACGTGAAAAATTAAGAAATTCTTCAACTAAGAGCCATTCTTTTGATGTATCACAAATTTATTAAAACTAACATTGATATAAAGCTATGGCATTCACGTAGGGTGATGAATCTTTTGAGTACAGTTACCTTGGACTGAGCTTTGCTCAAAACCAACACTACCTGTTTCCTTAGTCCGTCGAGCTTCAAGCGAAATAAAAAACACGAGAGGAGATGAATGTCTCGCCTCTCGTTCCCACGACCATTTCCTATTCGCGCTTTTCGTTTTCACATTACGCTAGATGGACTGAGCAAAATTAAAAGAGACAACTCGTACTCTATTTTGCTCTAAATAAACGGGATTATACATTTAATTTGTTTTGTCCACGAGTTATTGAAATCGTAGGATCGTTAAAATATAATGTTCAGAAAGCTGCCACATTCAACTTGGCAAATGGATCTTCAGAGTGAGTAAAGAGTTAATAACAAGTTTTGTTCTAACGAAATGAGCGGGATTAATTCTTTTGCTCCGGGTAATTGAATTGTAGGGTCTATCGCTAAAATGCAATGTTGATCAGAAATAAACTCGTTAACTTACAGTTTACTGTTTTGTTGATGTTTGCAATTGAGACATATCAGAAAAGTGACTTAAAACGAAAAAAGAACATGGCTTTTTTCAAACGTGAATTTTGTGTCCGTTTTCAAAGAAGTATTTTTTAGTTTGTAATTGCCCTACAGATATATACCTGTTACATGTGAAGTACGTTATTTAGAGCAGTTTTCAATTGAGTTTCGTAAAACCAAAACCTAGCTAATCATTCTGGCCAATCACGAACGACCAAGACAAACGGAACCAATCAAAACTGGAAGTAATTACACGTAGCCGACTCAAAGCGCGGGAAAACGAGCGCGCGTGAGTCACGATTGGTTTTGCTTTTTTATTGGTTTTTATTGGTTGAAAAAGTGGCGCGAGATTTTAAACCAATCGACTGAGCGTAGCTATGCAAAACCAAAGCAGTTCGCTAATCACTTTCGAAACTCGCTTGTAACTCGCTCTAAAACCAGGATCTCTATTCATCAGTCTGTCTTGCGTATATATCTCTAGGGTAGGAGATATATACGTGTAATATACAGCTTTCTTTTTGGATTTTATTTTCTATTTGTCATGCAGTTCACACGAAGCCCAAGAAAGAAAAGAAGCAAACTCGCTACAAAAACACGATTCACCTCTGGGAGTTTTTACTGGAGCTTCTCGAAGACGAAAGATACATCCCGCTAATCTCATGGACAAGAAAAGAGGAAAGAGAATTCAAAATCAAAAGACAAGAGGAAGTCGCTAGAAGATGGGGTCGACTGAAGCAACGCGCTGCAATGAATTATGATAAACTGAGTCGTGCGTTGAGATATTACTATCAGAAAGGGATTATTAAAAAGGTGAGAAATAACCTAGCAGGCCACCATCTTCGTTCCCAGAGCAACTTGTCCCTCTTAGCCGGCTGGGCCTGTGCACGAGGAAAAAGTGGCTCTGGGGACACATGATTCGATTGGCTGAAATCTAACAAAGGGAGTCCAATCACATCTACCGTTTTAAACGAGCTAACGCTAAAGGATTTTAAAACGGCTGGTGTAATTGGATTTCCTTTGTTTGATTTCAGCGAATCAAATCATGTGTCCCCAGAGCCACTTGTTCCTCGTGCACAGGCCCAGCCGGCTAAGAGGGACAAGTGGCTCTGGGGACGAGAATGGTAGGCCACGAGTAAGCATTCAAATGAACCGTGTCGCGGATTTTATCCAACCTTTGAACAACCGTGGCCAGATCAATAATCCATTTTCAGATTTTAGTAAAGTAACGCAAAATCCGTTTCGGGATGAAAGAATCGGATTTTACCAAAGAAATGCACCTCTCTTCTACTAATACTTTTTTCACCTTGCTGTTTCTTATTTTCTTAGGTGCAAGGTCAAAGACTAGTGTACAAGTTTGACAAGCTTCCTTACGTGTACAAGCCAGTAAAGTACAATTGGCCTTGGCCACCGCCGTCTTCGGAAGAAAACGCCAAACCGGATCAACCGGATATTGTCCCAAGTCCCGTTTCCACGACAAAGAGGTTTCCCGTGATACCAGCTTATAACTCTGAGAGCCAATCTTGTGTTCTACCACAAAGCGCGCCCACGAACCAACGTTGCAGCTGTCCTGAATGTGTACCACGAAGCCATGCGCAAACAATGTGCCGCAGCCAGATTATGTTTCCGCCATGTAGATGTATCGGCTCAGCGGTTTACGATGTGCGCATGCTCCATGAATCAAGTTCCGCGCCCGTTCAAGTAATAACGAGATTTGTTTAGCGATAGCGTGATCTTGACGAGCAAGCATGCAGTTTTTATGAAGAACGCTTGGAGTATTTTCGCATGTTATGAATTTATATCATAAGAAGACACCAGGAAACCACGGTGTTCTGTATTTAATTACAATTCTGTTTGAGAAAAGGTCATTGGACGCAAAGTAAAAGAGGCGTAAAATGAGTTTGACTTCGTTAGATTTTTGGTGGTGCTATGCTACTCTACTAAATAGTAGATGCAAGTTCTTTGTTTCGCATTCGCGGGATGCTTCGAAAACAGTGATCACGAAAGGCAGAATAATTCGCACCCTCCAACCTTCCCCCTCCACTTTTCTTTTCTCATCTCCCCAGTGTTCGCGTGCTCAAAAGGGCGGCCGGTCTTTCTTCATCGCTGTTTTCGAAGCATTCCCCCCGCAAAAGCTACGAAAAGGGATATTTGTCATTATCAATGAAACCAATAAACAGTACGCCCAGACAAAATGACAGATGATGGCATCAGCAGTGTACTCTCATAAACAACACGTTGAAGCCCTGATTTTTCAGGATTTTCAGAATTCTTCTTTCCAGTTGCTTAAATTGGAAATTCACTGCGATGATCATTCTTCACTTTCATCTACATCCGCAGTTCAAATATGAATTATTTCATATATACTTCACACTAACTATTAAACAAGAGCACTGTAATTGAAACACAACAAACAACAACAACAACAATTCTTAGTTAAGATAGTGTTGCAGTAAATTCACTCGAAACCAGGTTGGTTTTGAATAAAGACTGATTCATTTAGCACATATATGCACTCACAACTAATACTGAAAGAAAGTGCAAGTATTATTCTTTCCCTTATTTCTGCCTTGTCTGTTTTTTTCAAAAGAATATAAATGATGAATCGACACACTCTCTTCGCTGTTGGGAGTTTTGTTTTGGTTGTTCTGAATTGTCTTCTACGGTTTAATCAGTAAATTACACCGCATTATATGTCTTTCGCAGTATGTTTTTTTTACCGCGATTTCGTCCAAGGATAGTGGGAAATTTGAGCAGACAAATCATGAAAAGAGGGTCTGCGTAGGGGTGCTGGATTCTCAGCTATCAGTTGCAATTTGGACAAGTTCTAAGCTAAAACTAAGGCAATAGACCATGATGCGTTAGCTGCTTCTAAAATGGTGTCCATGCATCTGTACCTCCACTTTGTTCCAGACACGAGCTTCAAACGGAGGACCTTCCCGGACTACTACGCGATGCCAGAAGGCAAACCACCAGAAGATATTGCAACAAAACAGACAAATGTTACAAACAGTAATTTAAGCCCTAAATCACATTGTTGTTAACGCAAAGGGTTTCGCAAGCAATTTAGGGGGTAAGTTCGTTGTTTTTCTGTTAAGTTGGTTATTAAATTATCTCTTTGTTTCAATTCTGTTGAAAGGTACTGCATTTTAAAGTAAAACGTGTTCTTTTAATTTAAAGGTAGACTGCAGTACCTGTGGGCGGCATATGGACAAATAGGAAAATCCATTTTCTGGTGTCAAAATAATTATGGAATGGTCACTCCCTCGTCCAGCTTCTTTTGTCGTCAGAGAGTTAAAAACGATACATCTGAGACTGTCTTCAAGAAAAACAATATCTCTTGAAGATCAGCTAGGACCTATAAAACTACTGAAAGGAATTTTTAAGGCAAGAGTGAGCGTTTTTCCTGCTATGGCGGGTAAGTCATCTAGGTTTCGGTCGAACATGGACGTTATTTTGTTTAAAGGAGCTACGTCACCATATTTCGAGTCATGTTTTGCAACGAACCAAATTATCCTTTAAATGTAGGAAACCTGAAAATAATAGTTTATTACGGAAGAAAAACACCAAAGAGGTGATAGTAAACCAAAAAGGAACAAGGATATTTAAGGATGGAGAAGATTGCGGCGGATTGCAAAATATGAATTTGAAAAATCTAGCCTAAAAGTTTAACAATGCACAAACCGTGACATATTCATATAAACAACACGTTGAAGCCCTGATTTTTCAGGCTTCTTCTTTCAAATTGCTTAAATTGGAAATTTACTGCGATGATCATTCTTCACTTTCATCTCAGATCCGCAGTGTTACAGGTCTTGCAGTAAATTCACTCGTAACCAAGTTGGTCTTGAATAGAGACTGATTCATTTAGCACATATCATGATATGTCACTCACAACTAATACCGAGGAAAGAGTAGGAATTGTTCTTGCAATACCCTTATTTCTGCCTTGGGCCGGGCGGGCACGTTCTTATATTTTGGCCTGTTTCAGCCTTAAATTTTTTTTCAAAAAATATAAATTACGAATCGACTCACTCCCTTCGCTGTTGGGAATTTTGTTTTGGTTGTTCTGTATTGTGAGTCTTCTTACACCGCATTATTTGTCTTTCGCAGTGTGTTGTTTACTGCAATTTCGTCCTAAGATAGTGGAAAATTTGAGTAGACAAATCATAAACAGATGTTACAATTTAGGCCAATTCTAAGCTAAAAGTAAGGCAATAGACATGCGATAGGTGCTTCCAAAATTCTGCCCGTCTGTGCCAGCGCACGTGTTGTAGTGGACCCCCACCTTGTTCCAGACACGAGGTTCAAACAAAGAACCGACTACCGCACGAGACTGCTCCTCTGTGTGTCCATTGTCATCTATAAGGTATAAAAGTCTTCTACTTGGAATCGCCCTAAGACAAATTGACAATTTTGGAAACAAAATTACTTGCTTGAAGTTTAAAGTCCTCCTCGGAGTTTTCTAAGTAGCAAGCTCTGTGCTTACTGCTACACATAGCCACGAGTCTAATTAAAACATTGCACCTAAGGGCCGCGAAATCTTCTCTGTCCAGAAATAGATTAAAAGGTGCCCAAAATCAGAGACTCGACAATGGTGTTGGTAAGTGAGAAAGATTGAAGATGGCGAAAGTTGTAAAAGGATATTGACAAATTTGGAGTATATCGACAAGTTTGCAGACGGCACTCACTTTAAGTCAAAGTGGGTTTCTATTGTTTTAAATTAAATTATGAAATACAATCTTCTAGGACATGAAATCCCTTGGAAACGTCAGTTACGTTTTCAGCTTAATATTGGTAAAGTTTTTTCTATTACATCAGTAATAGAAGATATCATTCAAGATGTAAAACATTTGCTATACATCTAGTTTCGAACAAAAAACCTGGAATGAGCACATTTTGTGATTATGGATATACCTTTTGCTCCACTTTATACCAGACAACGAAAGCGTTCGCGGCTTTTTAGTAAAATAAAGAGAATTTCTAACGATTACTAGCCTGCAAAGCAGGCGGTTTTTGTGGGGGGAATGCTTCGAAAACAGCGATAACGAAAGACCAAACCACCCTACCCCCTACCCCTCTCTTTTTTCCTCTCCCCAGTGTTCGCACGCTGGAAATGGCGGCCGGTCTCTGTCGTCGTTGTCTATAAAGTTGCCTTCAAATCAAGGGAAACCTTAAAATAATAGGTACGGTTTATATGCAAAGGCAGCCATAACACTACCGGAACAAAGACCTGAAAAGAACATTTCAGGCTTTGAACAGGATACGAACCCACGGCATCTGTAGTGCTCTACCAACTGAGCTATCAAAGCCACATGAGAGCGGCCGTATGTGGGTTAGCCCTTAAAGTGGACGAAATACCTGGCGGGGTATGGTAAATAACAAATCAATGAATGTCCAACAGTAGAGATTGAGTAGGTACGATTTATATGCAAAGGCGGCCAGAACACTACTGGAACAAAGACCTGAAAAGAAAATTTCAACGTTCAAAGCCTGAAATTTTCTTTTCACGGCTGCCTTTGCATATAAATCGTACCTACTCAATCGCTACTGTTGGACATTCATTGATTTCTTAAAATAATAGTTTACCGAGGTAGAAAAACACCAAAGAGGTAACAACAAACTGAAAAGAAACAAGGATGGATTGGAATGAGGAAGATTGACAAGGATTGGAATTGACAAACTTGAAAATGAGGTGCTATCTGTGACAGAGCTCCTTCAATCATGTTTAATTATCTATAAAGCCAAGAATAGTTATCCACCTGTCATGTGCGAAGGTTGTGAAAGGATTTGAGTTTGAGTATATTGATAAATTTGAAGACGGCACTCACGTTGTCAGAGTGAGTTTCTATTGTTTTAAAATTATGAAATACAATCTTCAAGGACAAGAAACCCCTTGGAAACGTCAGTTACGTTTTCAGTAACGTTTTCCATCTGCAAACTCTCTTGGATTCATTCTGAATTCATTCCTTGCAATTGGGAATTTTCTCTTCTGCATTTTCCGATGGAACTGGACAAATAAGATTTTTGTTAAGAGAATTTTCTTGCACTATATTGGTGTCAAAAAAGCGTTCGTGAATGATGATGATGATGATGAACATGAATGTGTGATGAAGAAAAAGTGACACTTTTTTTAATTTTGTTCGCGTTCCCAAGTATCTTATTTTAACTTTTTCCTCCGCACAGCAAACTCAGGGAGGCTTGACAGCTTAGTCAGGAGGGAATCAGAGAAACGACAGCCCCGCTACAAGAACATCGTTCACTTGTGGGAGTTTTTGTTGGAGCTTCTGGAATTCGGCGATGAATGCCGCTCGATAATATGTTGGATCAACGAAGAACATGCAGAGTTTAAACTGAAAAACCCAGAGGAAGTGGCAAAACTATGGGGTGCATATAAGAATGTCAAAGGAATGAATTACGAGAAGCTCAGTCGCGCGCTACGACATTACTATCAGAAAGGAATAATTGAAAAGGTGAGCGAAGCGATAAGTATGTCATTGCGCATGCTCAGTTTTATCTTGATCGTTTATCAAAACATGTGACCTGCTCAGTTTTATGGAATATTCATTAAAATCACGTGGCATTGTATTTAAAGACTATTTGTAATCACGATATAAGCAGACACAAATCAAAACTAGACAAAAAGGCTAAAATTGTATTCAAGAATGTTGCTTAGTCACGTTGTTCTAACGTCCAGTACACATGTTGTGTCAAACTGAAATGTTACTTTTATGATACAGAAATCGAAAATACCTATGAAATGTTTTCTTTGATCTTTCAATCGCGATCTTCTTTTAATTTTGCTTCACGGTCTTAGAAACGGTCTTAGACAGTCTTAGAAAGAAACGAGGACATGTTCATAGTCTAAGCAGAGCTATTTAATCGCAGGCGCATTCTTGCTGGAGGCAGCGGTTTTTTTTTTTTTCGTTGTGTCGGTGACCAGGGTATCGTATATCCGCTGATTAAAAGTTAATCAGCCACTAATCAAAAGTCAATTGACAAATATTTCCAATAATAACAAGACCAATGGAGTTGAATTAAAATGATGCGTAGATTATTTGGGTTTTGATCGCGTGTCATTTTGCCGCGAGGTTTTAACCGAAAAATAGCCTGCGATTTTAACGTTCCAAAAACGTTTCTTATTTAGAATAATTTCTCAACAGTTTTATTAAAAAGCACCCATTCATGAACAAAGGAGAACAGCACAATAAACACTTGGATGTTATTGTTAGAGCTGCAAACATGTTGCTGTTTATGGCAGTAATTACTGCATAGGTAAATGGAAGGTATAGGTTCAACTCACGTCCAATGTGCGGGTTACAACAACGACAACCGCAACGCAAGTGGCATTGAACATAACAAAAGTTTTATTGTTTAAGGTTACACAATACCTTCAGAGCTCTACTTTTGGCGAAAAGAATTGTTTAACCCTGAAAAGAAGATTCCTATAAAATGTAATATTTCTCAAAAAATGAAATTAAAATCTTAAAACCTGCGCGAGCCCGGCGACCTTTTCTGCGCTAAACGGCCCTCATGATCAGTTTTCGCAAATCAATAGGCCCTTATCACAGTTTTCGACGCCATCTTGACGGGAAGGCAAAGCCGTCAGAAATTACAGTATTTGTATGGGAATCTGAATCGCAACGTTAAAAGATTAGGCAGAAAATTGTATTCACCAACTTTGAAGGAGGTAGCTGGGATAGAAGACGCTCAGTTAAATTTTTATAATTTTTTTCCCCGCGATCCCCGTCAACCCACCCAGATTTACAGACAAATGTATGGAAAATTTAAAAAAATAACTGAGCGTCTTCAATCCCAGCTTCGTCCTTCAAACTTGGTGAATACAATCTTCTGCCTAGTATTTTAACGTTTTAACAAGTTACGATCAAAGACATCACCGTCTAGCCTAAACCAAATAAACATGTCTTTGAATACGGTAGATGAGGTCATATAAACACGAAAAAGTCCTCTATAGCTATTATAAATTATATCTCAAAACTAAGCGCAAAACCCTGTTTACATCCGGCTGAGCTCTCGTCTAAACAGACCTATCGACCAATGAGCGCCGTGCAGTATTATACAAAATCATGGCGTTCTTGACAAGGCAACAACGTAAAATGACAAAAGCCTATATGATTTTGGGGAACGTGAACAATAAGTTAACCTGTTAATCGGAGGCAAGGTGGGCGCATAGCAGAGTTGATGTAGATACTGGAAATCGGTCGTGAATTCAAGTCTGCCTGTTCATGCGTGCTCGCGTTCCTGACGACTGCAATTGTTTGTGAAACTAAAAGATTATACGAATTCTAACTATTATCTAGACTTGAAGAACTTGCAATGGTTAATTAATTTTTTAGCTGCTGCCGTTTCTCGCAGGTTCCACGTCAGAACTTGGTCTACAAGTTTGACAAACTGCCCTACAAATACAAGCCTGCTGTAGCGAGATCCCTTTTCCACGGACGAAAGATCAAGGCATGTATCCAGCAGTATCTAACACGAGTCCACTTTGCACCTTCGTGTATCAACAATGGCGGCTTCTTGTCTCCATTCAACCCAGTTAGTTCTCCTATCAGGCAAAGATGGTCCTGGCCACTCCAGCCCATG
Source organism: Blastomussa wellsi (assembly GCA_947652115.1). Taxonomy (NCBI): domain Eukaryota; kingdom Metazoa; phylum Cnidaria; class Anthozoa; order Scleractinia; family Plerogyridae; genus Blastomussa; species Blastomussa wellsi. The sequence continues at coordinate 3,471,343 of OX393574.1, read as the reverse complement.
CCTCCAGTCACGTGGTGCCCAGGGCACGTGCCCCTTCCACCACCAATTTTTTTTTTTAAGAATAGCATCATGGTTCCATTTACTGTAGACCCAATGATGCCTTTACCACCGTCTTTTGGTGTTCACTCAGGAAACGGTGTTTTCAGGCTATCAGCCCCTTGTTTTTATCGCCATGTTGCCACATTTAACTAAATTGTAAGATTTCAACCGGTATTAGGGAGCTTAAGCAAACCACGACGGCAACGTCAACGAGAACGTCGCAAAACAAAAGATTTAATGAGCAGTACAATAACTCTGCACGTGCGTTTTTTGTACATTTCTCTGCCGTCCTCTGCAAAACATCAACGTGAAATGACCAAATTCTGAGTACTTTGGAGAACGTGAACCTCGACGGCTAAATTTTCGTTTTTCTATTTGAAAGTGAACGCCGTCCTTATATTTTCTACAAGAATTGCGTTTGAAAAAGATAGACAGACCGAATACATCAAGGCAATTGCGAAATTCGTGCGTAAAATAGAAATTCATTTTTAAGCAGGCGTCGTCCTAGCCGTCGCCGTCGTCATTGCTTAAGCTCCCTAATGATCAGAGTAAAGCAACTCGTGCCCTGTTGTAAAGTTAGATTTTCAGTCGGGGGACACGTTCCAGATGACTAAAAAATTCCGCCTCCGAGAGCGGACTGAGCTAACGGTGTTCGTGCCTGAAGTTGCTAAGCAACATGACCGTGTTTGCTCGCGCGATTACTTTCGGTGTATTTGGGAGCTCTAGCGCTAGTTTTTGATTGGATAAGATACGTCGGAAACTCCCCAAGTGCTTGAACGAATATTTGCCAAGACTGGCGCTAGTTCCCCCGATCGCGTTACACTCTGGACCGAGTGGTCTGGGTTCTAGTTCGTTCTGTTAGAGAGCCGCAAGTCATCCCAGGGAGGGGCGCGCACCCCCTGCATCCTCCCCCTAGTTCCACCCCTGAGTTCACTGATTGGGCAATTGTTTCATGTGATTATCAACTGACAACGATTTGTAGTTCTGAAAGATCAAACTGTTTAAGTGCTAGAAAGATAGACAATTAAAGAAAGTGGCAAATTTTAACTGGAAGAGAAATATTTGATTTACGAGCACGTGACATCCCAATCATCAGTGCGGGCGCTCTATCCACTGACTGGGACTTTTAAGCGCGCGTGACTTCAGTTTTTTTTTCTTGGTCCCTCGCCGGCGTGGCTTGACGAACACCACACCTTTTCTTTCAAGCAAATGCATCCACTAGGATACGACATCTGATGTACCATGGAAATCAATTTAATAATAATTATTCGCTCCTGAAGCTGTAAAATATTAAACCCAAGACCCCACCAGCCCAAATAAGTAAATCACAAAGAGAAACCATTTTTTCGGGTCACGCATACATACAGCATGCGCGACGTTTCATTTTAACAATCACGCGTAACGATTTCAAACTGATGAAGGCTTAAGAGTTATAGGCGAAACTTTCTAAACGCCATCCAAAGATGACGAGTAATTTTCTCAACGACCCCGCCAACCCATCCCCTATAAAAATTATGTAAAGCCTGCTTAATTCAAACGGGGAGGGGTAGGGAATGAAGCGTAAAGAGAGAGAGAGAATAGGTTTGCAGGATTAACATTTGGCTGAATTTTAGGATTTTGATGACTCCTGGTGGCGCGGTGGTGTAATGATTAGTGGGCTGGACTGCGCATCGAGCGGTCCGGCTTCAAGATGGAGCCCTGGGTTTTGAACTACATTGTGTTTTTGGGAAAGACACTTCAAGTAATCGCACGGTTCCTCTCTCCACCCAGGTGTATAAGTACCGGTGAATTGTGCGGACCCCTGACAGAACGCTGGGAAGTAACCCGCGATGGACTAGCACCCCATCCAGGGGGGAGTAACCTGCGATGGACTAGCATCCCATCCAGGGGGGAGTAATCTGCGATGGACTAGCATCCCATCCAGAGGGGAGTAATCTGCGATGGACTAGCATCCCATCCAGGGGGGAGTAACCTGCGATGTACTAGCATCCCATCCAGGGAGGAGTAATCTGCGATGGACTAGCATCCAATCCAGAGGGGAGTAACATGCGATGTACTAGCATCCCATCCAGAGGGGAGTAATCTGCGATGGACTAGCATCCAATCCAGAGGGGAGTAATCTACGATGTACTAGCATCCCATCCAGGGGGGAGTAACCTGCGATGGACTAGCATCCAATCCAGAGGGGAGTAATCTGCGATGGACTAGCATCCAATCCAGAGGGGAGTAATCTACGATGTACTAGCATCCCATCCAGGGGGGAGTAACCTGCGATGTACTAGCATCCAATCCAGAGGGGAGTAATCTGCGATGGACTAGCATCCAATCCAGGCGGGAGTAACCTGCGATGGACTAGCATCCCATCCAGGGGGGAGTAACCTGCGATGGACTAGCATCCCATCCAGGGGGGAGTAACCTGCGATGTACTAGCATCCCATTCAGGGGGGATAGCAATACATCTAGCCACTTCATGCTACAGAAACCAGCTATGGGCCAATTGGGCTTAAAGTGCTCCTAACCCCTAAAATAAACCTTTGTACCAGTTCGAAACGTATTACACCTTTCGTTTCTCCTTTTTACCAAATGCTGACTTTTTATAGCATTCAAAATTAGTTATGAATAACTGTGCATCATTTGTTGCACGACCGAGTCAGAAGGGGCGTGGGTTATTCCTGGGTAGACGTAACAAACTAATTGGCTTCTCATAAAGTCTTTGTTAGTAAACATGCATGCAAATCAGCTTGTGACGTGAACCCAGGAATAGACTACGTCCCTTCTGACGCGGTAGTGATTTTCGTATGATCCACAGGTTTTCGAAACTTTTAATGATATAAATAGTAAGCATTTGGTAAAAAGGAGAATCGATTCCAGGATCCGGCTTCATATGTGGGTTGAGTTTGTTATTGGTTCTCGTCCTTGCGCCGAGAGGTTTTCTTCCGGGTACTCCGGTTTCCACCTCTCCTCAAAAACCAACATTTCCAAATTCCAATTCGATCTGAAACGCACGGCCACGCTAAAACGAGCTCTCAGCTCTTAGATGTACCGTGGATAAACAACTGTACATTTACATTTTTATTTTTACAACCTACCTACCTATAGCTTTAGCTAGGTTGTTTTGTTCTTATTTCATTGTAAACCAAGTTTGCAAGCAAGAACATCGTTGTTTTATTGCAGCGAATTGTTCAGATTCCCAGACGTTTCAGTTTTATAAATTAAATGTGTATTAACATTAACAAATAGAAGTTATTGGTAATTAAGGGCCAGGGTAGTAGGCCACTACAGGTTTCATGAATTAAGATCCTCTTTTTTTACAATGTAAGGCCTCATATGTATCTGTTAATTGTAGTGGCGCAAATCCTTTATTTACTGACACAGGAATAGACTTTGCTATAGGAGTATGTAAGCCTTGTCTCTCTACAGGTACGGGGAAAGTAACTGGCAATGTCAGTCTATATAACTTTACAACATTATGAGGCATTTGTGCGGAAGGCTGTGGGTCTGCCTGGGCACACCTATCAACTGGCCAGGCGATACCATTCTCCCATGGGGTACCAGTTGGGGGAAATGCTGATTTTTCAAAAGCAACTGGTGTATTTGTATTTATTTGAGGCCCATGTATAAATTCATCAGGTGCGATTTCCTCACATTCTTCGGTGATCGCATCCATCTTTTGTCTGGCGTGAAGGGATCTTGTTACGCCTGGCAGATTGGGTACCAGTGGCCAGACAACACCATTCCCCCATGGGGTACCAGTTGGGGAAAATGCTGCTTGTCCAGAAACAACTGATGTATTTGTATTTATCTGAGGCCCACGTGTAAATTCATCAGGTGTTATTTCCTCACATTCGTTGGTGATCGTATCCATCTTGTGTCTGGCATGAAGGGATCTTGTTACGCCTGGATCGTATTTGTAAGGTAGTTTGTCGAATTTGCAAGTGAAAGTTTGTCTTGGAACCTGTAAGAATTGGGAAAATAAGCACAAGAAAACCAACAAGAAAAAGCTCCAGTTGATTAAAATTGTTGAGACGCTATAAAACATTACGATAAAAGGTATACACTCATCGAAAAACTAAGTGTGTGATCATTCACATGACGGCTTTCGAACAGTATTTTCCTATATGGTACTGCTTATTATGCTAAACGAGGTGGTTCTAGCTTTTGGATGAGAACTAACTTTGTGGTCATTCACATGAAAGCTACCAAACAGTTCATTAATTTAGTGCTGTTTCGTACGTTATACGGTCTCTACGAGGTGGGTTATAACTTTTAGGCTGTGGATGATACACCTAGGGTGTGACCTTTCAAATGAACAGAAACCTATTGAGCAATACTTTTACATGGT
>OX393574.1:3454462-3461962 GCA_947652115.1 Blastomussa wellsi | reverse complement strand
CTTGGAGTACTAAGATCCAGCTCTATTTATGCTCTAATCTTAGATTCGCTTTCCCAACATACATGTTATCGGTCTTTTCACTCATCGTATTTCCCTCATATATTTTGTTATTAAAATTGTAAAATGCACGGAGACTTCCGCACTTCATTGAGGGTCATTTAGTGTTTCACCTGGAACTTGACGCCGCAAAACGCTACACACTAGTCTCCTTCTCAGCCGTTTTTGGGATATCAAGCAAATACCAAAAGAAACCGGAAGAAGTTAAGAGAAAGGAATGAAACCGGAAGCAGGAAGTTCTTGTTTCCTTTTGTTTCGTTCATTTTAACTGAACAAAAGCAGTATGCAGCTTATGGAGGATTTTTTTCGCTTCACAGGAAAATGAAATGTAAAGTTTTTAAAAAAATATTTTCTTCACGTTCTTGAAAGTTTAATAATCTTTGTTTTCTTCGAAAATGAAACGTGCGATGAAACTTTGAACCAGTTTCGCCCGGAAAACATAAATAACACAACTAAGATCCGAGGATTATCATAACACGAAGATATGAGATGAGTATGTCCAAAATAATATGGATTGTTTTGGTCATATCAAATACATGTAAGACCATATAGAGTAATACATGGATGTGCGGATATATCCCCCACCTATGCCCGCAACCCCCCCCCCCCCACCCCGCGGGATTTACATTGATATGTGCATAAGTTGAACACGAGAAGAGAAATTTTATACCTCCATTTTATACCTCTTATAAACTTTTTAATAGCAATTTTCGTACGATTTTCGAAGTTTATCGAAGACTTCCGAAGATAAGATAATCAATTAATAATGATATTTAGAGAGGAAGTCATTCATGCGGGTCCTCTACCTAGGGAGGGATAGAAAACCGGATAACCCGGAAAACTCAATCCAAATATGGCACCAGATCGGAATCGAGCCCAGTCTCACCACTGCGCTACCCTCGCTTATCAAGCGATTATACACCAACAAATTTTAGTACAGTAAAATGGTGTCAAACACAGGGTTCGTACCCTTTTTCACAGACAAATTACCAGGATTTTTCCAGGACTCATATCGAATTTTCCAGGACCCTTTTTCTTCCAAGATCCCAGTATAAATTCTCCCAACTGTAAACCTCGCATTTCTTATAAAGTTAGTTCAGAAAAAATTCATTTCTTGATTTGAACAGATTTCCAGGACTTTCCAGAACCTGTAATCTTTTTCCAGGACTTTCCAGTCCTGGAAAATTCCATAATAAGAATCCAGGATTTTCCAGGTTTTCCAGGACCCGTACGAACCCTGCAAACATGAAGTTAAGGATGATGTAAAAATTATCGTAATTTACGTTTTTTCAATTACCGTTTTTCTCAGAGATGGAAGTTTTTATAATAAAATCAACTAGTGTAGCACAAAGATGGTAGTTACCCCCATTTTCCTGGTAATTGATACGAATTACGTTATGGATCAGCATTTTTGTGATCCTCGGTTTTACTGATCATTATTCTGAGCAACTAACTGAACTAAGATCAATTGTGATCAGCTGTTTTTTTCACTCGGAAGAACAGTTAAGTTTAAAATCGAGGCTTACCAAGTTCCTCTTATTTAGTCCAGCGTGTGGCAAGTAAGCTATGAAGACCGGGGCATTGCTCTGACAAAGATTCATTACATTTATTTATATGTAACGTTAAAAATTTATCAATTAAATAAAATCTTGCGACTTATAACTGTATGCTTATCTAAACAAATCAAGAACATACCTAAACGAGCTTTCCATTAATGCCATGTCTTTATAATTTAAACAATTATGATTCAGTTGTCTCGCGGCTAAGAATACAGGGTAGGCTGTTCCAGATAGCTGAACTCCTACAGCTTGGGGAGCGAGGTTTCAAATAGTTTTGTTCATGAAAGAGAAACAACTAGCTATTTACAGAGTTGCTTAAAGAACAGCGCGTTCTGTAAAAGGCATAAAGCCTCCAGTTGTTGTAGTACCATATAAAAGCTCGGTACAGTAAAAACCCGCAAGTAAGAACCTGTTAGCCTAAAATTTGTCATTTAGACCCCCTAAGAACAAGAACCCATTTAGCCTAGAAAATGAAAAACAGGTTCTTATTTTGTAAAATCATATTAGTGATCAAGAATCCTGTTAGGAGAAATGTTGTGCAAATGAAAGTGCAAATTTATTGATGTAATAATAAAAAACTAAAGTGCAAGAGGTTAATATTGAAAAATAGGCCGATTACCATTTTGTTTTGTAGCTGCATCTTATTTGTTTTTCCACAGAAATAAGAACCTATTTAAGAACCTAAATAGCCTAAAATTGTGTTAACTTCCATTTAAATAAGAACCTGTTCAGGCTAATTCCAAAAAATGTAGGTTCTTACTTGTGGGTTTTTACTGTATAAGAAGAGGTCTAAGAAGCATTCACTAGTTAAGTTCGCTTGATTACAGAAACAGGAATCGACTTCGTTTCAGGGGTCGCCTCGTAAACAACAGGAGGAACACGTTCTTGCCTTATATCAAATTGCAACGGATGTGACGTCATCGGATTGACTGTAATCGGAAAAACGATCTTCGTCTTGGAGCAATCAGTGATTGGTGGAGTTGAAGTGATGGGGCCTGGATACCACAAAATGGGACGAGGAGGAGTGGGAATGAGCGGCCAGGACCAACTCTTCCTGACAGGGGTACAGATGGGGGTAAAAGCGGACGATAACGTAGAGTTTATCTGCCGAGGAGCAGAGTCGACTTGCTTGTGTTGTTGGATGCACGCCTTGATCCTATGCCCGTGATAACGAGATCTCGTGACCCCTGGTTCGTATTTGTATGGCAGCTTGTTAAACTTATACACCAGCCGCTGACCAGGCACCTGCGAAAAGCGACAAGAGCGGTGTAAGAAACGAAAAGAAGGCAACGCACGTAACCATGTGTTTTATTAATTTGCTGTTTAAACAGTGAAGTAGAATACTTCTCAAACTCATTAATAATCAGAAACGTGACCGTGGTTTGGAAATGTGATCTTAACTGGCATAGATCTTTACGATTATATTTCTTCGTTTTCTCCATAGTTTTAGTTTCGATTGAGAAGATATATCAAACAACACTCGAGTGGCTGTTTAATTACATTTACAAACACCTCAAAGTTCGTCGAATTCGTCAAAAATACTCCGTTGTGCGTCGTATTTTTAATTCTCTTCTCGGTGTTTGGATATCCCAATGAAACACTGTCTCTCGAGTTTGATATGTTACTTGAAATTGTATAAGATCTTTTCCTGTTATAATTAATGAGATTCTTTTTTAAGTAGTCAGACACTGCCGCATTGTTTGTTATCATCCTTATCACACGGGTTAAGTAGATAAAGGAAATGGTGACATAGAAAAAATATTTTATACTGTCAAAGAAGAGTAATGATATCATAATGAAAGAACGCCAAATAAACAAAGCAACAAACACTATACGCCCAGCTCTACATTTTATAGTCTCCTTCGCAGCCGTTTTTTTTGGGCTCCCAAAAAACGGCTGCGAAGGAGACTATACATTTTAGCGCTTCAGGTGATATGATAAAGAAAACAGGCGTTCTTTTCTCAAACCTCCCGAAGCTATTTCGGGTCCGAAAAACTATATTGTTTGTAGAATGTGTACCAACGGGATTCAGATTTCGTTGTTGAAATGGAACCTTACATAAATAAAACGTAAAGGCCTAGTTTTTGGCCTGAAACTGTACCGCCATTTAACAGAAATTGAATTCATCAAGAAAAGCTCTCGCACCTGAACTTGCTTCGGGTGTTCAAGAGAAACCCACGACCGGTTTGACTGGAAGAGATAATACATCAAATGAAATTATAATTATAAAGCTGCTAAACGAAAGAACTGTTGCATTTTGGGCGTATTTTCACCTGAAAACCGCAGAGCGCTATTTTGACTTCACCTTCACCTCTTGGGAAAAAATTTCCGGTCTTAGTTCAGTTATCGTCCGATAAGTTCGGACTAGTTATTTATGGCGCATTTTTTAAGGACTATGTACTTCTTACAAGCGTTACGATTCCTTAAATCTTCCTTTCCACCTACTAAAATTATTTATAATGGTAATTTTCCTGTAGTTAATTTGACCTGTAAGTGTTTTGATATTTCAAGTTGTGAAACAATACGGAAGACAAGTCAACCTTAAACCGAAACTGTGAATGCATGGGTAACAGAAACTAAATATGCCATTTTTTCTATCCTCACCACGCGGTTGTTGTAGATTGCTTTCCACTCGCGGCAAGCACGCGGGTGTTGCTATAAAATTCTTCTTTCAGTGTAATGAGAGTAACCTTTATTCTATTTATCTCCTGTATAAGAACGATGAATTCTTTCCCAAACGTTGTTAACAAAAAAAGCGAAACGCATAATTCTTGCTGTAATATTTAATGTTCTGAGTACAGCAATGAGACGAAATCGGTTTGACGTGTTCAGATAAGCCTGATCAGACGTATGCTGTCTGAACATAATGTGTTTTGACTGTCAAAAAGCAAGGGCAACAGAAGGCACCTGCTCAAAATTATTGCCTTTTTATTCTTTAAGAGAAAGAGAAATCCAAAAATCTCGCAGGAAAGCGTTTTCAGAAAAGCACAAATCAATTTGCTGGCATTTACAGGTAAACCTTTTTAGTTCTTTAAAATCACTGTCATCACCAATCTCTGATTAATTTAAAAGTGAGAATAATCATCGCAGTGAATTTCAAATTTAAGCAATAGGAGTAAAGAAGCATAAAGAAATCCAGGGCTTCAACGGGATTCGAACACGTGACCTCCGCGAATACCGGTGCGATGCTCTACCAACTGAGCTATGAAGCCACACATTGGGAGCGAGGTCAATTTATTGAGTTCATACTGTTCATATGTGAATAACCCAGTAAATTTCCAATTGACAAAAATACGAGCAGAGAAAACTGAAATGTTTCCAGTTAATTTCACTAACCTTCTTTATGATCCCCTTTGGATAATAATGTCGAAGAGCCCGGCTAAGTTTCTCATAATTCATGCCTTTAATCTTCTTGTACGCACCCCATTTCTTCGCGACTTCTTCTTTGTTCTTGAGTTTAAACTCCCCGTGTTCTTGTCTAATCCAAGTTATTATTGAGCGACAACTGTCGCCACTAGCTAGCAGCTCGTACAGAAACTCCCACAAGTGGACAATATTTTTGTAGCGTGGTTCTCGGCCCTCTGAATCCATTTCGTCTGTTGGAACTAAACAGGGCTGCTCCTCGGAAACTTGTTCGGATATTTCTTTCATCTGATCGTCAGCTGTAACGGGAAGGTAATCGGTTACAGAATGATGAATCCTTATTCGGACAGCCCTGCCCTTTTTTAATGGCGTGTACAGTCACTATGAACTGACACCTGTCAATCACTGTCAGACTGGTGATAAGAATAAAAAGGTTCATCAAGTTGTTATAAGATCTCTTTTCTCAATGTCTCCAAAAATTCTCCAAACTCGATGGAAATCGTAGTAACGCTTGTAAAGCCAGAAACCGTAACTCGTGTTGGCTCTTTCGTTTTATATCGAACACGACTGTATTTTTGGATACTACCTCACCACCCCGATGTGTAAAATGACCCTGTAGCTAAATTACTATCAGAATCAAATCAAGACTGAAATATATATGCCGATACGTAATCAATATATTTTTGTGTTATCTGACAAAGCACGTGTAAAACGGATTTCCCAAGGTCAAAGTACAGCTAGAAATAATTAAACTGCAATGTTGTGCATGGATCCACTTGTGTACGATAGTGTCCCAAGAGCAACTTATCAAGTTAGATACCGATACTGTTTTCAAATCGTTGGCTAACAACCAAGAAATTCAGTTGCAGACACCACCCCTAAAGCTGGCTGCTCTTAATACTCAAAGGAACAAATATCCCAAACCTGAACACATTTTCTAAAAGGAAATAGTCGAAATTTAACACTATGGGAAAAAGAATCAGGAAAGGCTCTATTCTCCAACCGTGGGACATGGAATTCGAGTAAAAGGAAACAGCTCAGATTAATGACCTGATGCTAGTTTGAAACAAGACAGGAAGCTTGACAGCCAAGTATCTTTGTAAGTTTTCTCGCGAGTAATTTAATTCATACTTTACCCTACAGGAAATCGAAAGCAAAAGTACAATTTTCGTTTTCCGCTGTTTTATCTCTTCGGTGTTCCGCGAGCCGGATCGAAGCACGCCGGACGAACAGTTTTAAAGCTAATTCCACTGCAAGTTGTATAGCAGCTCTCGTCAGCCTATGATTATACTGGTCCATTAGTGTAGCACTGATTTGCTATTATTGAGGGGATGGGGCATTGTTCCTGTTGTTTGTTCTATAGTGTTCTCTCGAAGGGTACCGAGCCAATAATGTGAGACCTTTCAGATTTGGTAACTTTGAAATTCTACTGGTTTTTTAGCGTAGCAGTTGCTATTGGTGGGGAGGGGGCTAGAGTCGTTCCTGCTGTTTGTTCTGTTGTTCTCCCGAAGAATAGCGTGGACAGTCTAGTGAAAAAATTAGTTTCATCTTCAATTTTGTTACAACTGCGGAGACTACATAGTCTTTCATCGCAAGGGATTTTTTCGTATTTTCCTGTTTGAATCCGAACTTTGTCACTGCTAATTCTCAAATTTTATGAAGGTTTCTTAAGTGTTTCCTTGTTAGATCTGGGTAGGCAGAAGGGCTATAATTCTTTTTGACTGTGCCATGAAAGCTAAGCTTTTGTGAGTCAGTGTTTTGAAAGGTTTGGGTCCAATATATAGGAGATATATTTCTTTTTCAAGAGATCTATATAATGCTTAATGTTACAGTCATTTAATGATCCATAATTAAAGTCATAGAAATTATCGTAGTCCGTCATCTTCATTAGGACTGGAGTTAAAACTATTTTAATCATTATCATAGAACTGCTACCCAAACTATGGCGAATTATTGATAGAGGCATTTTCAATTGAGTCATGGTCGTTAAATTAAAGAAGCTACGTCACGGTTTGCATATTTTGAAAAGACCAAATTTTTTAAATTCGTTATTTGTAATCCAATTCAATCTTCTCCAACCTCAGCCATCCGTGTTCCTTTTTGGTTTAGTATTACTCCTTTGCTGTTTGTCGTCCCTTGTAAACTATTAGTTTTAGGTTTCCTACATGCAAGGGTAATTTGGTGTGTTGGACTCCGGATCGGGCGATCCGGGTTCGAGACTCGGTCGGGGCGCTGCGTTGTGTTCTTGGGCAAGACACTTTACTCTAACAGTGCCTCTCTCCACCCAGGTGTATAAATGGGTACTGGAAAAATACTGCTGGGGAGGTAACCCTGCGTTGGACTGGCGTCCCATCCAGGGGGGAGTACAAATACTCACAGTCGCCTCATGCTAAGGAAACCGTAAATATTTAAATGCATTTCGGGGACGTATCAGCATACTATTCATAAGATAATATAATTTGGTTTTATTAACTGGGTTGATAATGTGAATTGGCCACCGTAAAGAGATTCGAGAGCTGAC
>OX393574.1:3299462-3451962 GCA_947652115.1 Blastomussa wellsi | reverse complement strand
TCAGTATTTTTGTTCTAAGCCGTTAAATATCACAAGTCAAGTCAAGTCAAGTAACCTTATTTAAACTCGGTAAAAAACATCAGGCATATAACCCCCGCAAGCAGCTGTTTCTAAGTAATAAATAAAGTATATATTACCTTGGGATGATGTAGGAAAAGTAATCGTGTGCGGCATAGCTAGCTCCACCAACTAATATCCAAAACTTTCCTCCTGTGCAGATATAACATGAGTAAAATTTTCTTCTTCGGTGTTATGTTTCTTGTTGGAAGTGTTTAATAGTTTCGTCGGTTTCATGTTACTTTAGCGTTAAGTACTTCTTCCAGTGGATGTTGTCAATAAAGAGGAACAGGAAGCGACTGTAGCAAATGTTGTTCCATTTATTTTCACCGACATCAGTGACTCGGAAGACGGCGCATTTTTCTTTGCAGGAAGGTGTGAGGTAAGTTCGAGAATTCGATATTTCGTTTTCCGCGTGTAAAACTCTGTTGCTACTTCTGTAAGAAATATTTTGCTGAGATATAGTGATCATTTGCAGAAGTTAAGAGGCAGCAAGGAACCCAAATTATGATAATTTATTACAAAAAACACGATTCGTTGGGTGTGTTCCGATTCTTGAGGTTAAGCCGCTGGCTGTGTTTAGAGAAAAGAAAAGTTTGAACGTTTGTGAATAAGTCTATTTGCAAAAGTACCCCATTTAAGGCAGTGCACTTTCGCAAGTCGGGCTTTGAATTACTAGCTATTCAACAACGAATTATTGTCTGTAAATATGTGCCTTCCTGCAAGATTCGCTTCCAAGTGAATGCATACTTTTACAAAGCATTTAACTGTAATGTGAACTTCTTTTAATTCACTTTATAATTATGTTTATAATTATCATGAATGCATTCTAGATATAAAAATATGTGTTTCCGTTAGTTTTTCGACTTCCCCATAAATGAACTCGATTTGAGCTCCCACGCGGGGCGATGGACTCGGCACTTGAGTCGGACGTTGATTAGCAGTGTATTTGACCCGGTCGACGGTAAATAAACTTCTCTTGCGGCAAAGGGTTTCTGTCTTCAGTGCTGGAATTCTACTGTTACTGCGGAACGCCGTACCCTAAACGCTGACCCTTTAAAAAGACTCGGCTGTTTCCACTGCTTCGTTTGCTATAACCTTCTTTTTTCCCATTATAGCTGTTTGGAATTGTACTCATACCTTAGATAAAAGATAGGTTGCGTGACGTAAAGACCGCTGGTTCGTGGCGCTGATATAAAATTAATTAAGACTCATAAGACCCTTTGAAGATTGCTGGAAGCCTTTGCAGTCTGCAAAAGTGCGTTTTGCAGCGGCATGAATTAGCTTCGTTTATTTTCTAGCTAAAGCTAAAATATTGATATACTTCATATAGAATTCAAAACATGAAAACTTCTTTGCTTTGTGACTTGTATGCCCGGAAGACATTTATGTCGCCTACGCCTTCCGGCTTCCGGTGTCTGAATTGAACTTCCTCTAAAGTCACGCAATGTTCAAAACATCAAAACGAGCTAGATAAAAAAAAATCTTTGTTTTACGTTCGCATAATAATTTTTTACATCGAAGCAGATTTTTTCAAGTTGAGCAGTGGAGAGATCTTTTCAGAATTTACCGCATGATCTGAAGATCAGATAGCATCATCACACGCGCACTCTAACGTAATCAATTAACAATCATTAATAATTGTTCACGCGAATTTAAACTGCTCAGTGCGCATTTTTAGGCCCATAAATGCATCGATATACCTAATACAACTTACAGCCAGTCTCTATTACGCTTTACTAGCTTTACTACTGAGTATAAGAGTTTTTTTTCAAAGTAATATAATGTTGTTACATAACCAGTCAGATTCATCTATTTGCTACACATACGTCATTGCGTGACCTCATTCAGGGATCACGTACGCATATCGTCTTTACGCAAAAAGGAAGACAATGCTAATCCGTAAATAGCACTTCCTGCCTAAAGCGTTTGATTATAAATAGGCGCGTCTTATAGCTGCCTAACTATTAAACATCAGTGGGAAGTCAACTGCTTTGGATCGGGACTTGGTAAGACAGAACTTGTTCGCAGTGTGAGCTGAAGTGAAACATGGTTATTTCAACGATGGAACAAGACAGACATGGTAAGCACTTGCGATCTTCGTTCTCACTATATGGTGTGAAAGTGGCTCAAGGCACTCCCAACCTTCAGAACCACTAAACATGGTCGGAATGATGGAAAGAGCTTTCAATTACTATGTACAAACAATGAAATTTCCATGTTATAAACCTCTAACAGCTTGTGCATTGAGAACATGTACAGGATCAACAAAAGCCCCGTTTTGTTGTTGGAGGTTTTCATCAGTTTTTGGCAAACGTCTTTTTGGAAAAGTTAAGTCTTTTAGTGATGAAGGGAGTGCTAACTTCAATTTCAAAAATATGCTTTTTGCTTTCAGTAGATAAACATGCGATGGAAGAAGAACCAGAGGAACTGATCAAAGAGGCGTACACAAAGCCACTCCTCACAGAGCGACTGACTTCAGTTGCCAAAGAACCGCGCTTCAAAAACATTGTTCATTTGTGGGAGTTTCTATTGGAGCTGTTGGCTCTAGAAAGCTGCAGAAATATCATCTGTTGGAGCAGGAAAGACTACAGAGAGTTTAAACTGAAAAACCCTGAAGAAGTCGCAAGAAAGTGGGGAACGTGGAAAGGAAAGAAAGGGATGAATTATGAAAAACTGAGCAGGGCGTTAAGATACTACTATCGACAGGGAATTATTAAAAAGGTAAAGTGATAAAGTATCATTTATAACTGGCGCTGTATCTATGTTCTTTTTTCGCTTAGATCTCATTTTTGCCTGATGACTTTACTTACAACTGCAGAGGTAGAAAATTTTGCCAGATACAGAAAATCCCAAACCGAATAGCAAATGATTTTGTTGAACAGTGATGGGCAAATTGGAGCATATTAAACTTTTACTCAAAAATGAATATGATAGTAAAGTTTTTTTTTAACATGACAATGCATCCAACAGGGGCTGACTGTTTAGTGTAATAACCATTTAATCCTGGCGAGGAATGAAATGGATCGGTAGTTTGGTCATTTATTTCATTGGCACTCAGTTTAACAACCATAAAGTAAGTCTTTTGAAAAATGTCATCAACTTAAAAGAAAGTGGCAAATAACGATGTCGAGTATTCTTCTACAAAAACCTCGCCCATTAAATTGGAGCTGCAAGGAGATTGTAAACTTTTTCCAGATTATAATTTGGTTTTATCAACTGGGTTGATAATGTAAATTGGCCACCGTAAAGAAATTCGAGAGCTGACGTTTCGAGCGTTAGCCCTTCGTCGGAGCGAAAGGCGAAGGGCTAACGCTCGAAACGTCAGCTCTCGAATCTCGTTACGGTGGCCAATTTATATTATCAACCCAGCTGATAAAACCAAATTATATTGTTATACTTCCCACCGACGCAGCACCACAGTTTCTTTAGAAACTTACCCCCTCCTTTTCCAGATTACCCAGGATGGAACATACATAATTAAAACAGTGAACTAGGTATTTTACTAATCAGTTGTTTTTCAATCTTATGTGCAGGTCCCAGGCCAAAGGCTGGTGTACAAGTTTAACAGACTTCCCTACAAATACGAACCAGGCGTGACAAGGTCTCTAAGTCACACAAAACAGATCAACACAAGTAACATTACAGTCACGACCCCACCTCCCCAAGTAACTTCTGTTTTCTCATCTCTTCCTTCGACACTCATCTCCACCAGTACCCCAGGGAGGAAAGATTGGTCCTGGCCAGTCGTGCCGATGCCTATACGTCCTGTTTGGTGGTGTCCAGGTTCTTCGCTTCTCAAGCCACCCATCTTCAGCACTGGAAATAGAATCATGTTTCCATTTGCCGATACATTGACGTCACTTCCGCCGGGTTTTAAACCAGAACAACCAGTGACTGCTTCTTATGAAACATTTTCAAATACGTCAATTCCTGTTTCTGTAATTAAGCGAACTGCATAAAATTCTCATTATGGTAGACTTTTTATCATTTTTTTTTAATTAAAAAAAAGATTGGTAATTCCAAATTGGAACAAAATAACACCAAGAGAAACGAGCGAACTGCCACAAAAATTTTCGTGGTATAGTAGTACATTTAAGATACTTCATTTTGGAAACAAAAATATAAACTTGTATATGCAAAAACCTGGAATAACACCGAGGAGCGCTCGATAGTAACTTTTTTTAGATTTTTTTTACATGTCCATACATGTACTGAATTAAAAACTGAATTATAATATGTGGGCCATTCGCATGGTTGCAGTAGTATAGGCTTTTGAAGACCTTTTCGTTTCCATAAACATGTTCTGAAAAAATGACTTGTTATATGTAGAACATTCGTTCGCTGTAGTATATGTTTTTTTTTCATCTTTTCTTTTACTGAAAAAATAGGTAACTGACAGAAACTGGAACAAAAGCGAGAGGGACACTCGATCGCTTTCTAGCAAAAAATATTTGCTTCTTTTTTGTAAAAATGTTCAGAGCATAACCAATTGATGTAAATAACAATGTAAATAAACGTAAATTTTTGATAACAAAATATTCAGTTAGTGTTGTATTATTTCCTTACAAATCTCTCCGTCTCAATCAACAAATTTTCTCTTTGCAGTTGACTAGCTACATTTCAAGCACATGTGGCACAGAAGTAAATATTTTGGGTTGATCAACCTTCAAGTTATCTGGCAATCGGCAAGGAGAATTGCAACCTACACGAGTTAAAGATGGGTCGTGATTACTTTCCAAGCCTAGGCAATAATTTGCTTGTTTATGGCCTGCCCAGCCCTAAGAAATTTAGAATTACTGTTCAATATAGACTACCCTACAAATATCCATGTTTATGTCGATTTACGGCCTACTCAGCCAAATCTTTGCGCATATCTTGCCAAAGGTCGCGGAAATGTCCCAAACTTGTCCTGCTGTATAAACATACCGCGCTCAAATGGATGAAGATCACCCTTATATAGTTTCTATTTGTCCACCCATCCGCCCCGGCGAACCGACCGCTGTTCTGAAAATGAACTTCAGATCAAATGAAAACAGGAAGCTGTTTTTCCGTCTTTCAAGGGCCAACGTGAGAAATAAATTAAACAAAATCCGCTAGTGATATATGAAGGAAATTCATCAGCATTGCTTTTTATCGTGGCATAATAAAAGCAACTCCATTTATCAGTTTTATTTGAATAATGGTGCATCTTCATTGCTCCAAATACCTCGAAATCTATTATTGAATCAAATACACTCGAGGCTGAAATTTGCGAAATTTTAAGAATAGTTTAAGAATAAACCCAAATGTGCAAATACAATACAATTTTCTTTTCTTCTCTAAACGGTAAAACTAGCCAATAAAACGATAAAAACCTACACGAAAACTATTGCTCAATAAATACATATGTAAGGTATACATGATAAATTCTTAGTCTACGAATATTCATAAGAACATTTTCAGCCTAAAATCGGCAGAAAATAAGAATATTCAGCCTGGGTCGGAAAAACAATATTCTTATAAAAAGAATGAGTGTATGTTGATACGTATTAAGGGTCAATAAGCTTTTACCGCTTGATAAGCTTTTTATATATTGACATCAATTGTTTGACCGTTTAATCAAGCGTTTCATCGTTCTTATTGTTCAGGTTGTTGTTCCTTGGGTGGTTCTTTTATCAAAAGCCACGCCTAACACGCACACTTCAAATGCAGCACGCGTAAAACCACATTTTTTTCAGAAGCAGGTTAAAATTAGGTTCAGGTTAAAATTAGTACAGCTGCAGTGCGTCAGTGGCTGACAACTTTTCACCCTCGGCCATGGGCGTAGCCAGGATTTTTCAAAGGGGGGGGGGGGGTAACACCCATTGTTCTCATTGTTTGTCAGGTCAACCTCCACACTGTGTTTCACTTATTTACTTAAAAAATATCTCAAAAGAGGGGGGTCACGGGCATCCCAGGACCCCCCTGGCTACGCCTTTGCCCTCGGCCAATACACGAATATTAATTTAACTATCGATAAACTAGCACTTGTTTATAAAGAAGTATTATAATATCCTTAAGACACGATAATTTTACAGCGTAGCTGATGTAGTCGTGTCATTATAACAATAATCATAATACATATATCGTGAGTACTGACCAAAATATTTCGCAGAGTCTAATTGCAGTTTTCTAATTTTTTCGCTTGGGTTGTCTTTTAGTTCCTTCTTGAAGGCCCCTAAGACACCCCTCTGACAGACCCACTGAAACCCTACCCAGTGGATTATTTTCCCCTACCCAGCGGAAATTTAATCTCCCCAATACCCAGTGGATATTTTGATTTTACCCAGTGACTGTGCGGTGGTATGTTGAAACGTTGTGCACCAATTTTGACTCGCTACTGCCATTTCCGGCCACACGTTTGTTGTGTACTGTCATCCAGTTTTGTAAACATCCGGCGTAGCATACATACACAGCACAACTGACGTACTGTCTCTAGCGCCGCCAATCAAGGAAATTTTTATAAAAAGAACATCAAATTCATTACCTCGCATTATGCAAAACTGAACAAATTTGTGTGTATATAATGTGCCCTACTCCATACATTTCGCGCAACTTCTTTTCTTCGAAGACTGGAAATCAACTTCCTCTTCCGTACAATCGTAACAAAAATTCGTCTCGGAAAAAAATGAATATGCGCCTCTTCTCACGTACTTCCACTTAAAAACTCATTAAACCTTTTGACGACCCGAAAGTTTAAGTTTAAAAATTAAATATAGGCAAAGCATATTTGAAACTCACTTTTAAAAAAATGAAAAAGAAGCAATGCCCGAAATTAAAGAACTGCTTGTTTGCTTTCATTTGAATGGTCACAGGCACAAGAGGTTTGAATCCAAAGACTTAAAAAGTAGAACCACCTTGCGCAGCATAATAAACAATGTACGTCACACACTAGGACGTCATCCACAGACTTAAAAGTAAGAACGATCTTGCTCAGCATAATAAACAGTACCACATGAAGGCACTGTTCAATAGCTTTCATTTGAATGGTCACACACTAGGGTTGAGACACGTATGAGACAAACAGCCGGTTTCGTACGTTTGAATGGACTTCCGTAAGATACAGAACTTACGCAAAATGCAAACGGCAAATACACGTATTATCACAAAGACACTTACGCAAACCGACACGCGTGGGCGTTTTTGGAGACAGTTCAGCGACAGCCTAGGAATAATTGCGATTAACATTTAACAAAATTGCTTTCGATAACAATGACCAATAACCCCTTATGCTAACGAATATTGGGTCTGATCCCCATATCATCAGTGACGAAAACAGGTAATCGAGGCCATTTCCAACAGTCTACAGAAAGATCTATAGCTGGCAAATAACGTTGAAGATAGGTAATACAATGTGAGCGATATGAAGGATAAGGATTCATAGTCTGGTGCTGAATAGACCAGAACAAAGTTATGCGAGAAATAATTTTTGAAACAAGAGTGCCAAAATATCGGAGTTTTACTTGAGAAAGAAATGTTGTTTGAGCTTGAAATCTGGACCTGACGTCACAGGTCCAAGCCCCGCTGAGGTCCACAGTCCAAGCTCTGCCTCACGCCTGTTTGGATTTTTCAGCTTGAAACAGATGTTCGTTTCGTTTTAGCTTGAGTGGCATGCCTGAGAACTAGCTTCGTGAAGCTATTGCACTGACTACAGTAAACAACATTTAAATTAAATTTTACCCTTACATATTGCGCCTGCCGAATTAATTAGTTTACCCATCAACCACTTGGGCTGAGATCAGTAAGGAATTGAAAATTATTCATCGCTGACATCCGCTCAGCTTATACATGTTATACTGAACGTGGACAGATGGGTTAAATGCTTTGCACATCAATTTGGACTTCCTGTTCCTGAAACCTGGTTATAAACAAGGACGAGGTTTAGCTAACATTTCACGCAATTTTGCCCGAGCCAGTCACAACTGAGTTACTGAATTATCTTTCCCGGAGTTCTTTGATCGCTAGACTTAACGAAAGAACTTGGCATGGTTTTCAAGTATTGAGGAAGCCGAGACAAAGTGGTAAATACTCTTAATTTTCTTAAAGTTAGAGCAGGGGATGCTTGCTTTTTGCTGGCACATTTAGCGTTCTATAAGGGCACTACTGTAACTCTGGAAAGGCACACGAAGAAACAAATCGTAAAGGTAACTTTCTCATGTAATTGGCTAACTCTAGGGACACACTTTCATGTATAATTCTAATCGAACCCAGTGAAGCCAAGAATAATTATACCGTATTTTTGACTACCGGAAACCTTCATTTGAACCTGAAATCAATTTCTGACCTACGTTACAGATAGACTGCGAGCAGTCTCTTTTCATAACATGATGTGGACTCGATATGCGACGCGAAAACACAAATGCGAATAATGCGAATCGAGTAGCAGGCGGTGGTGTCGCGAGCTCCCATTTTCTCCTTGTTTTTAGCCTGATTTGCGCGACTTTATCTTTTCCATGTCGCACGTCAGATTTCAGAAGCAGAAACCAACTGCTCGCAGCGTTTGTTAATGATGGCTGAGGGCAAAACAGTTTTCTTTCACTGAGCTGAGCACATGGCGTTCACCAATGGCCCCCCAATGCTTTAAATTTTTTATCGTTAAAATTTCGAATACTTGTTAATATATTGTAACCAGAAAGGATCTAGTAATAGAAATTTTACTTCGGGAAATGGGCGAGGTTCCATGCATGAAAACATTAATTGTTCCCTGTTCCTCACGCTGGTAAAAGATGACAAAATCTAGATTAACGAACAAACGCCTTCCATATTCTTGGCGGGTCTCGTACGCGATACTGAATGGACTAGTTTATGTGCCGTTATCACGATCTGAACTTCCATATGATATGGATAAATGGACTTTGAGTTGAGTTCTAAAATACAGTTTACTCGCAAATCGCACATTTTTGAATGAGGTTATTTATATGATACGTTTGAAAATCAGCTTTGGCAACGTGTAGTAACACAAGTGGTTAAATTGTTGTCAAGCTTTCTTAAAATCTTATTATATCTTTAAAATAATATAGTGTAGTCTTAATTGTATTATTCCAGATTTAGATCTATTAAGAATTTCTGTAAAAATAAGATATCCAATAGCGCTTTCTCCAATAGCGCTTTCTCCTAATATGGTACTAATTAACTTACAAACTTAATTTTATAATTTATACACTTGTACATTTATCTTCTTGATTTCCTGTAAACTTGTCCACCTACTTTCTTTAGTTACGACATGACCCACCTAGATTAGCACCTGCTACCTGTGGGCACGTCCAATTTGTACCTATTAGAAAAAAAATTAACTAAAGAACTGAACTGAACTGCATGAAAGAACTGTTGTCTGGATAACAATTTCGATTGTGTTGTTTTTGTTAGCAGAGAGAAATTCAGATGACGGACAACTTCGCCAATGGAATGTGATGCATTTATGGGAATTTTTGCTGCAGCTTTTGAGCACGGACACCTGTAAAGCAGTCATTTGCTGGACCAGAAAAGAACGCAGAGAGTTCAAAATGCATAACCCGGAAGAGGTGGCCAGAAGATGGGGAATATTCAAACGAAACAAAGCAATGACGTACAAGAAACTGAGTCGAGCCTTAAGATATTACTATCAACAGGGAATTATTAAAAAGGTAAGTCAATAATTACCGTATCAAACGTTGCCACTGCAACAAACGAGTTAAGCAAAAATTTTTCCATGTTTTCATATATATTTATTCTTTTGCTCTTAAGTCGACTTCAATGTTAAAATTTCTCTGAGTACTTTATTCTTTACTTTGAGAATTTGAACTAGAAACCAACTCAGCTGAAGCACTGATGTCAACTCAGTCAACAGTCAACTCAAACTCAATTGTGTCACTATCTAAATTGCATTAAACAACTTCGAAAACTTTGGGGCTACTTTCTACAAATAACAGCATCTTATGAGTTTCAATAATAATAATAATAATAATAATAATAATAATAATTTTATTAAACTCTTCTCAAATTAAAAATTAAATACAAATTTAGTCTAACTATGTGTTGTTGCGGTATGAGACTCTCAATTAAAACTATTGTAGCCTACTCAGTCGAGAGCCTTGCTTTCGGATTTTCAATACAAAATGACCTAGAAAAACTTTATGGGAAGAGAAATTCGAGAGGGCTTGAAATGTTGTCTATAAATTATACTGCAACAACTCAAAAGGGTTTGAGTAACTTTGAGTTCTAAATTCATTAAAACAGTTTGAGGTACTTGGGAAACTTGAAAGGGTTTGAGATATTTTCTAAATTGTAGTAACAGAATAAAAGGTCTTGACGTACTTTCTCAAATACAACTCAAAAGGGCTTGAGTTACTTTGGAAATTACATTCGAAAGACTCGAAATTGTTTGTGGTATTTTCTAAATTGTACCCAGTAACACTGGGATTAATGGAAGTGGGGTCTTGAGGTAGTTTCTGAATACAGTAGCAACTCGAAAGGGTTAGATGCACTTTGGAAATTACGTTTGAAAAACTCGAAAGTGTTTGAGGGATTTTCTAAATTGCAGTAACAGGTTTTGAGGCCCTTTCACAAATATAGCAACAACTCGAAAGGGTATTTTGGAAATTACATTATTTCCAAAAACTCGATAAGGTTTGAGATATTTTCTAAATTGCAGTAACAGAATAAAAGTTTTGAGACACTTTCCCAAAATACTGCAACAACTCGAAAGAGGTTGGAGGGACTTAGGAAGTTACATTCGAAAAACTTTGTGTTAGAGGTCTTAGAGGTATTTTCTAAATTGCAGTAACAGAATTAATAAAAGGTCTGGAGGTAATTTCTGGAATACAGCAGCAACGAAAGGGTTTGAGGTTTTTTTGTAGAAATTACAGTAAAACCCCGCGAATAAGTACCTAAAATTGAAGAACCTGTCAGGCTGAAATTTTCATTTTAAGCAGCTTTCGCATAAGAACCATTTCAGGCTGAAATTTCAAAGTAGGATCTTAATTTGCAAAGTAATATGAAGTCAATCTGTTTTATTTTCTTGTATATAAAATACAATACAGTACTTACACTATGTCCATGAAATAAAATCTAAACAGTTTGTTCGCTCGTACGCACCGCGATGGTTTTCCCGCTTCAAACGGTCTGAACGTAATCTGAGTGGTTTAAATTGATCGCGTGAACCAATCAGCTTTAGGGCCGTTGCGGCCCGCACAGCGTGTGTTCTGACGATCAATTTGGCCAAGTATATGGATAATAATAGGGGTTAATTTAAGCAACCCACAAGAACGACCGACCGACCGCGGACTGACTGGGTTGGCTGGACTGGTTGGGTTGTTTGGTGGGCTGATTGGAAACATTGAATGGCTGGAAAGTACTTCATTTACGTAAGAAATCGTGTTTTTTTTTGTTGTATTACAGGTTCCTAGCCAAAGGTTTGTCTACAGGTTAAACAAGCGTATCTTCAACTGCGCACCTGGCGTTAGCAGGTCTCCCCAAGTCAACTCAGCACCTCTTCAAGGAGTCACTGCCTCTTCTTTTGTAGATCCGTTTAGCCCCACCACCACTCCCCGTTGGAAACGTTGGTCACAGCCAGTTGTGACCATGTCTTACTGTCCTCTTTGCTTGTGCCCAAGCTTCCCCCCTCCGGCCACGTCCCCTAGCTACGGTGTAGTAAAGATGATATTTCAGACCAGCTTCGTTCCCAGGGTCTCTAAGGCAACTGATCCGTCGCTCAATAAACTAGTTACGCCGGTTGCACCATTTCCTTCTGCGACGTCGATTCCTGTTTCCGTTATTAAGCAAACGACTTTTTATTAGGGTGTGTCGAGTTTAAAAAAAAAAAAACACTGTTCTGTTCCAAGTTACCATTTTTTACTTAAATTTTATTTTTAACTGACATTAGTCATTTTGTTTCAGTTGTTTAGTCTTTTGCTTTGGGCTAGGGAATCAAACCGATCACATTATATGTTACGAGAGCTACTACATCACCCTAATTGCCAGGCGCGCTTTCACCACAGGCAAATTTGCAGCAAGCTCAACATACCATATTTTTAAGGCACTTGATCACAAAGTATATTTTAAATGTCTTTTCAAATATCCTGTTTCAATTATTTTAATCTTTATCACATGTATTTCTCCTTGCATGTTAATCAGAGGTTGTTTTTCTTCATTTTTACAAGAGATTTACAGCAGAAATGTTCTTAACGATGCCGAGGACCATAAATAAATCATTTATTCACGTTGTCCAATATTTACTTCGAGATGTGTGATATGGGAGGCGCAAATGACTGGCTGGGGGGAGGGGGGAGGTGACGAACGATTTAGATTAGCTGTATATAGATTCAGATGGCGGGACATAGAAACGCAATCGAACGCTCGTTTTAATGCAAGGGTAAATTAAGGCGCGTGGCGTGTCATGGGAAGGGACCCGCGCACCTAGATACCTTTTGCTCCCAAAACACGTTAATATCGACCCCGGTACAAGTACACCTCGCTTCTCCCTACGCGCAAAATAAAACATACAGTGGAATCCCGATCCTGAAATACTACAATATACACGATCTACACGCGTTCCCATTGGTCGATATGTGTGTTTAGATACACGGATTCGCATGTAGTTTTCAGAAACATTTAGCAAAAGCAATTGAGGACTTTTTCCGTGTTTATGTAGCCTCGTCTGAACAGTAGAAGGTTGGGAAAATCCTCAAAAGTTATGCAAACCCTCGACTGCAACTCGGAATTTCCCAACCCGGTAACCCCCGTCGTGTTCAGATGCGGCCAAACGAAAATTCATTTCGTTTGAAATCCCTGAAGAAGCCAGGCCGTGCTGACGAAATATTGGAAATAAATACATAGTTAAATAATCCCAACCGTACGGTCAGCCGTTCTGTTTTCAGTACTGGTGATGTTACAATGTGTGAAAGTATGGAGGTCAAAACAGAAAATGGAGAATATCTCTGCAAGTAATAATGCAATGAAACTGAAACTTGGGGAGTACGTTAAGTTATAGCCTAAGAAATTAAATATACCAGAAAATGTATATTTTGATGTTGCTATGGCAACACAGCCGGTTCCAGATCTCTATTACACAGGAATAATTATTCCTACATGTCCTATATTTGATCGTGAGCAAACATCGTCTACGTCCTAAACGTGAATTAGGAGACTAGTGCAATATGGTAATTGCATGTGCTTCAAGACTGTTGCCATAGCAACATTAAAATATGCAGAGATATCCTCTATTTTGTGTTTTGACCCCGGTGCTGTTCACACCGTATGACGTCATCAGTACCTAATTTGCATAATATAAAAAAACTTGAATATCTCTGGAACAGGAGATGCTACAAAAAAGGAAAAATCCATTCTTCTTCATTTTGAAAGGCCTTTCAAACAAGCTTATTTTTTCATTTCATAGGTACTTTAAAGTTTCTGACAAGAATATGATGTGTCAAAGTCCAGGTGTGGTCTCTCTCTGTCACACACGCCAACGTTACAGCAATGCGTGACTAAAACAGCGTGTTCAAATTCTTTTGTCATGGATACAGTTTTGTGTAGCGAATAGAGCGCTGCCTTCCTTCCGACCCAATTTTAATGTTTCAACATAACACCACACCACATATAGGTTATATGAACCCCAAAACATTGAATAAGGTACTCTTGAAACTCGCGATTTCCGGGGATCACGTTAGCCTCGTCCCTGGGTCAGTGCGTAGCAATCAATACCAGTTTGACAGGATTTTGAATCGCGTAGCCAGATAAATATTTACGTAACACATGGTTGTTCAAAAGGCCGGCCGGGTTCACTTTCACAAAGATTGATACGTAACTTCACTCTTCGTTCAACCTCTTTAGGCGCTGAGAATCACGAATAAGTTAACAATTTTAACAACTAATCCACCGTTGAGTTCAGGTAAGTCCTTTCTACAGATTTATTTTTTATACCCGGTGAGCAGAAACAGCAAAGACGCAGATTTAATATATAAAATTATCGCCTTCCAAGTATTGCACGAAAATAATTGAACGAAAGCGAATACAATTTTCACAGGAATCTGTACAAGCAGGGCTATCCTTTGTAGGATAGCTATTTTTCTCGTGACACAAATTTCTCATATCTTAAACGGCGGAAGTTGACGGGGACATGACGATCTAAAGGAAATCGAAACTAGTTTTTCATAAAAATGGTATTTTTCACATCGCTTTTTCGTCGTTTAGCGCTTTGGTTCAACCGTCCCCATTCATCGATCGGTCCCTAACATCCTTATATGCTGTTCAACGGTTCCTCGGTACAAAGGTCGGTGGTGTGATCGTGGCAAGATTTCCAGGGCCAACCCTGCCACAATGGGAACACGTGCTTTCAGGGCCGCGTCTTTGTATGTTCGAATTCTAAACATAAAGAAATGTATGGGAACACTGAAAGCGTCCTAATATCGAAAATTTATTTCGAGTAATACTTATTTTTTGGTTGAAATAAACGTGAACTTACCTCAGGTGTTGTATTTTGTCGTTCCTCGGCTCAAAATGGCCAATTTGAGCGATTTGGAGGATTTTGCGTTGACTGTTGCTTCACGTTAAAAAAGGAGACAACAGTGAACGCAAAACCCTCCAAATCGCTCAAATTTGCCATTTTGAGCCGAGGAACGACAAAATACAACACCTGAGGTAAGTTCACGTTTATTTTAACCAAAAAATAAGCATTACTCGAAATAAGTTTTCGATTGTACAGTACGCTTATATTTCGAACATTCAAAGACGCATTGCTTGTATGGCCTCCATGTGGTAAATTTCGGCAGATCAGAACATTCCCGGCATTTTGTAAATTGATATTTATTTGACCATGTAAGCACAGCTGTACAAGGTCATATTGTAATGTCTTAGATTGACTTGTTATATGACAGACTACAATACATTTAAATGCAGTGTGCATTGAATATGTGACGGTAGACAGAGGCACATAGTCTACATAGTGCTGATAAATCTCATATCCAACAAGTGCGAGTCAAATAATTGCTTTTTAATTAAAAAAGAACAGAAAAAATGAACTATTTCAGCTCCCTGGCTGTTCTCATTGATGAATACACTTAGCATTTTTGATATAAATGGTTAGATTTTTCAGATTTTCAGGCCTTGATAATTTGTAAAATATTGGGGGGTGTTGTGTTGTGAATCAGAATGAGTAACAAACTAAGGCCTTGTTATTGATAGAGACTGTGCATTTGTGCCTACAGCAATGGTTACATTATGTATAAAACTGAATTAGATTAGGGCATTGCACAAAAAAGGCAAGCCATAACATTGTAAACTAATAAAGACCAAGACATTTGAAAAATCAACAGAAAGTTGTTAACGTGACATATTTGTTAATTTAAACTGATTGAGATCAACTGGTTATATTGATTGATTGGACCCTGATTGGCTGTGAGGTTTTGTAGATTCAATTTGATTACATTTTGAAATTATACATGTATGGTACTTAAAGGGACACTGACACGCCACATATATCATATTTCAATAAGTATGGCCTGCAGCTTGCTGTAATCGTGCTTTATTGTCTTGCAATAGAAGAAGAAAATGATAAGTGGTAAAGCCAAGAAATATCAACTAAGAAGGAAAAATAACTATTAAAAGATTCAAAATTTCACCAGAATTTCAACTTTGACTTCTTGACATCCTGTCCAGAAATCAATTTTGATGAATTGCAATCCACTTCCATCCTTTTAATCCTGTACTACTTCCCCAAAATAGCTGTTCTATCTTGTATGGAAATTACAACATAAAAATTTCTATAATCAGGCGAGTGTCCGTTTAACAAAATATTCAGAAGCTTGTTTTCAAGCACACAAAATGAAGTTACACACTTCAAACCCTTAAGGGTTTTCATTGAAACCATATGTACATACAGTGTTTTATACAGAGCATTTGATGAAGTGACCCAGAAATCAGAACTTGTCTCCTTACAGCATCAAATTATCTCAGACATTTTAACACATTAGTGTCAAGCAGATATTTGATGGGTAAAGAACTTAACAACTTCTGTCCAGTCTCGATTGGCTGGTAATCAAGCCTAGCTTGTCTTGATGTTGTACCAACTTCTCAAAACTAACATTAAATGGAAGTGTGGAAGTAAGTGAGGAGAATTTTGTACTTAACTTAACTTGGTACCTAACTTGGTAATTTATTTCAGTTGACCCATTCTTCTCTCCAACTCATAAGCTTTTGAAGCTACCATGAATCACTCAGCAGCTCTTTTTGCCAGGAGAGCACTGAAGCGGGTTGTAGAAGCGAGGACAGGACAACACGAATTTTCCGTTGTTACCTATAACATCCTTGCTGACTACTGGATACAGCAGAACTCAATGAAAAAAGACTGCTACAGCTATTGCCCAAACACCTTCAAGTTCAAAATGCAAGGGAAAAGCTCACATCGACATAAACTTTTCATGGCGGAGGTACAGCTGTACACAAACAGTGACGGGTCCAGCCTCCCCTACCCCTCCCTTGCACCACTCCCCAATTTCTAAGAATGCAAACCCAAAAGGGTTGGAAAATTCTTGCCCCTTCCCTACCCTCCCTTGTTAAGAGTCTCATCTTTACATGCATTTTACTCCCATCCCCTTTGATTGCACCTGGATCCAGCACTGACAAATTTAATCCATAAACTGAGCAGGCACTAGTGTATGTGAACGCATTTGTTCATAATATTAGCACATAATATTAGTTTACTGTACATCAGAAGTCATTGAAAGTGTGATGTGCACAGCAGAGTGCCTTTGCTGTACACAATTCTTAAGAGTGTTCACACTTTCTAGCCAAAGATGGGTATTTGGCACAATTACTGCCACTTTCTTGTGGCACATACAGTGTCTTTACAAAAGGAGCTGCACCAAGTCTGAAATTATGCAGTTTAAATTTGATATGCATAGTCTGGCAAAAAGAAAACATCTTTACCAATAAACCTGGTAGAAAACAGCTTGCGGCACGAGCACGAGCTAGAACAATCATACACACAAAGAGAATTTACATTTACAAGCAAGCATTAATAATTTCCTCTTCCTCACAGTATTTTCAAAAGAACTGTAAAACATTCTATCCAGTTTAAGTAGAAACTTTAAGCTGAGTTCTTTTGGAAATCTGTGAATCTGATTGGTAGTGGAGCACAATCCTTCAGAGTTTCTACTTATGCAATTAGACTACTATGTGTACCTGTCCTCATTCCCTCCAACCAATAGTCAACTCAACTGGGAATTCTTGAATATAATTCACTCATTGAAAACTCGGGCCCACAGTGCAATTGTTAAATATCAGAAACACCTGTGATTTAGTTTTGGAGAACTGACAGAAAAGCATTACTTCCAATTGTGTTTCTATTTCTCAATTATTAATTAATTACTAATTCATTATTCATTCCTTTTTTTTTCAGCTTCGGTGGCTTGACAGTGATATAATGTGTCTACAAGAGGTTGACACATCCTACTTTTCAGGCATCCTGAAAGAAGAGCTGTCCAAGCTAGGATATGAAGGTCTTTTTGCACAGAAGTGTATGGAAACCCCTGAGGGTGTGGCAGTGTTTTTCAAGCGGGACAAGTTTCACTTGGAAGAGACGAAAACATTTCATTTAAATGATCTGGTGGAATGCACTTTCAAGCAGGCTGTGATTCCTAAGTTTACTGAGGTCATACTTCTTACTGCACTGAGGCATAAGATGAGCAATAACCTTCTTGTAGTGGGTACGAAATATTTTTAAAAGACAGTAACATTTATAATTTGAGATGATGACATATGAGAATCTTCTCAAGAATATAGAAATATACTAGAGAATACGTAATTTTGCTCAACACTTGCTGTTGCAGTCAATACCTCCACAATTCCCCAATTTGAGGTACCTCCTTAGTTTACTGAAGATGCAGTGTTTATCAGTTATGTGTGGAATGATAATGACAGTAGGGCAGCCCAGGAAGTTGTATCTACTCTTACATTGTTATACTTTAAATAAATTTAATAATACATGTATGTACAGTAGTACAGGTAAATAAAAAAATAATTTCAAGTGGGAAACAATACAGATTATTTTCAAAATAATTTAAAGCAATAACTATTATCAAAATAAAATATAAAAACTACCAAATCTATGCAGGTAATAACAGTACTACCAATACAGTAGGATAAGGAAACTACTTTTTTTCTCGTTTTTGTATTTAATTTTACAAGGTACAACTCATATACAATGGGAAGAGCTACTCAAAACTGTCTCACAAGTTTGCCAAATAACAATGGTCACCAATGCCCTTGGTAACATGGTTAAATCAATTGAGTCACAAGGTGAACAAGTGTATTATATTCTGTGTGGAGACTTCAATATTGAACCTCAGTTTCCTGCTTATAAGCTTCTAAAGGAAGGGAAACTGACTCATGAGGAATTGGAGAGACTCAAATGTGTCAATTACATTAAATGGAGTCCTCACATTGAGGCACCTTTGCAGGTATAGTACATGTTACTTATTTTTAATTTAATACTATGAAATACTCTCCAACCCCCTTCACCCCCTATTAGTTTTCCTCTACCTGTAAATCTCATGTCTATGTGACATATAGGTAGTGTCTTAGTTAAACTAATTAAGTATCAGTTATGGCCAGGCCTAGGGTTGCAAATGTTTCAACTAAATTATGTGCAGGGTTTTCCTTTTTGGCCGGCAACCGGCGATTTTTGCCGCATGTGAACGGCCCCGTCGCCGGCAACTAAAAGAATCCTTGCTGTTATATAATTTAAAAGTTATACAATTTATACAAGCTGTCTCCGCCAGCTTCGCTTTCATCGACTTCAACTTTGTTTGAAAAGGAAAACCCTGATGTGCATGACACATTATATGGTATCATGAGTTAACATAATGTTTACAGTGTAGAATAAAATCTGCATTTAAGCTTAGTGGCCCATGGCCATCAGGTAGTGTTTTATCCCAGCTGGTTTCCATAGCTTGAAGTGACTAGGAGTATGTAATTCTACCCTCTGGATGGTACATGCTAGTCCATCACAGGATACTCAACCCACAGCATTACATTTGTTGATACATGTACCAATTTGTACACATGCAGCAGAGTGGAGAGAGGTAAAGGTGTGTCTTGCTCATGAACAGAGCACAATGACCCCAACTAGGGGTCGCACTCGGACCACTTAAATTACAAGTAAGTGGAGTCCAGCCCACCTGACCATTACCAGTAAGCTACTGCTTCTTTCACAGACTTAATATCTCTGTAAAACCAAATGTCAGCCTTTCACTTTTTCACTAAATGTTTTTACCGTAATTTAACCATAGCTGTTACCAGATCAAGCATCACTTTTAAATAGGACCAAGGAAGAAATCTGTAATCCACTTGGGAACCTACAAAGTGCTTACAAAAGCATTCTGGTGAGTTACAGTATCCATGTGTAATTATATACAGTGGCTTATTGTATAAATTATTTCACAACACAAACCAATAAAAAATTTCAGTATTGGAGGGGGAAAATTTTTCTCACTGATTTTTGACCACAAACTACTATAACATGTGCATGCATTAATGATTTTTGTTGCAGGTGTTGTTTTTTTAATTATTATTTTGTCACTTTTTTCTTCAATCGCCTCCCAATGTAATTTGTTTGTTTGTTTGTTCGTTAGCTGGGGGGGATTTTTTTTTCAGGAAGGTATTTTTTGTAGATATAATTATTTTTACATGTATATTTTAGGGAACAGAGCCTCAATGTACTAACCATGAAGGGCCAGGATACTTGTGGACCCTGGACTACATCTGGTTTGATTCCATGAGCCTGGAGGCTACAGCAGCCTTGGAAACAGTCACCCCATCTGTGATTACACCCTATGTTGGCCTGCCAAACGCGTTTTTTCCATCAGACCACCTCTCATTAAAGGCACACTTTAAGTTTGCCACCGACAAAAAATTGAATTGCCAGGATGAGCTTCAACAGGGAGCATGAGGTGATAAACTGGGGCTGGACCCCTTTTGTACAGTGTACAGTTAAAAAAAAATTGGAGTGAAATTACAATTTTATTTAAAAAAAGATTAAAGTTATTTTCGATTTCTTCTTTTGGTTGTGAAGAAAAAAGGGCTATACTTTATTCTGTTTTCCGTATTTTAACAGGCACAGAAAATTGTGCATTTTGTTTTGCCCAGAAATAGTGTGACAGTTTGCAATAAATCTTTGATCTAGGCCAGTGTGCAATGTTTTGTACCATGTTGAACTGAAGGAAAAGGAAAACTAATCCTTCAAATCTAATAAAGGTTTAAAAATACCATAAACATGTATCTATAAGTTTTAGATTGCTAAATAATAAATTATAAAACTGGACAACAATCGACTGACTCCTTTGTGTCTCAGTAATAATTAATTAAAGGAACGTTTTATCAAATTCACAGAGACATAATTGTTGCTTGTAAGTGAAGTTGGCCTGGTTTCATTCAGAATCGTGTGTGGGAGAATTCAAGAAAGTAAATTGTTCAACTCTGCGCACATTTTCAAGGGCAAAAATGCGGAAAGAGGGACCCAAAAAATTTATAGCGGTAGTGGAAGCACACCCACCCCCTGCCTCACAAGGCTTCCCCATCCCGCCCCTAAATACCAATCTCCGCCATACATATCTGACAATGAGGTTCATGTCAAATCCAAACGACACTGAAACACAAACAATTGAATCTGAAAGAAAAAAGAGTGGGGTCTAGTTGATAGCATTTTGACTTTTTTACGAGGCATGTAAATAAAATATGCGTTATATACCGGGTTTTGTCTCATGGACGTCATGACCAAAGATTTGAACGAGAAACATCATATCATATCCTTTATTTAAACACGATAAAATTTAAAGCTAAAGCTTGTGGGGTCGTGTAAAAAATAGTTACAATATGAAACGATGTTAAAATATGGATAAAATTACTCATACAACTAACATGAATGTACAATTAATTCCTAAAAAGAGTAATATTTAAATAAGTTCGCGTAACTACATCTAAATAAAAATAACTGCTAAAATTAAGACATAAAATATTTAAAAGCAATTAAAATCCTGGTAGTGCCTTTTTACATTTATAAACAACCACAAAAATGAAAGAAATCATTTCAAATATCAAAATTTCGTCGTACCTTTGTTTTTCCATTGCCGACTTTACAAGCACTGAGCAGCAAAGAGCTAAAGAAAAGCAATTTCCATCACTCGCCATTCTGAAAGAGCTGCACCATTCCCACCATGGCTCAGCTGTCTGACGTTTTCGCTGCTTGTACATACAGCCAAAGCTAATTATTAGAGGAATAAATTAGCTTGAAAAGTCTTACTAGTCATTTATTTGACTTCCACGGTTTGGGATATCTCGAACTTGCAGCAGTTTCTTCAAAAGTTTCAATTAAAAGTACATGTAAAATCGTCCGTCAACGGCGCCATCTTTTCCTTGAATTGTGCCTGGCTTGGTAGCCGCGGGCAGCTCGCTTTTTGGCGGGAAAAGCCGAGCACAAAGCCACAGGACTACCATTCTTTGTGATGGCGCGCCATGGCTATTACGGTACTCGGTATGTCTTATAATGATCTTTGCGTACAAGAGCCGTTTTTCGAATTCACATTTACAGCGACGCGAATAGACGAATGGCATTTTTTGGACCACATTTTCCAAACACGAAAGAAAGTTTCTGAGCAAAACAACAGTTGCATTATCCGGAGTGTTTTGTGTATTCTATTCAATTAAATTCAGCATCGACTCTTTTTCTTGAAAGATGTTTGATGATAGTATTGGCTTGATGTTTAATATTTATACTTGATCATATTTGCCGGTATTTATACACAGACGAATTATCAGACGACTGCTATAGCCCTTTGCCAAGTTAACGTTCATCGCAGACGGATGATAGGCTCTAGGATAAATTCGACTAAAACTGCGGTTCTAGCCCTTGTCGGGGTATTGTTAAATGCGCGGGTTGTACTCTTGGTACCATAAAGGCACTTCACTTTTGCATTGCCTCGCATCACCCAGGGGAAAATGATACGGGTACCGGTGAATTAAATACTGGGGGTACTGCGGTGGACAAGCACGATTAATGCTGCAGAAACCAGTACAAGCTTCAGCCTGATAAGCGACACAAAGGTACCTCAAGACTCAAGCCTTAAGGCACTATGTCACGATATTTTGAGTCATAGCCAAATTACCCTTCAAATGTTAGGAAGCCTAAAAATAATAGTTTATTTAGGAAGAAAAACACCAAAGAGGTGATACTAAACCAAAAAGGAACAAGGATGGAGAAGATTGAGATGGGATTACAAATAATGGGTTTGAAAAACTCCACAAGCCATGGCGTAGAATCGTCAGTTGTTTGAGTGATGACGGTGCTTGATATTCCAAAAATTATTATTGTAAGGAAAGAAAATAACAGATTTTGTTATTATATAAATAGCAATAGGAATTAATAGGGTGTCACAATCATAGAGGCAAGGGGAAGCTGGAAAAGGGCTATGGGGACGAGAATGGACACTTTCGTCTCCTGGTGCCTTTCTCTGTCCATGTTTATAAATCCGTTGGGGACAGCCTGGCAGAATGCTGGGGGGGGGGGGGAACTGCAATAGACTATGACTGGATCCCTTGGGGTGGGGGATACTCCTAACCGCCTCATGTTAGAGGAACCGGTGTTAAGCACCAGCAGATATGAGACAGTTTGGGTTAATAAAAGCCGGGGACTTTATCTGTTCCTCACCGCAATTGTTGCTTGCTGGCAAAATGTTTCAGTAAATGCTTTCTTATGGGTCTTGACACTGACAAAAATACTATTTTTGCACTGGCCGATTGAAATTCCGAAGAAGCTGCTCGGCGAGTGTTTGAGTCTTTTGGGGGAGAGCGGATTTCAACGTTTTTCAGTGTCATTTGTTTGTTCTAATCGCTGGCTGGGAAATAATCATGGATCATTTTGAGATTAACGTTTCCCAGTAACAAACAAGAACACCCCTCTGAGACCCAATGAAACCCTACCCAGTGGATTATTTTCCCCTACCCATCAGAAATTTAGTCTCCCCAGTACCCAGTGACTGTGCGGTGTGACCCAGCGAATTTTGTTTGCAACAAATAATAAAAAATAAGCAAAATAAAACAGAAAACGAGCAGACCCAGTGGGAAATTAGCCAACCCGGTGACTTTTTTCCCGTGGGTCTGTTACAGAATGGTGTAAAAGAACACCTGTAAATGTTTCAATATCAGATATTTTCATTCATTTGGGTAACAGAATGCATTCTGCCACAGTTTGTTCGTTGGGTGCCCCTGTAAAAGGCTATACGTTCTTATTTCATAGTCCGTAGGAAGGATACATCATAAGGGCTCAAGCACGTTTCTATTTCGTTGAATTGCTACAAATCTTGCTATTATCACGAAATTTTATTCTGTCAGAGAGTTGTAGTAACTATATTTTTAAACATGGTAAATCACTGATTGTACGAATCTTGTTATTGTCACAAACTTTTATTCTGTCAGAGAGTTCTAGTAATTTTATTTTTAAACATGGTAAATCACTGATTGTAAAGTGTAAATAATGACGTCAAAACAGTCTAAGTTACAATATCACGTAAAAAGTTATTGCATATTTTCCTGATAAAATAATACTGTCGGCCCTTTTAATTTCGGGACGAAAAAGGAAAATGTGTAACTCTCATGATCAGTAAAGCTTAAAATGCAGGCGATATCTGTAACACAGTACAATTTCTGTCCAAAAAGGCCAATCTTTTTACTTCAGTCAGTAATACTGAAAAAATGCAAATCTGAAGTTCACAATTCTAGACTAAAATTCAGTAAAAATAAAGAGGCTAGCGATTAATTTAGTTATCCTTTCGTACGTTTCCTTATATGGTTACAGAGCTGGGAAAAAGATCGGGACTTTCGTTTTAAAACAAGAAATCCAGAAAAATACGATAAATACCTCAGTACGTTTACGGAGAAATTCACGCACTTATTTGTCTTTTTAAGAAATGTATCAACAAGTGTTTTTGGCGTTTGCGTGAATTTCAGAGCATTCCCTCCGCCATTTCATCTAAAACTATTTCAGTAATCTCGGCGGCATGATTACATAACAATAAACTGGTTAATTAATATATATCATAAAAACTATGTTAGATGCAGTCGAAAGACTCGATTTTTATTATTCTCGAATCTTCCACGTCTTATCTATCTGTGAGCATCGTAAAAAATGATTTCTGCACTTTTCCTTGATTCTAAACAGATACTATACCCACGGCAAACACAAACAACTCTTTATATTTCTAAATACTAAGGCGCGCGCAACATTGTTGCGGACACAAATTTTGTGTCCGAGACAGAAAAAATGTCTGATTTTATTCAGAAACATTTTGTGTCCCCAAAAATGTTTCCGCATTTTCGCGCGCAGCAAATCGTCATGAGCAACAATGTGTCCGCAACAATGTGTCCTCGTTTGCCACCATCGTTCAGATGACCGTTATATTCTACTCATTGGCGTTTTCTGCCGTTCGTAACGTTGATTGTTCAGTCCTTGAAGATGCTACTACAGTCTGTACAAACACTTACGTTATGATTATCGATACATGAGCAGGTGTAGCTTTTCGCTTTTACCACTTATCATCTATATTGCGAAATGTTGTTACTATATTGGCACTGCGGCGAACTTCATTGAGATTATGCAATAAGGTTATATCGCCCATGGCCCTGATTTTACCATACCATTACTCTATCTACAGCTAGACAGTGACTGTAACCATGGAATAAGAATTTAATTACAATTACCTAGCTAGAAACAGAAACTTCGAGAAACTTAGCACATAAAATGTAATTAAAAATTATGCAACTAAAGAGTGTTTATAATAAAAGATAAATTTTTGTCAAATCATTTTTACGGACGACCGTCAAATCGTGACGTAGATACATGGGAGTCATCCGCTAAAATTATGACGTATAAGGTAATGAAACCGACATCACGTGAAACTTTGGATCTTAGTAGCTGTCAGCAAACTAAGCGAATAATATTGCTATTGAAATCATACAGACAACCTTTTCAGTGACAAGAAAATATCAAAATGTAGATTCTCCATTCGTTTGCCATAACATTTCTTGAAAATCAGTTCTGAGAATTTAGTAGCCAATAACCCAGTTTGTAATTTCACCTTTATTCGCTCCCGGCCCGAGGGGCGTTTCGAAAGACGGACGTCTGTGATTTACCGCCAAAATTCCATACTGATGACGTAAACTACTAATTAGATTTTGGAAATATAATTAATACACCATTCGCAGTTAGTTGGTCTCGCATAATTAGCGTTTAGCGTCACGGAATTTATTAAAAAAATAAAACAAGCCAAGCCACTATTAACATTAACATCGGACAATTTCAACACGGAAATCCGGTATCCCAATGCGAGTAGTTAAGATCTGAAAGACAATCACTTCTTTCTGAATGGCTTTTTTAGTCTTTTCTCTTCCTGTTGTTCATTTTTAAAACTTAGGTATTTTCTGTGGCATTTATGCTTTGTAAGGACGGCTCAGATAAGTCATTTATGTTGGTTGTACTCCCCCCTCCCAGGGGGATCGAGTAAGGGTGTACTCCGCTCAGTCCTATTACCATTAGTAATCAGCCATAATTTGGCGTCATCTGTCTGCTTCTTTGAACTACTTCCAACTCGTTTTTCTAACTTATTTTCTTTTTTTGGCCTAAGAATAGTGCGATTAAAATTAGCCGATGTTTTCGTCCGCCCGCCTACGCATAAACAACAGTTTTTTTTTCGAGAAGGAAGGAAATAGGATAAGTGATCACGCATTTCTGTGGTTTTATCGCCTTCAATTGTTGCAAGAACCTGAGAACAGATTTCACAAGCTATTCGAGTGTTCTTTCGTTAACATTCCGCGAGGGCTAATTTAGTCGGTCAACGCTAAAGAAGCGTGTGGTTTTTGCTTTCATCAAATTAATTTTCACCGCGAGCTAGCTCCCGTGCGAGCGACGAACCCACAAAAACGAGGTACAAGAACAAAGCATATCACCTAAAATTCTGGGTGATAGACATCTGTCAATATTATTATATTAACCAATCAGAGCGCGCGGCTTGCTTTCTCACTATTGTACCATGCAAGACAATGAGTCTAGAAATCCTTTTCTGTGATTGGTCGCATTATTTAACATCGCAGCGCTTATAAGATTGCGATAGTTAGTATTCTCACGTACAGAACCAAATTTCGACACAAATTTCTGAGAAGTAGAATTTTAAGGTGAGTACCGAAGTTTGTATAAAGTACTTTATATCATTGTTTTGGTAGTCAGCAATGTGCATGAAAAAGAATTTCTTTGGTGAGTCGAGTTGTTCAACAAGTTACATGTAAGTGCAAAATAGTTAAATTGAAATTAAGTTGAGGTAAATGGTTAACCATCGTCATTCAAATGCAATACTTCACTTTTAAGTAAATTTCAAAGGTTGGGCTTGAATTTAACAGGCTTGCGTGCCATCAGCAATTATAAAAAGAAATTCAGAAGTCTTGCATCCGCGAAAGCTTGACTGTTATACTTTTTCCGCAGATATAGTACAAACCGTATATCAAACTTTTTTTCGCGCGCTAAGACATTTAATTACATTCTCAAGCACTTAAGAAATTGACGTCAATAGAAATCAGCTACAATAAACAGTGCTCAATTAAGTTTTCATTACAAAAAATGTTAAAGAAACATTTGTTTCGTTTGTTTCAGTGACATGCCTCAAAACAATCTAAGCTTACTATGACTACTATAAACACAATTTACATTTTTTCAAATCTCGTGGAAAGTTAAATTAGTTTTTGAGACGTCACTACAGTAGCATATTGAACGCGACAAGCGATTGCTACGTCATTGTCGTGGCATGCAAGAAGATAAGACTGCCGATAGCAAAACTCCACCCAAAAACGGAATTTATTTTCTACGAAATAGCTGCCATTGTGATTCAGTAATATCGTCTTTGCACTGTGGAGGGCAAATAACGCGCGAATTAAGCGAGTGCAAATATCTCACGATATTTTCACTCCAAAAAGACTCGTTTAACAGGTTTTATATAGTTCTCTTATTCCTCCGGATCGTGTGAAAGATTGAAAAACATCGAACTGTTTTCTTGTTGGACAATTTACTGTATAGTATCGTCGTACATTTTTCTTGTCATTTAAATCTTGCCGATGTTTAACATGATTTCTATATATTCGAGTAAAAAGTGGGTATGCTTGTTGCCGGGAATGAAGATGCCATAAAAGCGGATATCTCAAGCGAATTATTTGCGTACTTTCAAGTACTGGTTTGATATTTTTATTTCCCCAACTATAGCAAGTAACCAGGTTCAATATCATGAATATTTTATTCAACGTACGCTCGGTTGCTTTATCAGAAAATAAATCTCTACATTTCTCCACAAAAATTCAGCACCCCATCCCTACCGTCACGAGAGACATTTTGTGCAGAAGTAGAATGACATGCCATTTCTTGAATATATACGAGGGAAACGAAATTTGGTTTGAAAATCAAAATTATAAAATTAATAATTACAAAATTATATTTGTATACTTTTAAAGCAGCCGGGTCGATTATGAGTGGGATATAAGAATCTGCTTCCTCGCGGGACGTCTAA
Organism: Blastomussa wellsi; assembly: GCA_947652115.1. NCBI lineage: Eukaryota > Metazoa > Cnidaria > Anthozoa > Scleractinia > Plerogyridae > Blastomussa > Blastomussa wellsi. The sequence goes on along the minus strand of OX393574.1, from coordinate 3,424,312 downwards.
ATTTAATTGTTTTTGAATTGGCTATTTAGCACTTCCGCTTTTCCAAAATTAGCGGCATTTTGTTTTGTTAACTTAACTTGTTTATAATTTAACTTTCTCGGATGTCAAGATACTTTATTTTTCGATTAGTTAATTAAACTCGATGGAGTAAATCTCGCTTCTGATTGAAATATTAACATTTAATTTCTTTTAATGTCATGCTGAAAGTTTCCGGGTACATTACTAAAGATGGTCCAGCCCAAAGTTGATTAATGTAGATAATCTCATCACCTGTTCGTATGGAATTGCATAAATCCTCTAAGGAGAATTTCTTAAGTGTAACTGGCTAAAATACGTCTTATTGTCGGTGGCGATGTTAGTTGCGAGCGTAAAATAACTTCTAGCAGATGTAATATTTTATGTTCCAGTATTTCTGCGTGAATGATATTACTGGAAGTCGAAAAGGGCATAATGAGGCGATTCTTTATTTAAATACCTGCTCATTAAAAAGAATTGAGACAATCAGGTGATTGGGGAACGATTTAAGAGTGACAAGCCTTGCCGGACGCGCGCGCTCGAGAGGAACATAAGTTTTGAATTAGTTCACGGATGAAACAGTATCATTTTTTTCGGGTGAGCTCAAAAGTTACACTGAGGATAAAGGTGACGGGACCATGCTGGTTATCGCACGCACATGTGGGCTACAACTGTTTATACAAACTTTGCGCGATCGCGTTCATGAAACTCATTTGACCGAGCCACTGATGTTATCAAAGTGATATGTCTAGAACAGGTATATGCGGTCCTTTGCGGGATTTTCATCAAGCATTGCCTGAAGCGAGTTCAAAAAGCACCTGTTTTATGCAATAATGTTTCACACTCACGTCCAAGTTCTTAGAACAACTTCCTAGGTAACATCAACAAGGAAATGAGCTTAACAGCGCGTTGAGCAAGATTTAAAAGCTAAAATGACGCACACTTTTGCCGCAGAGCAAACAACAAATTATCGATTCGGAAAGTGGGACTCTTTTATACTGAGATAAACAGCCTTGACCTCTTTATCTTCGTTTGTTATTGTCACAGTGGAACGTTTATGAGAAAATGAGCACAATCGAAGGAATGGTGTCAGGGCGATACCGAGCCTTATTTGGAAAGTAGAAGTTGATTTTATATAGCTGGATTTATCAAATGCCTGTCAAGGATGAAAGATAAATTTTTACGGCTTCAAAACGTCGCTAATTGTAATAGGTTTTACGTCTCGTGTGTTTAAAAGGAACCGACAGTGTGTTGGGTAATATCAAATGTTTTGACATTTCAATCTGTGTTTGAGTAGAGACCTGGCGATCACTGAAAGAACTGACAGAATGACCGTGGACTTCTACAGTCGAGCACATCAACGACAGTGTCTGTGACTGAGAAATTGACTGAAGTATAAGGAATTTTAAGGTGAGCGTACCAACCTCTGGCCTTGAATTAAATCAAGCTGTCACTAGCACGGATACTTTAGAGGGTTTTCAGCGCGCGCAAAAAACCTTGAGTTTCGTGGCTTGTCGCATTAGCCATAGAAACGCAAGAAAAAGCTATTTTCCCATGGTTTATACTGCTTTGTGAAACCTCTATCCGTACTCGGTGATAGCTGTAAGTATGGCACCTGTATATAATATCAACACCCTAAAACAATCAACAAATCGGCCGTGCACAGAGATGAAAAAAAAAGAGTAAAGCTTAGAGAATGCGTCATCCATCCCCCAACGATTTTTAGCCACATTTGAAAGCGAAAGAGAAATACTTTTCTAAGGTTATCATGCAATGAAAGGTATGGATTCTCAGAACATAATTTCCGGATGTAGATTAAATGCTAGCTATCACAAAAGTAGATCTTGCGCTGGCATTTTTGCCAAACACAGCAGCACATCTGAAAACTTCGTCGTTAACCGTCCTTCAATGCACGGAAGCAAAGCTCATTTTCTCTCAAATCCTAGGCTATGAGTCGTAAAGTTGAAATTGAAAAGGTTAACAAGAAAATTTTGAGAAAAGTTATGTCATAACAAATTGATTGCTTTTGCTGTTTTCTTCCAAAAGTCTTAACGAATTCTCAAACAAAGATAAACCTACAAGTGGCTTGCCATGTATCAAGTGAACAACATTTATTCCGATAAAAGCAAATGATAATTCCATATCTGTTGCAGCTCGAAATTACATTAATATTGATTTTAGTTTGAAAGAGAACAAAGATTCCAAAACTACTGATACTTTCACAAATCGAGTTTAAGCTTGAGGCTTGTGCGGCAGCGCTCATTTGACAAAATGGTGTTCTGGCTGTTTCTGAACGCGGTCTTGATGTCCATGAGCGCCCGAAGATTTTTTCCAAACAGAATTTGCTAATGGATAGCTCAAATTCCTAATACAAAATGACAACTTCTTACCGGTTGCGGACTAAGCCTCTATCACAGATTGTCAGATAAACCTGATTTAAAACCTTTTTGGGTTGTAAGGTTCAGAAAACGTAATCAATGAAACACCGACTTCTTCTCTCTGTGATACCTGGATTTACTTATATTTTCAAGTGGTTGCGTAAACGCACTTCTCAAAAGATTGCCAAACGGATAAATTCCCAGCTAAGGGTCTTCATGTCTGCTCCATGACTGGATCGAAAAACGGCTTCTCAGCTCAGGAAAGGGTTCCTTTTGGATCTAAAAGGCTGATTCAACTAAATAGGATTAAACAGACCTCAATTAACTCACGGGCAAACTCAACCAGCCTCACGCAAGTCGTCAAACAATTTCGGGATATTTTTAAAAGCATTTAAACGTGTTAATTGCAGCCACGCGTCTGGGACGGAAAGCCCCATCAATGGTTTCAGAACTCGCTCCGCTTCGTCTTGCGTTTCTAGTCAAAACTGTCCGCGCTCAGGGTGTGGATAGGAACGTTCAGCGCAGCACGTTCTTTTGTATTTCCGCGCAATGTTTTTTTATGGCGAAATTGCATTTTTCACGCTCGTGTGGCGAACCAAATTCGACAGATTTCATAGATTACGTTGGTTCAATGCCAGGCGCTGAAGCCGCCGTTTCCCGACTTGCTTGTCCCTCGCTAGATAAGGCGAGCGAAATCAAGTACTCCCAACCCAGTTAACAAGGATGTATAAAGTTTTGACAAATTAGGCGAGTTTTCTATTCTCTTAACTCGTTGACCATCGTGGGAAGTTAACCTTCGGGAAAATCCAGATCGTGTTAATCTTCAGCCATCTTGGTCTGGGAAGGAGGAAAATGCAGATAGCACACGGGACAGATAACTGATTTAACTACTGACCTACTGTGAGTTACAGCGACTTATTGACTTATTGACGAGTTATTCCTGCAGTAAATAAGCCGCATCGAAGCAACTGTTTTCAGTTCAAGAAATTCTTCCATTAAATGACGACAATCGTTTAAAGCAAATAGCCGTGCAGATGAGTTTGGGTTTATCTGTAAGGCAATCACTAATCATACGATTTTGCGAATTTTTCTGCGCTCTTGAAGTTAGATATCTCTTGATCGAATTAAAAGAGGAAATCGTCTCTAAATGATAATTTAAATATAAAGTCTTCAAAGCTCTTTCGTTGGTCTCGAAAATAATTTTACTTTTCTCGATTCCGTGTACATCACCACTTGTATGTTTAGTGAAGAGGCGAATAGCTCCATAAACATCGGAAATAATTAACCATGTGCAAGTTATGATAAACTCAAAGTGTGCATCAAACGATTGTTATCTTCTTGACCCCTTCATATCCAGCCATCCGACATCGATATCAGACCAGCACTTGCTCAAATTCAATTTATACCCCGACATATTTTATCTCAAAAGTTTGTTTCACTGCTGGCGTTCGAAGAGTGATCCCATTTATCTGTTTTCACCGACAAAGGCATCGCCGCAAAAGAGAGCCGGTGCGCCAGAAATTCTGCACATTGCAGTATTTTACTATTATTCGATGAGCTATGGTTCCAAATCTGCTCCCTTGGACTGTTGCTAGTTTTACAGAATTTATTCGGAAGGAATTTGCTTTTGCAATTTGATGATGCCACGAGGTGAAAATGGCTTCATTGTAATCGGAAATGTCCACTTAACTTTGATTTACGATCTGACGCAGTATTTTAAAGTAAATTTCAAACACTCTAACGTTAAAAGTACCCTGTACAAAGGAGACCCAAGACTACCCACAATTTTACTCCATCTTTGGGCGTTTTCCTCTATTATCAGTCAAGGTATTTATTTAGTTAGGCGGAATTCGGGTAAGAATGAAAATGGAGGGAGGAGTGGGTGAGAGGAATTTTCAGCCACAAACCTAGTGCAGGCGGTTGTGTAACCGTAAAAAGTTGACCAACATTTGGTCAACGAGTATTGTTAATACCAGACATTTGGCTTGTCACATTCGATGGTTGTTACATGCAGTTGTACGTGATCAAATGTAATGTAAGGACTGTAAGAAATTACTGGAAAATCGTCGGCCTTTCAAAGATTTGTCCTTTATGTCTGTGGGGTCTTTATACAATGAGGCATATTGTTATAAACTGACTGAGTCATATTGTTCATTGTCTGTCGGCGAGACGTTTACTGGGTATAAACCACTTATGAAATTTTGCGAGTCTGACAGTTGCCCTTTCTGGTCCGGATCTAGAAAACTCTTTTTTCTTTCATGTACAAAATACACTGATTCTTATATATTTCTTATTCAACATGAACAATTCAATTCCGTCTCTCTAAGGTGGTTAAATCCATTGTTTTCATTTTTTTCCTAAATGTCGGCGTTGAACACCCATACGTATTTGATGGTGGCGACGCCATCAAAATTGTCACGTCCAAAAAGGCTTATTCTGTAAATCTGTTTTCTTGACTTGACATTAGCGAATTGCTTATTTTAGCTTGCCCTCGTGCAAAGTTTCACGTCTACATTTAGTACACATTACTTTGCTTCGGAGATGCAGTGTTTAGAAATTTTTTGAATGACCGCTTCTTTCTCGGTGGGTTTACCACCGAAGTGTTTAGTCCTGGCCAATCACAGCCAAACACAAATAACAATCAAAAACCGCAAACTGATGCCAAACGCGGGAAAATGGGCGACGAAAGCCAAGTCACGTTTGGCATACTTCTGTCTCTGACTGGATGAAAATACTACGCATTTTCTTATTGGTCAGATCTCTTCACGTGTTTCAGAAACTTGTGCAATGATAGGTAAAAGGAAAGCAGAAGTAAACACAGATGTGCATTCCATAGAAAATTTTATAAACTGAGTATGAGACCATTCAGGTGAAAGCGACTGAAAAGTACTTTCCTCTTTGTTATGCTGTACTACTAGGTAGCTCTAAATTTTAAGTCTGTGGATGAAACCCTAGTATGTGACCATTCAAATGAAAGCTATCGAGCAGTACTGTCATGTGGTACTGTTTGTTATGCTGTACAAGGTGGTTCCAGCTTTCAAGTCTGTGAATGAAACCCTAGTATGTGACCATTCAAATGAAAGCTATCGAGCAGTACTTTTTATTATGATGTACGGGGTTGGTCTAGCTGACCAACATTTGGTCAACGAGTATTGTTAATACCAGACATTTGGCTTGTCACATTCGATGGTTGTTACATGCAGTTGTACGTGATCAAATGTAATGTAAGGACTGTAAGAAATTACTGGAAAATCGTCGGCCTTTCAAAGATTTGTCCTTTATGTCTGTGGGGTCTTTATACAATGAGGCATATTGTTATAAACTGACTGAGTCATATTGTTCATTGTCTGTCGGCGAGACGTTTACTGGGTATAAACCACTTATGAAATTTTGCGAGTCTGACAGTTGCCCTTTCTGGTCCGGATCTAGAAAACTCTTTTTTCTTTCATGTACAAAATACACTGATTCTTATATATTTCTTATTCAACATGAACAATTCAATTCCGTCTCTCTAAGGTGGTTAAATCCATTGTTTTCATTTTTTTCCTAAATGTCGGCGTTGAACACCCATACGTATTTGATGGTGGCGACGCCATCAAAATTGTCACGTCCAAAAAGGCTTATTCTGTAAATCTGTTTTCTTGACTTGACATTAGCGAATTGCTTATTTTAGCTTGCCCTCGTGCAAAGTTTCACGTCTACATTTAGTACACATTACTTTGCTTCGGAGATGCAGTGTTTAGAAATTTTTTGAATGACCGCTTCTTTCTCGGTGGGTTTACCACCGAAGTGTTTAGTCCTGGCCAATCACAGCCAAACACAAATAACAATCAAAAACCGCAAACTGATGCCAAACGCGGGAAAATGGGCGACGAAAGCCAAGTCACGTTTGGCATACTTCTGTCTCTGACTGGATGAAAATACTACGCATTTTCTTATTGGTCAGATCTCTTCACGTGTTTCAGAAACTTGTGCAATGATAGGTAAAAGGAAAGCAGAAGTAAACACAGATGTGCATTCCATAGAAAATTTTATAAACTGAGTATGAGACCATTCAGGTGAAAGCGACTGAAAAGTACTTTCCTCTTTGTTATGCTGTACTACTAGGTAGCTCTAAATTTTAAGTCTGTGGATGAAACCCTAGTATGTGACCATTCAAATGAAAGCTATCGAGCAGTACTGTCATGTGGTACTGTTTGTTATGCTGTACAAGGTGGTTCCAGCTTTCAAGTCTGTGAATGAAACCCTAGTATGTGACCATTCAAATGAAAGCTATCGAGCAGTACTTTTTATTATGATGTACGGGGTTGGTCTAGCTTTAACACCCTGGTGTGTGACCATTCAAATAAAAGCTATGGCACAGAAGTAAATAGCCGGATCGAACGTTAACCCCATCGACGATATCCTAGTTTATTCTAGACAAGCAGTACTTTGATGTACTTACGTTCTGTGTACCGATGATGCTGCAGTTCATTCAGATGAAAGATATCTAGCCGGATTTAAGTTTGATATTCGCGTTAACTTTTTTTCAAATTAAAGTTTAGAAAACACGTCACTGATATATATTATACAGTAAAATTTTGTGGGTCACAAAAGATTTTGACAGTGGCAAATTGCGACAAATTTATTAACAAATTCTCCCAACTAGTATACTAGAATGTTAGGAAAGCAGCAATGAGAATTTGTCTGTTGATAGCGAGAACTTTCCTTTTATTAACAGGTGACATTAAAGCCTCTGAGCTCTTTAGCAAAAAATAGTTATAAGTTAGTATATCATGCTTTCTCCCAGGGGTATCTCGTTTTGGGTGCTGCAAACATGAACATCGATGTGGATTGCCCTTTAGCCGTAAACATCTTGTCAGCAGCTTTTAATTAATTTTCAGAAGGCAAGCAAACCAGCTTCCTGCCGGTTTGAACCAGTTAATCAAGGATTTTTAAAATCGCTGATGTGCGTGTATTTTTAAAATGCACGTGCAGCAGCAGTAGGAATGCTAACTTTTAGGAATGAATCCAAGCCGCAAAGTCGGTGTGAAGTGGGATATAAAAAGGTAAACTTGTGCCTTGAATTTGAAACGAGAACGCTCTGCATACTCTAGAAATAACAAAACCAGGTTTTGCCAAATATGCTGTGACTACGTGATGAAGCTGTTGACAACGCAAAGCGGAACTGAAATTCAAAACATAACTTTAATTTCAGTTTTTCCAAATACAGTTCCACGTGAAAGTCTTGCTCAAACGCTTTCGTTTGAATGGTCACACATTTAGGCTTCATCCACAGCTAATCGTTCGTGCACTTTGAAAATTTTAGCTAAATGTTTCAAACTCGTCTTTTCCAATCCGTCTCAATCTTCGCCATCCTCAGTCATCCTTGTCCCTTTTTGGTTTAGTATCACTCCTTTGGTGTTTTCCTTCCTTAGTAAACTATTATTTTTAGGTTTCCTAAATTGTAAGGGTGATTTAGGTTGTCTAAGAAATAACTCAATTTAAAATCTCGTGGGCTCCGCTAATTACCAGACCACAGAGATATTGGTATGATTCAAATCTTGGAGTCCAAAGGTTAACCTGAAATTCCATTCAAACCACTCGTCACTTTTTTTTCTCAAATCGTGTTGGAGATCACTTAGTTTCACACGTAATAGGATAGAGTACTGTTGAAATATTTCTTTGCAACCGCACCGAGGACTGACAAATTGGACAAGGTGCATCCAGCAATAATTCGAGCTTGCTTAGAAAGCGTGCAGGTCAAAAGTTCAAGCCTTTTACTTGTCCAAGCTTGCAAGTGTTCTTAGAAGCAAGACGCTTTAATTTACTCTCACAGCGCCAGCCTAGATCTAAACGCACGCAAACGAGTATTGGTGAATTGTTCATCTGGGGCAACCCGACTTCCAGCGTAAGAGCTTCCTGCGATTAAGGACAACTAATTTTAGGCGGAATTTCGAAACTGACCTGGATAAGATCGGATAAGGCTAAATAAAATGGTCCTCTTTGCCGTTACCTAAAATTTCTTAAAGTTTTCTTCAATATACCACTCAACATATTCGTCAGTTTCAACCTTACATGAAAATTAAATAGTGTCATGCATTTTTGCGCTTAACATAGTATTTTTTGCCCTTTTCAACTTTGCCTTGAAATCGAAGCAATTCTCGGAAAAATAGTTTAGTAATTTAAGTGGGGAGGTCATGTGCGGCGCCCAATACGTGGACCATTACCAAATATCCAAAAAATAGAGGGGAGGGGGGGGGGAAATCAAGCCCCCCCAGGGCCCCTCCCCTAGATTCTCCTGAAGGGATACTATCGTACTGTAGTCTTAGTCAAAACGATGTTGTGACTATAGACTACTAGCAGTCCCTTTTTTCGTAGTCTGTTGTGACTTTAAGTACCTCCACTCGCACACGAAATGCGCCTACAATTCAAGATGACGAAAGTAATTGAATTACGGAAAGGAAAGCAAATTGTTTTGTTGTTTTGCGATTTTTCCCAGACGCAAGGGGAGCGTTTGAAAAAGGTTGATGTCAATAAGAATGTGAATCACAATGACAGCCCATGATTTCTCAGTTACTTGTGACTTTAGCGCAGAAACATGGTTTAGGACCGGGATGGCTTTCATTTTTAGGCCTCCATTGTCTTTTGGCTCCGTGGACTAACTTCAACTTGCAAACTACCGTAATTATTCGAAAACGTCGTGGCCTTTATTAAATTTTTGGCACTTAAGATGCGGCGTTTATTCTAGGGAGGCGTTTATTGCAAACCTTGTAACAACAACTGTGAATTTATTGTGTCATTTAAACGTCAATTTAACCAATACAATCAACCCCCAAAAAACTGAGAATAAAAGTTATATGTCTTTTCAATTTATACGATTATATATGAAAATTGAACTGTCCACTGTCTTTTATATAATGGCTAGACTAGTACGTTTTAGACTTTCAGATTGCGGCGTTTATTCGAGGGCGGCGTTTATTCGAATAATTACGGTAACTCAAATAAGATCGATCTGTATTCAACTGAACAGATAGATGAAAACAATTGGGTGTTAAATTCCAGCACATTCAGGTCACAGGTAGCAGAATGTATCAAACTCCACTCGAGCTTCGCTGAGTCTTTCGTAACCGCAATGCTAACCTTAAAATACTTATTCGGAAACAATCAATTAACGGATTGTACTAATTGCATTTTGACCGTGCAGTTATCAGAAAATGACGAACATTAGGAAGCAGGAAAGGTCGAGTGCTTTCCATGAAAAAAGTCAGTAAATTAATAGTTGTATTTTTCCGCTTGTTTTTCATGTCTGGTTTTATTTTCAGACACTTTATTGATGTTCCTTGTTCTTAATTGTTAGTTTATATTTTTTTGTTTCGTTTGCCAAATGCCTAAATATCGTTGGAACATCGTGTATTCATCGTGCCACATCGTGGATTTTCGTGCAGCTGTCTTGTGACATCGTAGTGCATCGTAGAACTTCTTGCAAACTGGCGAAATATCGTCGGAAATCGTGTAGTCGTCGGGAAAGCTTGTGTAAACGTCGTGAGACATCGTGGCACGAAACAGGTTGTTTATCACATGTACGAGATACAGAGATTTCTTCCTTTATTTTTTCAAGGCTAAAAATAATACCTCAATAAGTGCAACCCCCCCTAGACATGAACCAAAAGTAGCTTTTCCGGCGCGACAACCAATATCAGCAAACAATTTCCAATCCACCCTTGTCTTGTTAACTGCCAAAAACGTCGAATTCAAGTGGCATAAAGAATTGAACGGAAATCATTAGTGCGTTGTTAGAGAGAAAGGAGAACAAATCTTCTCAAGAAGGCAGATGAAACAGTTACAATCTAACTCTTGAACACTATAGCTAACGGTCTTAACTCATATCAAATTGTATTTTGCAAAAAATGTTGACAAACAAATATTTCCACACGAAGGCTGTTAACAGGTTTTATCTGAATGGTCACACAATAAGGTTTCATCAAGGCTTAAAAGTTAGATTTTAGGTTGAATATGGAGGTAAACTAGCAACAAGTAAACAAAATTTTTTCAAGACTTAAGAAAGGTTAAAACTTGTATTATAGTATATTTCAAGATAACAATTGCAGGATGAATATTGAAAAGTTGGAACAAGTTCAACTCCCTTAATTTAGAGCATTTTTATCTGTAAGGAGGTCACACGTTTTCGCAACAATTTTAGATTTAGCACGTACAACCTTGACCATTCTCTCGCATTTCCAATATTCCTGATAGCGTGCTGTTGTGTTTAAGGTAAGCTTATCTAGACATCTTTTCGTGCTCAATTAGATAGTTTGTTTCTTGTTTAAAACTTTAGGGATGTTTATTTGGCGCAGCAAAAGGATTGAATATATGAAACGGCAGGATACATCTTTCCTCTTTCAGTCTGTTCAAAGTTTGCTAAAAAAAACAACGTCAGAACACCACAGATATACTGACAACAGTTGCTGAATGGTAACTATGACGTTTGACTCGAGAGCAAATTCCGTCAAAGTATTATCGACAGTTATTTTAGTCGTGTACGGTCAGTGCCAACAATAGTGACCTGTCATTAACGTCGTTTTTTGTGGTTTTCCCTTATCGTTTGGCTACAAGTGTTGTCAATTGGTAGCTCTTACAAAGAGCGACGAGTGCATTATTAGTCCTATATTATTGAGCTCTATTAATATTTTTCATGCTAACGCGGGCTATTCAGAGTTTTCCGGCTGCCTAAAAGCCTTCATGCACAAAGCAAGAAAACTGACCAATGTTAAAGAAGAAGTAGAAGTCTCTTCTTTGGTATACTTCGAGAGATGTTGCACCTTCGCGTCTTGCTAGCTTGATATTAACATTCTGGGGCCTCTCACGTAACAAACACAAATAAAAATGAGACATGACAGATCGATCTATGGCAAACACTTGTGTGGACGCTTGAAGTAAAATATATTGTAGCTACGTCTCAAAACACTTCCTTTGTTTAACACTTTGATGCGACTATAACCATTGAGTCATTTTCCGCGAGAAAAGCTCGTGCCCAAAGAAAGCTCTTTCTATACATAGAAACTGTGACGTAACCGTGACCAGTTCAATGCAAGTCTTCGATAATTCCATTAATTGTTTTTGAGCGTACATAGTTTTCGCGCCAGTGGTATAATTAGAAGTAATTAAAGATCTTAAACTACTAAACTAATTGCGACGGCCCGTCTAATATAATCGGGGTAATGTGTTTTTCGTGTATCGCCCTGAAGCCTTTTAATTAAGGAACTGTTTGTTATGTGTTGCTTAAAACGTATCAGATTCCTTGCAGATCTGGGCTCTTGTACTTAGGGTGTGACCATTTTGGACAAAGTCGATAGCACTGCAATTAACCAGGGCAAGGGGACTTAGTTTGTTATCAGAAATTGTCTAACAATTTCATCGCCAACAAGGAGAAAAATTGTTTTGGTAAGTGAACATGCCTTTAAATCTAATTGAGGATATGTAGTCAGTTTATGACGCTGCTCATAATATTTGTATGTTGCGACATTTTGAATGCTCACTGAAAACGAAAACATCAAGACAGATGCATCGTTTAAGATGGGATATAAAATAAAAGAAGCTAGGTAGAAAGGCATTGCAGTAGGTCACTTATTGCACTGTGGCTCTGTGAAATACAATTATCTCTACAAGTACATTTTATGATTCAATGTTATACACAAATGTTGTCCTGGCTATGTGATAAAAAACAGCTCTACAAATAGCTTTCATTTGAATGGTCACACACTAGGGTTTCATCCACAGTCTTAAAAGTTAGAACCACCTTGCACAGCATAATAAACAGTACCACATGAAAGTACTGCTCAATAGCTTTCATTTGAATGGTCACACACTAGGGTTTCATCCACAGACTTAAAAGTTAGAACCACCTTGCACAGCACAATAAACAGTACCACATGAAAGTACTGCTCAATAGCTTTCATTTGAATGGTCACACACCACCTTGAACAAACCGAGTGCCACATGATAGAGCTACTCAATATTCATTTGAATAAAACGCAGTCACAATAATGCTTGTATGTCTGTGCGTACATATCAGTCTTGCAACAATATCAGTTACTAAAATAAGCAACCTAACATTACAAAAATAAGAAACTGAATGCGTGTCATAGAGCACGCTGCAAACTAAGCGTATATCCATTATGTTTAGTCTTGATTTGGCATGGTCACACAAGTTTCGTTCGACGAAAAGATTTTTGCAGAAACAGGTTCGTGGTCAAAGTAGGGTCGCTTTTGTTGATTTGAGCCTCAGATAATACCATAATATATATTATATCATAATTTGTGGTTTAGAAGTCAGATTATATCTGCAGTAAATTAAAAGAGGATTGAAAGGGAAGGTTCGTTTATCCTACGGAAGCCGAAAAAGGATAATTCTAAATATTTTGAAATCCGGAAACATGTTTTACAAATCCAAGAAAAGTTGTTCAACGCCTGAACAGAAATCTAAAATCCTTAACTATTTTGTTGAAATCCAGATTTCCACTGAGTTTATTCCAAAGGTTTACAATTCCGATCATTTTTCCCCATCAGTGTAAAATGCAATTTAGAACCCATGCATACCTTTTCATATTCCAGCCTTCTGCTAGTCAATCCAGTCAAGTTTGTTTCATAATTTTTCACGTCAGCGATACAATAAACTCTATCTTAGACAGACACAACGGAACTGCCACCAACTGTCCGTCTCAGAGAGGTGTCCAGGTCAAAGAAAATTTAGATACAGTGAAATGACTGAAAAACGGCGCGCAGAGACCAACACCAGTTGTCCGTCTTATAATGGTGTTCGTTAATTAAGAGATGTTGATTGTATATATCTTTTTCTCGTTTTCCTTCCGCGAGAAAGCGGAACCAACTTGCATGATAAATTCTAAAAAATTTGTCAGATGCGCAGGTTCAAAATCCGGAAATTGCTAGTAAAAGAGGATAGCTGCATAAATAAGTTTGGCTCTTAACTTAGTAACAGAACACTAGAAAATGTTTTTCAGGTTCAAAAGGGTGGTTTATATACTTGCATTTGCGGTACAGATCGGATGTTCGTACAAGTTCAGTAAGCCGTTTTTTGCCTCAAAAAGCAACAAAAAGGAAAAGTAAGACCTTGAAGACAAGCACCGGTTTGCCTGTACCACCAGACTTTGTATCTTTGAAACAATATATTCGTTCCACAAATTTACCGTGCGCAATTAACTTCCGCCGTGTTGAAAGACCGATGAACCTTAATTCCGCTTGAACCCAGGCTCTTCTCCCACAATCAGCTTGGAATGAACCCGAAAAATGTGAGGATTAAAAAGACAAAACATTTGCAGATTTAAACGATTTCGGATTTGATAAACAGTTTACGATTGAGTATTGCTGGTTCGGTTATTTAGTAAAAACAGCACGTTAGAAATATAGTTTTTTTAGGGCCGGGATTTCTCAAGTGTTGCCATTTCATTTTCAGGTGAAAGGCTTTGATCACTTTTAGAACGAATCATTTGATATAGTTTATCCTACACTACAAGCTTTGTGCTATCAAATTGAATGTGAAATTAAAATCGGCATGTACTAAAACTAGAACAGTGGAACACCCCGAAACATGGAACACCGGAACACCGGAACATCCCGAAACACGGAACACCGGAACAACCCGGTGCACCAGAATTTAAGTTTTTATATATTTTTTTAGAAATGTATTAGCATTTGACGGTATTTCTGATGTTCCGGGTTGTTCCGGGGTGTTCCGGTGTTCCCGTGATTCCCTGTTCCTGGTTTTGGTACATGCCGTGAACGCGTAGAGAAAGTAACTTCTAATTTATCGCAATAACGCAATTGTATTTTTGGCTTTTGCGAGATAACACACAACCAAAACGCCAAGATGGAAGAGAGAGGCATTTTAAAATATTTAAATAAAAAGCTCGGGATCTAAAAATAGATTGCTTGCCGACTGCGTGTTATTTTTATCAGTCACCCATTGAAACAGGGACGAAAATAACTAGAGTAGAACTGGAATTAAGGGCGAGTCACTGTTCCGCCAGCACAACAAAATTATTCTGGTGGACTCTTCCTGATGTTTAATTTAACCACAAATGAAGTGCACTTTGGGCAGAGCAGCTAAACTTGCATTTAACCATTAAACTTTCCTCCTCGAAAAATTGAAACTTTGCTATTGCATTTCATAGTTTGTTCGCTTTCATTAAAATGTTATAATTTTTACGCAAACTTCTCTTACCAAAGCAAAGTCTGGAATGTTCAGTTTAAGCTTAAACCTTAACACCTTTTTAGCTGTTTTAGAAAGTAAATATTTACTGCATTTTCGAAACAATTTATCCGTTTCTTATCTGTGGAAAATATATTATAATCTCTAAGCGGATGTAGACCTATCATTTGCTGTGGTCACATTTGCTACCGGATTAGAAATGAATTTGTGTTCCAGTTTAATCCACCAACCCGCCCCTATCTTGTACAATCCACTTAAGATGAGATACATGTACCAAAAGGAAGTTTCGGCTGGTTTTGTCTAAGTGCTGTTAATTTGATTAAATGTCATCCTCGAGAACTTGACAAGCCTCGAGTGGTCTGGTTATTGATGAAGGACGAGAACTTTTACCTTAATGTGGATGGTGCACGTTCAATTCAGTTTAAAGTTCGATCTGATTAGCAAGGTATAAAATGACTGATCCATCGAGAGTTCACTAATTACTTCTCCTTTAGTCACGAATGTACTACCCCTGCTAATTAAACGTAAATACCTTTTAACAAAACCAACATCCGTGCATTCGCCGGCAAATTAACAAAACTGGTGATTAGAAAGCAACAAAGCTTTGTTCACGTCCAAAGCTACCATTATCTTCTAATGAAACCCCATGTGTGCTCATTTATTGACCGACAAATAGCTGAGGTTTCTTTTCTCTTTCTCTTTGAAGGTGGAGTTTGTTTTATCCAACGAGAAAGCTTTACCAGCGGGGAATCTACTATGCCAGAGCGAAGCCTTAGGGCTGCAACAGTCGATCCAAATGCAAAAACTGCCTGATCATTCTTGTAATGCTGCGACCTTTGTTCAATACTTTTGGTAAGTATGTTATAAAGTAAGTACTCCTTGCACTATAGTAAAGAGCCATTTACGCTAGCAGTGTTTTACCCATCCGAGTTTGTCGTCGACAGGTCGGCAGCTTTTGAACTCAATACTTAAACTTCTTTCTGTCTATCTCGTTATTTCATTGTGATGCATTGTTCTTAGATTCTTATAACGCGAACACAGTTTCTTGTTTGCATATATACTACTCGCTATGACGACTGTCGTTGCAACGCAGTGTTTATAAGATTTGTAAACATTTTTCTCTCTTTTTGTAGACTGACCGGCAAGCCCGTGAATTCTAAAAACATCGCGGCAAAGAATTCAACATCCGTTTGCATCTCTGGCAACTTACAAATAAAATGAGAAACCGCCCTTGTCTATACATGTCTTTGCGAGGGCCGCTGCTTAACGTGACGAAAGTGTATTTTGTCTTCGTTATTATAACATCGGGTTGTGGAAGCCTTCTGGCTTGTGGTCCTGGGCGAAATGGTCAAATTATGCGTGATAACAGTCCATTGAAGCTTAAACAGAGAATTCCTGATTTGGACGAGGTTTCAATTCAGGCGAGTGGAAAATATAATGGACCCGTGGAGAGAGGAAGCAAAGCTTACAAAGAATTGGTTGAAAACTATAACCCCGACATTGTGTTCAGAAACGACGAGAAAAATGATGATGACCGCCGAATGACTGAGGTAATCATAAAATATGATCAAAAATATTTCTTCTTAGAATATCAGTGCACTGTGAGAGACAGGCGGTGAGCCGGAATAAAGGACTTCGTCAACTTGAGCCGTAACCCTCAATTCTCAAAACTAGCCTAGAAAAAAATGCATACTATTTACTAAGAAGAATATACAGTCTGAGCTTACGACTTGAATGGGTTGACGGAATACGTACCTCGAACTCGAAAAGTTGTTTTCTGCAAAGACTGGCATACATTTAACTGTATCTAAACTCTCTATAAGCCGGACACCTCTATAAGACGGACAACTGGTGTTGGTCCCTGTGCGCCATTTCTTCAGTCACTTTACTGTATCTAAACTCTCTATAAGCCGGACACCTCTATAAGACGGAAAACTGGTGTTGGTCCCTGTGTGCCGATTTTCAGTCATTTTACTGTATCTGAACTCTCTATAAGCCGGACACCTCTATAAGACGGACAACTGGTGTTGGTCCCTGCGCGCCATTTCTTCAGTCATTTTGCTGTATCTAAACTCTCTTTTAGCCGGGCACCTCTATAAGACGAACAACTGGTGTTGGTCCCTGTGCACCATTTTCAGTCCATTTACTGTATCTAAACTCTTTATAAGCCGGACATCTCTCTAAGGCGAACACCGGTCACGATTCATGTCCTTCATTATAGAGAGTCGATTTACTGTAAACACAACCGGTTCAAGCATTGTTCAGATTTGTTTTTGTACTGAAAGAAGTGATTACTTCTTTACAACTCACACTCTTCGTCTTAGAACCGTGTTTCCTGTTAATATTTCTGTATTGTTTGCTTAGCGAGGCGTGTCGTACTATATGCGGCCTTTACTATACAGTATTACAAAGCGTGCGGCAATAGTTTTACAAAGCGTGCGGCCTAGTGCCATTGCATGATAAATTACTGTAGAAAAACATACATTTTAGACTGCGAGCAGTTCTTTCATTTTCTAGCGATTTACGCGAGTAGCCTACTGCGAAGCCTCCATTGTCTCCTGTTTTGCCTGAATTTCGCAATTTTAACTTTTCCCGTCCCGCGTCGCATTACTGCTCGCAGACCAAAAAATCTTGATATAGAACAATTTACGTTAGCTGAGCGTTTAGGGTCGATTATAAGTACAGGTTGTTGCAGATGATTAAGTTATCTCATTTAGTATTTTTGTAAATGTTCCTTGTTGCAGAATTGCCGAAAAAAGCTCGCCAACCTTGCTTCCGCTGTGAAGGCAAAATGGGGAGTGAGGTTGAGAGTCATCGACGCTTACGATCTGGACTTCTACGAGAAGAAAAGCGGAAAACATCACCACGGTCTTCATTCTTTACACCATGAAGGGCGTGCCGTGGACATCACTACAGAGGACAAGGATAGAAATAAGTATCCTCACCTCGGAAGGATGGCTTTCCAGGCTGGGTTCAACTGGGTGCTGTATGCAACAAGAGGCTACATCCACGCTTCCGTCAGGACGGGTAATTATTGACTTTTCCTTATAGAAATGTATTAAAGTCTTGATCAATAATGATTTCTTAAAGCATTAGCAGGCGAATATTAAAGTTAAAAGCCGACGTTTCGGCGTCATCGTGACATCATTCTCAAGGCAAAGTGGATTGATAATGCCAAGATTTGATTTATACAGTGTCTACAAATTACCATAACAGAGGACCACAAGTGAATGTCCTTTGAGCGAATGGAGTCCGTTTGCACGTTTAGAGATGGTTTAAGTTTTAATACTTCAATTGACGTATTCTATTAAAATCTTGAATGCTGTCTTTGCGTTGCGTTATTTCTTTGAGAGAATTACTTTTTTCCTTTTTTGGGAATTTGCCATTTGGGTATCCAAATAAGGTGGCACGTGCCAATTTTTCCTTTTAAAACAATGTTTGATTTCATTGAAACCTCTGCAAAACCGGACGAGAATGTAAGAAATAAATCCAAGCAAAGGTCGCTTAAAAATATGTTCATTTTTTGTTATTTTTTCTAGAAGAAGATGAAAAAGATGCAGAATCGCGAAAACAGGGCTGCTTTCCAGAAACTTCTTTGGTCCACCTCGAAGGAGGGAGAACGAAAGCAATGAAAGATCTTCGAACAGGAGACAAGGTTGCAGCCATGGACGCGAGTGGCCGTATAGTTTACAGCAAAGTGATCACGTTTCTGGACATAAAACCTAACAGCTCTAGCACTTTTATAACCATCAAGACAAAGAATCCCGCGGCCGAAGTGGCAATTACGGAATCTCACTTAATCTATCAGTTAAACAAACATGCGCTGTGGGAGACGACCCTCTTTGCACGAGACCTGAAGGTCGGCGACTTTGTTTATGTTAGACATGGTACTGGTTTAGAGAAATTCACAGCTGGGCGCGTGACTAGTGTAAAGTGGAACCAAGGCAATGGCGCTTATGCTCCGCTCACTGAAACTGGGAACATTGTTGTTGATAATGTCCTTTGTTCGTGTTACGCGATGATTTCAGATCAGCAGGTTGCGCATTGGAGCTTTGCACCATTGAGGTTTGCGGACTGGCTATTCCCGGGTGTAGCGGCGCGCCAAGGCTCAGGGGTACACTGGTATGCACAAGCTTTATATCAAATCTATACGAGCTGGAACTACATCACTACGGACAACTCGTAAATCTGGAAGTCGCGTTTGTGATATTGTGAGAGGCGCCGGGGCCCACGGATTTTGTTCAGTAAGGTAAGCGACGTTCTTGAGTCGCTTGAGTTCACAGCAATGTGGTCTATATTATACCAACTTCAAGTGTAATTTACATGCTTGGCAGTATATAAATGACAAAAACAGCGATCATTGATCAAATGCTGTTGCGATCTCAAGGTGTACAAACCAGTAGACTTCGGTTAATCTCGAAAAGACGAGGCAAGACGTTTCAAGCACAGAGCTCGCAAGAACGCCAAAATCAATTTATTGGCTTTCTACTAACGTATTAATTAAGTGACTTTATTGAATATGACTGATAAATACAATGTTAATTAGGCTAATTATGGTCTCTCATTGGCACCCTACGAGCGCCACTTGTTAGTTCTTTTACCAGCTCGTTACGTTAGCAAACCGTGCCTTGTGCCGTGAACGCAGCGGGACAGATGCATGTGACGTACACAAAGGGTGCCGTCAAAGGAACATTCCACATCGTTGCAATAACTACTCTTTATAATTCGCACTACAAACTTGCAGCAAAAGTATGACAATCTTTTAAGACAATCGCAAATTGTTCATTTAAGGCTGACAGAACCCAGAGAGAATGTCGAGAGACAGCTTAACTATCCACAACCTTAATGCTTTCTATCCAGAACAATTAAGTAGAAATGCTTTTGTGCAATATGTAAACTATCTGGGTTGCTGTCACAAAATTCATCCCGTCAATATTTCAAATTGTCGACAAAAATAGTTTCTCCCAACACATAGAAACATTAGTTTGTTCCAATACGGATTGTGTTGCCTTTCATAGCTGTTGGAAGATATATAAGATGAAGGTTGGATTATCTCAATCCAGGGACTAATTTTAACTGGAATCTTACGATAATTTATCATTTATAAGCGAATATTTCACAATAAGACATTAAGTACAAAATAACATACTTTCAAAAACCCACACAAAGCTCTCCAACCTTAAGGCGGTTCGTTTGATTAAACATAATTTTCCGAAAAAAAAGATTATTAATAGAATGATTGATGAATCGATGGTATACCGTGACAGGACTATGAAGAAAAAAAAATGATGTTAATTTTAAACTAGCAAAGATGTTAAATTTACTAAAACATTCATGTTTTTGCTTTTATCTCACCGCAACCAAAACGTTTTTTATCTTAATTGCATATTATGGAGTTTTGGAATGATTATCCTGTACACGAGTGGAAACTAAAAACTTAATAATTATTTTTTGATAAAGATCTGACAATGTGTAAATATAGCCATTGGCAGGTGTGATCGATAAAGTGAATTAAAATTCCTGCACAACCGCAAATCTTTCAAGCTCTAATACATTCCTTTCCACTAACCATAAAAATTCTTGAAATTTTGTAGCACCCCCCCACATTTGACATATACTGCAAGCTCATTGCAAAGAATGCAACACATGGTAGAAATGTAAACTCAAATACATCTGCTCAAGATTCGTAGTTGAGAGATAAATCACTGAAATGAAACTTTAGTATGAATGGTTTGTTTTTACCGCTACTCGGCGAAAATTGTTCGAAAAGTGTGTGCTATCAAAGCTGGAACAAAAGCGTGTGTATCCAGTTGAAAGCGCAGGAAATTTTGTTGCCGCTTGCAAACTGGCGCGAAAACAAACGCAGAGCTGGCGGCAAGCGCGGGAAAATTCGTACCCGGTAGCGAATTTATTAAGCACCTGATTGGTTAGGAAAAGGAACACTGACTTTCCCCTGTTGGTGGGATTCAGTCTGTTCTTTCTGGAAAACTGACAGATGAAATAAGAAATTTTATGTCTGTCTTTCAGCGATTTTTGTCCTTTGATGCAGCAGTGCAGAAATCTTAATTCGAACGGTTAAAGTTAAGTATTTCCAACGGAAGCATGGCGGGATCGCATTCACCTATCGCCGGAGAAATTACTCTCATGTTCGACATTTTTCGGTCAGGTCAGTGTTAAATCTCACTGAAAATTACTTTTGGAATTAATGGCATGAAAAGAAACTATTTTTGTTTGCCCTGGAAAATTTCCAGAGCATGCGGAACCACGAGAAATAGAGGATGAATCCCAGAAATCCCATTTCGAATATCCGAAAAGGAAAATGTGTCTTCTGATAAAAAGAACAAATCATATTCCTATGGAATGTCTATTTACAGTTTTGATCCAATTTTCGTTATTAAAAAGTTAAACAAAAACATGATAAATTACAGAGGATTTCCTCCGGTTTTGGCGTATATGTTTCTTTGTTCGGAGTTAAAACCCTCAATGCAGCGACACAATGAATATCTTGCAGACCTGTAACAAAACGAGACACGAAAAAAATAGATTTTTGGGACGTGGACATTGGCAAACCGGTTTACGTTGATATATTGTTATCTTGGGTACCCTAAAAAATGTAAACTATACACGATTAAATAAACTTATAACTATATTCTTATGAATTAAGATTGTATCAATAAAATAATTGATGTAAGCTTGATGTAAACTTTTCAAAAAGCCGGATTGACCAAGAAGAAAATAAAACAAAATATTGGAAAAAAATGTTCAGTTTTTGAAAATCAATTAAGGAAAAACTGAGAAATAGTTGATATATTTTAAATTCTAGCTAACTTTAAAGTATAAAGGTATCTATATATATTGTGAATAATCTATCGTTTTTGCATACTTAACTTTGTATATATTGTCTATTTATTCTTGTGTCGTCAATATGATATACTGGTTAAAATTTGTCGAGCGATCAAGGCTTAATTTCTCCTAACAAAATCTATACATTATCAAGCAGATTGCTCGTGAGAGTATTGAAGTTAATCCGCGAGAACTGACTAATAAACGTATGGGATTGATATTTGGACTTTTGAACCAATAATTTATCAATATGTTATCAATTTTTGCTATTGTATTGATAACGTAAGGGGAACTTGGTATGAATCTAAATCAGGTGAAATTGCGCCTAACTGAAAAAATGTTCTTTATAATCGCGTTCTTAGAAATTACAGGATTTATTAAAAAGATGCTTTTAGCTTCTTTTGGGGGGTCACACTATTTCAGCAAAACTATTCTGCAACTTATAAAATCTGAACTAATCAAAACCAACGTTCGGAAGTCATATTGAAGTTGTATACCAGGGCATGTGGCATGTACTAAAACCAGGAACTCCGGAACACCCCGGAACACCACAAATTTATTAACATTTTCTTGTATTTTTGGTGTTCCGGTGTTCCTGGTGTTAGTACATGCCGTATACCAGCGAGTGAATCTGGAGTTATCTTTGCACAAGAAATTTTGCGACATGACATTTCGCGATCGTGAACATTCGTGTTAAATAGATTCGAAAATGAAACGACAATTAATTATTGCCAAATGTCGCCTTTCCAACTCGCGAAATGAAATCGTCGCGAAAATTTCGTGTGAAAAGGTAATTTCCTTACCCGAAAACTTCATTTTCTTAAATTTTTATCTGTTGGGTGGAAAGAAATTAAATTAGGCCGGTTTATATAAAAAACGTTTATTTCATCACTGGTTGGAATTTAGTTAAGAAGATAGATTAAATAGCGTGGCTTTGCGTTTCTAATGCAATTTTTCACCCAAGCTCAATTATTTCTTTTTAGCTAAGAAGCTTCTAATCTTTACTGGGTGGAAGGTTTTAAGGTTTGGAGCTGATCAGCTTGTTTGTAGGCCATATGTGAGGATTAACCAGAGCATACTTTATGATATGACTGTGCTGTAATATATTGCGAAAGGTTTAAAAGAGTACTACCTAACAAGTTCGATTTTAGATAGATTATTGTGTATAATAACAAGAGAATATTAAAATTTTGTGGACCAGTCTTGATTTCTTTAAGAGGTTGTTGTGACACATTGCGTGCAGTAATGCATGAGTTATAACCGGTCCAAACTTATTAAAGGCCGCGAGAATTTTCCAAGATAATTTATTTTTTGAATAAAAACAGCCAACGGGGTGTAACTAAGAGGAAGGGAGGGAATGGTAATAGGTAAGATGATTACAAAAATCCCATTACAATGATGATACAAAAACATGTTTGACTTTCTCTTTCTTGAGGCAAACGTTGGGTCAAGTAATGTGGTTTATAAATCTAAACGTTTGGAAAATGCCCTGGTATATGAAAACTCAGATGAAAGCAAGGAAAAAGCAAGAATTTCGGGAGTGTGGTGGGGGAGTTTAATAATATGGATTGGGAGGGGGGCCTCGTACCCAGGCGTCGGTAAGTCAAGGCGGAAAGGCGATAAAACATGGTTTCCCTCCCACAACGCCACGCGAACCGCGCAAAGTCAATCCCAAAACGCAAAGCGTGCCCCGTATGACCAAGGAGCGACGCCTGGGGACGAGGCAGGGCGTAGGGGAAGCTCGTCTTCACAGTTGCGGGAGAAAATTACAGATGTTGGTCTCTCTTGGGATGTTCAGCACAGAAGTTGTCGAGGTCTCGTTTGGGTTTGCATGTAGAGAAACACATAGGCTTCCTGAAGCCTATTTTTCTCTCAGTTATGCGAGGCGAGCGGGGCTGCAAATCTTCGTTAGAGGAATTTAGGAGAAACTCCTTATTTTCTCCAATAAAAAACTAGAGCAAGGGCCAGCGAGTAGTCCGAAAAGCAATCGCGCGAGACTTATAAAGCACATTAACGTCATGTTGCTTGGCAACTTCAGACACGAACACCGTGGCTAAGTCCCAGTCCTCAACTGGCACCTTGTTCCTCCCCACCCCCTCCCTGACTGGTAGAGGCTGTGAACAGTCTCCGTTCCACCTAAAACAACTGCCTCAACACTCTACAATTTAATCCTTTCTTTTACTGCAGATTGTACACAACACTACACCTCTACATACATAAAGAATCGCTGTAGTTTTAATAATTTTCTAGATAATCTCGTACTAATGAATTGAGCTCTGCATTTTTATGAAGAATTACACGGTAGTTTAAAGTTATCTGTAAAAGGAACATTCAAAATCTATTACAAGCCAGAAATCACCACAGCAAGTCTTAAGGACTCTTCGAAAAAAATACTTCGTTTTGCTTGAATTTTTATCAAAATGATTTCAAACACAACAACGCATTTGGCCTTTTCCATTTACTACTGAGAATGTTTTCTCATTCAGGTAAATACATATTACATAATTTTTGAGAAGAGAAAGACATGAAACAAGTACACTTTTGACGTTTTTTCACTCCCTTTGTATCTGACCTACATTTTAGAGACTCTTTAGAAGCCCTGCTGTCAAAATACAAATTCTCCTAACCGGCCTCCATACAATCCTTATAGCTGACTCGTCCCCAGTCGTCTCCTATGAGAAAAAATATCAGGCGCGGGAATGATGGGAAGGGGGCACGTCTTCCCATTTTCTCATAGGAGAGACCCGGGGTGAGTCAGTTATGTATTATAGTACTGAGAATTTGATTCAACTACCATGAAGGTTTCAAGACTGTGAAAAAAAGTCCAGCGCCCTTTAAAGGGCCTGACTCACACTTTACATCACGCGCCTCTATTATTGTTATTGTTTTCACAAAAAGCGATTGTACAAAAAATAACGAACCCCAAAGAAAGAAAAATTAGCGAGGAGTATATTTTCGTAAAGATGTCACCTGCTTGAAGCATTCAACCGCGCTGGAAGAAGATAAAATATGTCGGTCGCTAAAACTCGCTTTTTCGGGGACCCCAAAAATGGCGGTTTGACTCGCGATGCATAATGGAAGAGTCAGATTCTGGCTTCTTTTGGTGCTCTCTGAACCAGAGGTTCAAATGATTTGCATGAGAGCCACACAAAATATCGAAAGACACGTGTGTCACGCAAAGCACTTCAAAGAAGTCTGCAATCTCACCACCAGAGGCTGCTTTTCTTTGGATCAGTGTCAAGAACATGGAACATCGGTGTAATCAGTAATCAGTGCAATTGTAAGTAGTGTATGGAACTGTAAATAGTTGAAATGTTGCAAGGTAAATGCAGTGTAGTGACTGCGAAAATAAAAATTAATTAATTAAAAAAAAAAACAGAACATGGATTCTGACGAGCCTTGATTCCAGACGTTAGCATATCGTGAAATTTCAGAATTTGTCGCATGATCTGATTGGCTGAAAATAAAAGCAGAGCAATAGACATATGCTCCAAAAACCAAGAGCAGCCAGAGTCTGCCTTCTTGGTGCTGACCAAAAGAATAGCAGGCTCTGGGGAAGAGGTTGATGAGTCTGAATCCACACATGTAGGTCCCACAGTATGAATATCAGGGAGAAATTTTTTAATGAGCGGGTTTGCAACGCAACACAAGGCATTTCCTGCGCTGTACAAAACAATTAGCAATAAAAAAGCCCATCCCAGATTGATACTGTTGCACATAATAGATGTTGGCACGACACTATAAGTGGCAGTCTTGGACATGAAGATGTTTCATGCTTTTAACCATGGCTAAAAAGCGTAATTTACACAGAGTAAAACAATGAAGGGTATTGAAGGACAAGAAGATCACAAAAGTTTCATTCAAAATTGATAATTTGAAAGGAACCCCCCAACAGTTGAGAAACAAATTGTAGTTAAAATGTAAATGAAAGATATTGTGCAGAAAATTGGATATGAATATCAGCCATTTTGGGATTCAAAGTTCTTGAGTGGTGCATTCTGGAACTATAACATCACATCATTGCCACTAAACTGGTTTGCAAAGAGGGCAACCATTTGACGCCATCAAATCAAACATTGCAGACTACAGGTCATTCCATTCAAGGTCCAAAGATTTGTAGCCACAAAAATTATTGGTGTTAACACTGAAATAGTTTTAACTTGCTTTCAACAAATTTTCATTTTAGATTACATGTATTTTCTCATCAATTTAACAGCAACATGTTCCAAGACAGTGGAGGATGCCGTTAACAAGCCCATTAACTAATCTACAGCTTTAATGAAGGTGGTTCATTGATCTCTACTTATATTACAAAGCAGAGCACTTCAAATCTTGATTATGACAGATAAAGACTTCGACTGACTTTCATTAGTTCCAAATGTTCCATAATTCTATATATCAATAGCTTGTGCAAGACATGATGTAATGCACTACTCTGTAACTTGCTCCAAGTCTTTCTGGACTTTAGAGAAATCAATATCTTCACCTGTGCAACGCTTATAAAGATCTACAATATCCCGGCAAGTTGTCTGGAAATGCGTGGTGGCATCATATGAAGTGCTGATAAACACCTGAGGGCAGTTAAGGCAAAAAGAACAAACAAGTCAATCACATGAGCTTATTGACTGATAGGGAAGTACGATAGTCAATTAAGAAGCAAAAAATGTATGTGTTTACAAAGCCAAAGGAAATAATTTTATAAGAACAAGTTGGGCTTTTCAAAACTTTATCCGCCTGTCAATCATTCACCCAAGGCGATCACAAAAATGACAGTAAGTTTTATGCCTGCGCAAATTGGGTCAAACTTAACTTTTTTACATAACAAAGTCTTATTTAACAGTTCAGAGAGTCAAACTTCATTAGACAATATTCATATTCCCCGACGGCCCTGGGGCGAGAGCTTTCTGAACATGAATGCGAGGCTAATGCGGGAAGCTTTGCTCAAAAATACAAAGAAAGATAAAGAAAATTGCAGCTGGCGTGTCGGAAAACCAAAATAGCATTGAAAGTTGCAAGGCTCTGGGTACCAGCAAATTTAATGCTGGGGTTAATGGACTAGCATCCCATCCAGGGGGGATTAGAAATTCTCCTAGTCACTTCATGTTACAGAAGCCGGGATAAGCTCCGACCTGATGGGCCACTAGGGTTGAACTGCTGACTTTACAGTACATTACCTACCAGACATGTATTTATTACCAGCGCACTTGGATGAATGATTGACGGGCAAATAATGACTACTGAACACGCTGCACTAAAATCAGCTGTACGAGAAGTCATGTGTTTGGTCTGAACTTGGACTGCATAGAATAACAGTAACTAGGCACTGTACAGCATTTGCTTTTTGTGCATCCCGAGCCATCCCCTTATTAACCGACTCAAATTTATGCATTTTCACAAGGAAGTCAAACATTTTTCACTTTTAATCAGACAAATAAACATCGTTTGCCCACATAGATTTTCAGTTTTAACTTGATCAGAACTAAAGAGAAAACGTGTCACTCTCCCATAAGAGAGGCTTCCTGTGCATGTGGAAGAAAAACATGACTGTCAACACAAACTCTTTACTTTACTTTTGCCGTACAACTTTTTTTGGAATTTTGGGGCCTCTTTTTTCTTTTCTGACCAACTGACAGACCCAGAACCAGGAAATGCATTTGATAACAAAAAATTGGCTCTTGTCTTCCTAAAACTGTACCTGAGATTTGCTACCATCATCAGTAGGAACATAAACATCACTCACTGACACAAACCTGGAATGTAACAGAACGATGAGCAGTTATGTACAAGTACCATTCAAGTACTATAAAAGCCTATATTGCTCCCACCCCACACCTGCTGAGTAAGTCTTTCTGAAAATGAGACCCTACAAAAAAGAATCTGCCTTGTCATAAATTAATGCACCTATCAATGCTAAGTCCGAGGCAGGGGGGGGGGTGTGTCAGGCTACCCACAGGACTTTAACTGGGAGGTTTGTCCACAGGGTGGGGATTTTGATCGGAAATTTAATTGACATGGCAGCCATTTTTGATAGTGGAGAAGTGGAAGATTTTTGATACTTTTGACCAAATATGTTGTCCCGGGGGTGGGGAATTTGACTTATCTTTTCAGAAAATGTCAAAATTCTGACCCCATGCCAGACCCCCTCCCCCTCCAGCGTAACATTAATAGGTGCATAACCCCTCCCCCTTGTGGAACTGTTCTCTTTTATGTTGTACAAACATGAGGTGCTGTGGCCTAATGACCTCCCCCCCACCCCCTGGGGTCATAACAGCACTTAAAGCCAACTTAAAAAGCCTTTGAACTGTCAGAACATTATGGTATCTCATGAAAATATAGATGAAGGTGCTAAAAAATTAAATTATACAGTGCCTTGCAATGAATCAGACATACTTTTCTAGAACTGTTCCAAGAAGATTAAGGCCAGGGCGCAGCTCTGATTCAGGATCGCTTGTTTCAACTGTGGTACTCACAATGGCAATGTAGTAACCTTTTGCCGCTACATTGTGTGCAAATGACACAGCGCACACATAGATATCTGGAAAAAAATAGTAAATGCCATTCACAGGTTGCCAACAGTGCACAAATGAAAATTTCAAATACATATTGTAATATGACTCGGAGTATTACGGGTTCCCTTGCCTAATAACAATTTATTGAATGGTCATTCAATAACAAGAGCAAATGAAGTACAAACTCAATCATGTAAATATTATCTCTGGCTCAAACCCATTCAAATGAAAACAATAAACTAAGTCACCTTTAGCACGGCTGTGGTTAACAGTAATCTATCACAGATGACATGTTTATTACACTGTACAGTACAAGATCAAGTATGTGGATAAACCCCTAGTGTGTGACCATTCAAATGAAAGCTATTGAGCAGTACTGTCATGTGGTACTGTTTATTATGCTGTACAACGTAGTTCTAACTTTTAAGTCTGTGGATGAAACCCTAGTGTGTGACCATTCAAATGAAAGCTATGTGGTGCTGCTTATTATGCTGTACAAGGCAGTTCTAACTTCTAAGTCTATATGAATAAAAACCTTGTGTGTGACCAAATACAAGTTAACTGTTAAGTAATACTTTCACACAGCATAGTTTATTTTTAAAATTTTAACAAGTAAAATTTTAGTCATTCCCAGGGGAAAATGGGTTAGGAAGGTACCTGACTTTCTGTTGACTTGGTTTTGAGGAATAATTATCTGGCAGGATTTAACATCTTTCATAACTGGAAGAGGACGATCCAAGAAACAAATGCAACGAACAACCTGCAGACAAAATAACGCCAAGAGAAACTGTCAGCTGAAAGATTTAGTGGTGGTAACAGTGGTAGTAGTAACAGCTGTAGTTGTAGTTGCTTAAAATGCACTATGAACTTTCATGAACACGCTTTAGCAACTATTATTTTATTTCCCCTGAATGGTATGCTAATCCACTGTGGTGTTACCCCCAGCATTGAATTCATCAGTACCCATTTATTGACCTGGTAGATAGAGACACTGTGAGAGTAAAGTGTTTTAACCCAAGAATTGCAGTGACCCAAACCAGAGCTGGATACTTTTTTCAATTTGCAATCCATTTCTATCCGTGTAGTTTCAATGTAGTACTACTAAAAAGTCATTGCCAAAAAAAAAAGACCATTATCATTAAGTTCTCATTGATTCACAGACAATGTTTAGCTTTTTAAAGTGGTGCTACAAAAGCATGACAACTCCCATTTAACCTTTAACTTAGAACTTACTTGTCCATCTTTCTTCACTTTGTCAGGGAAATAAGAAGGATCGCCGATCACCATCTTGGTCTTGGCAGTTTCTCCTTGTGACGTTACACCACAAACTCGACCATTCTCATCATATTTGATCTCTTCTATGGGTTTGTCGAGCATGTATGTGCCGCCGTATATAGCACTAAGTCTGGCAAACCCCTGGGGCAACTCCCCTAGACCATACAGTGGATATAGATACGGCGACCTGCCATATCTGGCCAAAGATTCACTAAAAATTGTGTGAAAGAAATAGTGATGACCAATAAATAAGATTATAATTTCATATATGAATGAAACCAATACTTAGGAATTTAAAAAAGATAGGAAAACAATCAATTTGGATGGGTTGCAAGCCATATTTGAGAAACATTGCGAGAGCTAATACCCAACCTGGATATAAATGCACTCACTTAACTTATGGCAATTTTTGCAAAATAATTTGGATAATTTAACTTTTCATTTATTACATTAGGCACATTTTTTTCTTATGATATTTTTTCAATTACAAAAATATTTATCTTAAAAATAATGGTAAACAAGTGAAAATTTGTGGTAACAGAATATTTCATGTAATAAGGAAGATGGACTGTCGGTGATATAAATTTAACCAAGAGAAAAAAATTACTTGCAATTTTGCAATAACAAAAACAACAAAAAGTGTCCATGAAGAAAAGTAACTGGGACCTGGTTTCAAGTCACCAACCTGTATAATTTGACCTTAAGCAATGTCTCCTTGCAAGGCTCTTTCAAATAGCTGTGGACAATTAAACGCAGTCAATGTTAATTTAACTAAGTTAACGACGGGGAGAAAGTTTGCTCAGTGATTAGTGTGACATAAGCATTTATTGACTCTGGGGGTCTAGCATTTTGTGGTGTTGCTACTGTCATGAAGTGCCCCCGGGCTGTTGCCAGGACATTTATGGCATTCCCAGGGTCAGCGGTATTCTGACACGTTTAGTGTGTGCACCGTAGCATCTGCTTGTAGCTTTGCTCTGCGTACAGGTTGATTTTGTTGAAACTTTTAGTGTTCCCTCCCTCCTCTCCCTTTTTACATGTTAGTTTTTTACTTATGTACATGTACTGCTACTGAATATTGTACTTCATAGTTTCTTCCACTGAATTTCTAGTTCAGTGTGACAGGGGCTCATGGCTGGGTTGCAGGTAGGGCAGGCTTTTGGAGTGTATCTGGGTTTGGGGTCGGCAGCTCCAGCCCCGGATTCCTGGGCACCCAACCACCATTTGCAATAAAGGCGTTAATTCATTGCAAGTCCAAATGGCCTACCAACAAAAGCTAATATATAGTTGCCCTACCAAAAAATAAATGCTTACGGCAAGCAAACAGCAGTAAATAAATGCTAACTACAAGAAAACGGCAGTACATGTAGATACATATACTAACTGCAAGCAACACCACTACATAAAGTTGTTGTGCATTTTAGTTTCAAAGATACACAAAGTTGGAAAAGTGAACATAGTGTCAAACGTTCTGATGAGCAAGATGTTTATAGAGTTGTGTGACTACATCTCATGGTTGCATGACAATTTAGCTATTAACTAATAAAAATGGATACTACAATATTACTCCCAGCACGTCGCTATATAGCAAATAAGGTAGTAACGCCACACAGGCTCCCCAGGCTTCAGGACTTACTCGTCATTGAGGTGAAGAGCTAAAGCATGTCCTGTGAAACTTGCAGTGTTGAAATCCAAACCAAATTTCTCATACACCTCTCTCATTGTGGTTTTCTCTGGATCGACACCTAAACATTTAAGCACACTTGGCTTGAGCAAAAATGTGCTTACACCAAAGTAAACCTAATAATACAGTATGCCAGTGTACTGAAGCTAAATATGGAGTGATGCAACTATGATATCATCAGGAGCTTTAGATCTCAACTTGAAATAGTTCAGGGTTGTCAAAATAAGCCAGCAACCGGCGCATTTCACCAGCTATTCCAAATACTGCTCTGGCTGCTCCGAATGTTAGTAGGCCAGTTCTGAGCATGATATTGAAGAAATAAAATGGAAATAGCCGCCTACTTTCTGGATGGAACCTGCTACTCAAAAACCTACTAACAACCCTGAATAGTTAGGTTGACTTTTTCAAGTTCCGTTCCTTGTGATTTGGACAAATTGGTGGAAACTATTTACAGTCGCCCTCTTTCTTAAACAATTTGCTCGATATCCATCTTTTTATGTTCTAGGGACATTTTGTGTATGGGTGAAAGAATTTCGTATATTTGTTTTTTATTCAAGGCCTTAACTTTTCCATCCAAAATGTTTACAGAACTCAGAAGCAGCATCTAAGAAATTAAACTTTTATTTCCAAATTTTATGACATAGCATAACAGTACACCCCCTAAGTTGTCATGTAAACTTTTGATCTCCATTGTATATTCCAGCAAGTCACTCAACCCTTAGTGGTTGCAGAGCTGGACAGCTACTGACTTCTGACTGGGGCTTGAGTTACCATATTTTTTTGGAACAAATGAAACATATTTAAATGTCTATAATTTGGTTTTATCAACTGGGTTGATAATGTCAATTGGCCACCGTAAAGAGATTCAAGTGCCCACTTGAATCTCTTTACGGTGGCCAATTGACATTGTCAACCCAGTTGATAAAACCAAATTATATTGTTATACTTCCCACCGACGCAGCACCACAGTTTCTTTAGAAACTTACCCCCTCTATATTTAAATGTCTAATTGACTGTTTAGTGAAGGTGGTATAAAAGTGAAATTTATTTTCTGGTTATTTCTTTAAACTAAGAGTACTGCAATCTTAACTGTACATTATGTACCTGACAAAAATGCCGTTCCCCAGGGTTCAAAATTTACTTTTTTGTCTAGCTGCCCCTGGGGCAACCAAAAAAACAAGTTTGGTTGCCCATAGAATATTTTGGTTGTCCAAGCTCTTGTCCCTTCTCCAGCCAAGAAACTACTGTACTAACAGTGCAGTAATACAGTTACCCAAATAGACTATTAATTTCCACATAAAATTACAATGAACTGTAGAGTGTCTTATATTTAATAAAATTTCTTGACCAGCCTGTACATGTGTCCTATTTTTTAGTCCATCAGTAACGCAAACCTCAGCAATATTGTAAAAATCAACACACAAGGAGCGGTAGAGACTTACATTAACACAGAATCGCACGGCACTGTTTTAAACAAGAAAGGGCAAACAACAAGGTGCAAGTATTAAAATTGCTATCGTACTTTAAGGAACAAATGTCAGAACAATCATGGCAGCATCACAGGGCAGGGCGATACCAACCGCTGGTTAAAGTACGACAGCCTTATTCAGATTAAATGTGCAAAAGAATTTGATCGAATTTGATCAAAGAGTTTGAGAGAGAAAAATCTTCCAACAGTACGCGATATTCAAGAATTTCTTACGTATTTGCTTTACTTTTGACTAACATTAACAAAATGAAGGTATAAATATCTCAAAGACAAAAACCTGTGATATTTATTTATTCAACGTACTAGTGCCACGGCAGATTGGGTTGCCCCCTTGGGCAACCACTCAGCACAATTTGGTTGCCCCATCGTAATATTGGGTGTCAGAGACAACCGGACGACCGTCTATTTTGAACCCTGGTCCAGTTGTCCAGGACAGGTAGATTTTCCTGCAGGAAATGTCACTTTTTCATTCTCATTTGTCTGATGGACAAAGCCCCTGGCATGTTGTCTGCCAACTAAATTCTACAAAAGGTTTGCAACACTTGCCCAGGACAAGCAAAATTTGAGGGCTGCTTGTCTGAAGAGGCAAGAAGCCCTTCTGACAAAATATCTCACCTCGCCATGTTTTGGGATCATCTGGTTCAAAGTCATTGACAAATATTAAAAAGTTGCGGAATCTTCTCTTCTCAAATATTCCCATCAGGCTAGTTCCAAGGGCCTCTTTCTCATCTGCAGGTACCTTGTAGAGTTTGCCGCCCTTGTACACAAAACTTCCATCAACTGATTTAAATTCAAGATATCTTGTAACACCACTGACAATCAAAAGTTTAACCAGTTCTCCTAAAAAACAGTGAAAAACAAACGATAATGAGTTACAGTGTGAATATGGGGGGCATGATGGCCTAATCGTTGGTTTGCAGGGCTCTGGAACAAGTGATCAAAGCAAATCAAATCAAAATCTTTATTTAAACACAATAGCATTTAAAAGCGGTGCCACTTGTGGGGTCGTGTGTAAAAGAAAATAAAAGAACATCAAATAGGTAAAACTATTTTAAAATGGTAAAATTTAAATCTTAGTATCTAATTAAAAATCTAAATGCAATCTAAGCATAAACAAACAGGAGAAATAGTCAAGCTCGGCTATACTGGTAAAATATAAAACTACCTAATAGTATAAATAGTCAGACTCAGCTGAAAGGCGATGTTTCTAGTGCTATTAAATTGAACTGGAAGTCATACAACATTCTTGAATTTTTCATTATTCTGTATATCTGGGTTGAAGACCAATCTGGGGTCACAATGTTGTGTTCTTGGGAAAGACACTTTACCCAACTCACACTTATCTCTCACAATGCGCGCATTAAAGCATTAACTTGTTTGAGTATTATGTCATCCATGTAGATGGCTGTACATGTTATATAAATGCTAACCCTGTATCCATTATTGGTTCCCCTCAACATGTACTGAAATGACTCAAATCTTCACTATGTAAAGGTCCAAAACCTACTAGCTACACTGTAGAACACACTGTTTACTAATCTTTGGCTATCATTGGTCTCAAGCCCTGGCAGCAACATAATTATACCTCCCATCCCTCTTGGTAAGTATGGATAAGCTTGATGATTTCTTTCCACTGAGTTTTTGCTCAGTGCGACAGTGCCTGGTGGTTGCTGCTCACAGGGATGTCATGGTTACTGTTCACGCTTGGGGCGGCTCCCACAGAAATTTCAGGCACCTTTCCCACACTCATCTATTGGTGATGAGTTAAACTAATCATTGG
The DNA here is from genome assembly GCA_947652115.1 of Blastomussa wellsi. Classification (NCBI taxonomy): domain Eukaryota; kingdom Metazoa; phylum Cnidaria; class Anthozoa; order Scleractinia; family Plerogyridae; genus Blastomussa; species Blastomussa wellsi. Next base: position 3,390,134 of record OX393574.1, on the reverse strand, counting down.
CTATCATAATTATAGTGTCACAAAATGTAACAATCTTCACCTACCCCCAGCCATTATGAACTTCGGGATGAGATCAACATTCCAGTCTTTGGATGATCCCAGCTTTTTTGGTTCCCTGCTAAACTTTTCATAGAACTAGAAAAAGAACGAATAATACATGCAATTAAACTCAACAAGGATATACGAGCTTGGGAAGGTGGCTGAAAGGATGGCGGAGCCACAAACAATTTGAGCCAAGCAATTTGAGCAGGGTATACATTGCAACCTTGTGGGCAGCATGCACCTTTTTACTTTGCAGGGAAAGTTTTAAATGATTTTTATTTTTATCTCTAAAATAAAGTCCTTTTTACCTAGCCATTGTTACAGCGTGACACGCCTTAGTGTGGCCACCCAACAAACTTTTTTGACAAGTTAGCCAATCAGAGAGCACAAATTTGTTTGAGTTGTTCGGCCTCCTTGTTAAAAGCACGACAGATTTCGTGACAACAGCTTGCAAGGAGGCGGGACAGCTCAAACAAATTCGAGCTCTCACTGGCTAATTATAACTTGTTATAATTATAAGTTTGTTGGGTGGCTACACTAAGGCGTGTCTCGCTGTAAGGAAATGACTATTCTTGCAACATTGATAAAATCTGAAAATTAATGATTCTGGATACAACATTTTTGCTCAGAAACCATGGAATAAACATATCACAAAAATTTCACTTGATAAGGTAACTGTAATCAACTGAGTTGAACGTGTCCACGCCTCGTTTTTTTTATCTAAAATCCCCTCAGAACCCTCTGGAAATTGTAGTTGTTGCTTCAAACATTCTTTTTTGGCTTTTGAGATACACCAATCACTGAGAATTTTCTGTGACCATCCGTGGGGTGGGCATGCAATACAGGAAAAACTTTAACAAACAATACCTTTTCTAATGGCGTAAGTGATGCACTTTCTCCACCATAATATTGGTTTCTGTCCATATGAAGAACTTTCTTCCCATTGACAGATAATAATCCACTTAATATGCATTCCTGTAAGATATGAGATCAACTTAATCCAAACTGTTCCTCTAAACATAACGTCTGCCTTGAGTCTGCATGTCACAAGGCAAGTGACCCATTACACCAGCAGAGCTTATCCTGGTTTGCTAAATATAAAGCGAAGATGGCCAGAGAAAAGCGTTCGTTGCTAGTAGGTCTATTTTCTTAGAGAAGGTGGCTACTTTCTTGCCAAAATTTAAGAAAATTAAATGAGGCTAAATGAAATTGCAATGGCTACATTAATATTATGTGGGGGTTCCAGGGAGGTTTACAGGGGCACTGCCACGTGCTTTGCTTCATTGCCTGCCAGCTAACTCGCTTTGTTTCCCTCCCTCCCTCCCACAGTCTTGGTAAGTATTCATTCCACACACTGGTTTTTCAGTGTTATGTTAACAGGTGCCTTGGAGGTGGGCTGTGGCTCAGTTGCCATGGTGACCTCCTTGCTGCTGAGGAGATTGCTGCTCTCCTCTGTCGCTACCTTTATGGCACCTACCCTCCAATACTTCAATTGGCTTCAAGTTTTAATTAAAGAAAGAATCTTTCAAACAGTTGGTTACTCCACTCAAACCGACTGCCTATTTCTATTTTTTATTGAATACCCTGGCAGGACTGTCACTAAGGGCAGGGGGCCAGGGAATTCCCCCGGCTAATATGAGTTTGAGTCCCAGCTACTTTGAAATAAAACCAAAACACTGGAAATTGAAAAAATCCCCTGGCTACTTTTTTACTTTCCCCACCTACTTGAAACATTAGTGACAGCCCTGCCCTGGGTAAGGTTGACAATCTTTGAAGGGGCACCATCATTGGATGTTTCTACTTTTTCGTGAAACTACACTAAAATTTTTGACTTAAAGACTTTCCCTACTACGCAAAATGTGTCTAGTCTGTATAGAAAATCAAAATAAAGTTATCAAGTAAATGGCTGAAGGAAGAATGCAACTGCAATTAACTTTGTAACTATTTTTCGAAGCCATAGGGGCCAAACTTGAAAAATTCAGTCCGACGTTTTCAAGTTGAGGTGTAAATCTTCTGATGGTTTCAAAATACCACTCCTCATATCTTGAGTACACCGGCATAGTAATTTGAACAAGACTTGACCACTATTTGTAGGTTTCCACTGGTTTAAATGTCTTTAGGCTCTTGCATTTTTGAAGTGATACTCGTGACATTGCCCCTTTAAGTAATGGTGTGAAGTGGATCTAAAATTATGTTAATGCCGTGAAGCTAGAAAAAAGAGCTTAACTACATTATAATAGCGGAGCTCCTGCAAAAAGAAAACAAAACCCATGAGTTGATTTTCTCATGGTTATCATGGCTAGCGGTATTGCTCGTGGGCGCATACGCACCACGACGACGGAGTCGCGCAACATGGCGGCCATAAATATCCACGCCTTGTCAACACCTTGTCAGCCTTCTCAGCTTACATCTTTGTTATATGGCATCCATGTTATGGTCAATTGACAGCTGTCAAATCAAGGTATCCGCTGACCAGGATCACATGACCAGATCGCGGGCTCAGATTAGAACTCATTGAGGTAACTTGTCTTTTTTTTAAGTTGACTGCTGACCAGGCATTGGTTTTCATCATTGGTGGCAGGCTCACGTACGATTTTTTTCTTCTGGCAGCATTTTTTCACTTTTTATGGTCATTCTTAGCGGAAATAAGCAATTCGAGTTGACGTTCTTAATTATTCTTTATTTCGGAGAAATTATTAAGCACCAGCAAAAATACGGAGCTCCGCTTTTAGGGTGGCTAAATCTATATATTAATTTTAGAGAAATAAGTTGTGATCGACACCTGGGCCATATATAAGAGTTCACACAGCTGTTCTGCAGAAAATTATACTTTGACAGCCACTCTAGTTATTCCAAAAAATACATTATTTTCCAGGTTTAATCCACATTTGGAATTTGACGAAGATTTTTGCGCTCAATACGACCGGCTGGACCTCGTTTTTAATTAAATTATAAAAAACAGGAGCTAAAACAAAAGAGAAATAAGCTTATAAGAAACCGGCCGTTCTGTAAAGATGTTTATGTTGTACAGTACAAATTTAGGTAAACACTAAAAATAATTAACTACAAAAATAACTCAGGCATTGTATTTAATGCAAATATTACTCAGAAGATTTTAGGAACCCTCAGATTGTCCCAGTCATTCATTCGTTCGATTTAAAACTCACTAAGATCGAGGACAGATTGAAGCTGATATAAGCTCGACTTTAAACATGCCCGAATTTTAACACTAAACTACTTCAGAATAAATTAGAAATTGACGTGGTCGTCGAATCTACGTGAATTGTCTTGGAAAAACTATCCATGATCGGGAATTCCTGTTTTAAAATGAAATCACGAGGTTTTCCAAGTGAAGGAAATTCCAAATGGGTGTGAAACTCGATCTATCAGAACCATCTCCACACAGAGATTTCTTCGAAAGCTGCGCGAAAACTCACCTTTAGCCCTGTCCCCAGAACGATGCAGTCATATTCTTCATCCATGATAAAATTTCCAATGTGAAAAAACCTACGAAGGAAAATAACTGGATGCGAAACTTCCACCAAGGCAAGCAAGAAGGATCGCTCTGGCACGGAAGATCACGAGCAAGCACTGCGCTTGCTCAATGATCAAACCCCTCGTTTCAAAGATGAGGGTAAATTTCATTAGGGCTCAGGTGAACTTCCAAAATCAGGTCCACTTTCAGCAGTTTATGTATGAACGTTTAACAATTAAACTCAAAATTATTATGCTTTTAGAAATTTTTAATCATTTGGAAGCTTTTTATTTTTAGATGAATCTACTCAAAACTAAATTTGAGATTGCAACAATTTTCTGATCAAATGAAGAAAAGGTACATTTTTGGAGATGCGCGTGGAGCCAATCCTAATTATGGTCCTATGATGCAACGTGGTCTTCCATGTGGAGTTGTGTACCTTCAGGAGTCTTCGTGTTTTGATGAGATTTAGTCGTTGAAATGTAGAATTATCGTGTAAAACCTAATGTTTCGAACCCTGTGGGATTTTGATAAAGTCACTACGATTTTTTTAGTTCGTCGAATGAATCAATGAGTTGAAGAAACGGTGTTTTGTTCCGGGCAATGTAGAACTTCATTCGTGCAGTCCCATGTGGGGCATTTTGGATTCCACAAGCGAGTTTATTTTGCGTTATGGATGAACACTTGCTACAAGGACTTCAGGCAGCCGCAAATGCCACTTCACAAGCAGCGGTGAGTAATAAATGATTTTATTTGCTAACTGATATAAAATGTCGTCGTGACCATTTGTCAAATTAGACGTTGCATTTTCCTGCTGCGCTCGACAAATAATTTCACTCTGCTGAATAGCTTCATTCAAAAAATACAAATTTTTAACTGCCTTTTTCTTTTCTGTAGGCTCTTCAGTATTTTGAACAGCTAAAAAATTCCACAGATGGGTGGAAACTCTGCGGTGATGCTCTTGTTCGAAATCTCTACAGGTATTTCAGATTAAATAACATTTCTTCAACTTTAATTAGTTGTAACTGGTTGCATGGTACATGTATATATATATATAAGACTTCATCTATGTACAAATCTTATCTCTGTGAAATCTCAAGACATAAGCTTATCCTTGTACACACGAAGAACGAGCAGGGATATTTTTCCTTATTTCTTATCACAGAGAAAAGGTTTTTGATTTATTTCAAACTGCAACTGGTCAGAGATTGTGTATCATGATTAACCCATTGACTCCTGGAGATTTTTGCAAAAAACGTGTTTTTTAGACATTTTGAACATTTTTAATCAGTTATAGGCTAAATATGCTTCAAATTTCTCCAAAATGCATTTGCGAATGCAGACATGCCAGGCTTTTCACTAGCATCGCATTTAGCGACATTTTAGTTCGGGCATGCGCACAAATCAAAATTTTGAGATAGTTTTTGGACAAGAAAGTGACCCATGTCTTTAGGCTTTTCGATTTTTTATTTTTATTTTTCGCTTTTCCTTTCTCCTTTTCTCGTATCTTTTTTATGCTTTTGTTGGCCTTTTACTGGGCTTGCTTTCGGTTCAAGAATTGCCACGAAAGCAAGAATGAGACGGGAAAAACTTAACATGGAGTAGCCAAGGGTAAGTAAGGGAAATTTTCCTCCTAGTTTTTGGTGGAAATTTCTAAGCATTTTCGTGCATATGTAGCGGTGGGTTTCGAAGGAACCACAGCACACGGTTTAAATGATTCACTGGTCTTTTAATACAGCCAAAAGAGTGCGAAAGGGCTCCGCAACTCCACTCACACGGTTCTTACAAAATCCTAAAAACACACACGCCGCCGCTCGACCACGAGTTACAATATCCCTATAGGGTTCAATTCTAGGGCAATACAGCGATACCCTAATTGTGTGACCTATTCGAGTAACGCACAACAACTCTACTACACATTCCCCCCGCTGGGGAAACGTCGTCCCGACGTTTGTCAGGAGACGGAACAACAACATGACAAAAAAAAAAAATAAATAAATAAATAAAAGAAAATAGTAATAATAATAAATTTTCGGTTCTACGACATAAAGTCAGTTTCAGCAATCAAGCCAGTTCTGAAAAACATTCTGTAACAGTTCCTGGTTCTGAGAGTTCGCTAGAGACAGCAAAACAGATGCCTTCTGGGACCACACGGGGTCGCTTATCAGCCGTTGCGGTGGCTTGCTTGTTCTCCCAGTGCGTGTGACATAGGGTGGGTCCTGCACAGAATCGTCTTCTTCAACATCCGGTCCACGTTCAGAACGAGTGACCTCGGTTGGTCGCTCACTGGGGCCAGTGATCCTTGGCAAATCAGGGTCTGGTACCACCAGATAATCATCAGTATCACCTTGGCGATCCTGTACAGTCACGAAAGGGTCTAAGTGCGCCTGCGTAGGATCCTCCATCTCGTCACCGCCAGCGCTGGGGTTCTTTTCAGCAATAGCTGTAGAATCATCCATGTCGTCACCAACGTCACCGGTGTCCTCTGCAGTTACGCGAGTGTCAACATCGGGTGGCAGAAATGTGGCCGCCCCCGGATTGAGTGGTTTGGGAGTGCTTATTGGGTCCATCTCTGTGTACAGCTCATCTTCCACATCTTCTTCTACGATAGTGTCAAGATCACCACGTGAATTTCCCGGGGCGCACCTGGCCTGCAGAGGCTGTTTTGGTCTGGCTGGTCGACGGCCGGTAGCTGGAGCGAAAGCTGGACCTCTGAAAGGTAACAAAAGGTTGCGGTGAAGGACGCGCTCTTTACCATCTTTGTCTTGGACTTTGTAAACTGGAAGTCCAGGGATACATTCAACCACTTTGTTGGGATTCTCCTCCCAACGATCAGCAAGTTTGTGTTTGCCTCTGATACTCAGGTTCCTTACTAACACAAGATCACCTTCTTGAATAGTCGCCTGTCGAGCCCGACTGTCATATAACTGCTTGTTGCGAGCAGCAGACTTCTTTGACTCTTCAATGACTTTCCGATAGGCATGACTTAAACGATCCCGAAGGGTCGCAATGTAAGCAGGGTATGACTTGGATCCAGAGTCCCCAGGGTTCACCCCCAGAGCGACATCAATTGGTAGACGTGGCTCTCTTCCAAACATTAACATGAAGGGTGCAAACCCAGTTGTAGAATGCTTCATACAGTTGTAGGCGTAAACCAACGGCGAAAGGTACTCGGGCCATCTTGACTTGGAGTCCTGGTCAAGGGTTCCCAGCATGCCCAGTAGAGTCTTATTAAATCTTTCAGTCTGGCCATTTCCCTGTGGGTGATACGGGCTCGTCCGCGATTTATGTATCCCAGCAAACTGGCACAAACTCTTGATGATCTTTCCTTCGAAATCGCGACCCTGGTCAGAGTGTAGGCGCTGGGGCATTCCGTAATTGATGAAAATCTTCTCCCACAAGAGTTTGGCGACCGTTGTAGCTTTCTGGTCTCGGGAAGGGAACGCCCACGAGAATTTTGTGAAGCTGTCAGTGACGACCAGAATGTTCTCAAACCCGCCCTTTCCTTTCTCTAGGGAAAGAAAGTCAATAGCAAGCAGTTCCATTGGTTCCTTTGCAATGAACGATTTCATGGGTGCTCTCGGAGGATCTGGGGCCTTACGCCGTATGCACCTTTCGCAGTGAGCTACGTACTTCTCAACGTGGGTTGCCATGAACGGCCAGTAAAACCGAGAACGAACAAGGTCCAAGGTGCGGTCTCTCCCTGGATGGCCAACATCGTCATGTAAACCTCTCAATGCTTGATTCCGAAATTCAGCTGGCAAAACTAACTGAAATGTTTCATGTCCATCAGTGAGACGTCGGCGGAGCAACACATTGTTCCTAATGACAAGACGATCCCACTCCTTAATTAGATGCACAACCTCGGTATCCTCCCTCTTCAAATCTGACCCTGCTGGAGGTTTGCCACCACTCAAGTACTTTAAGACCTTTGCAAGACTCGAATCATTTCTTTGCAGCTCTGCCCAGTTGCGGACTGAGTTCAAATTCCACGGGTCTGGGGAGATGGGATCTGCAGGAAGGTCGTTATCCACTGCCTCTGGCCTAGCACCCAAAACTTCAACGGCTGGCAATCCTGCTGGTTCGTCTCCGATAGTATCTACTGAGTAGGCCTGGCAGATGGCTTGAAAGGACTCGTGCGAACAGGAAACACCATGGAGTGGCTTGAGGCGATCCAAGAAAGGCCTCACATACTGCTCGTCTGACAAGTTGTCTTGTTGCCCCTCTTCACCGCTAACAGGTATTCGAGACAGTCCATCGGCATCCCCATTGGCTCTACCACAGCGATAGGAGATCTCAAAGTCAAAGACAGCAAGTGAGGACAGCCAGCGGTGGTCAGTTGGGCTCAGTTTAGCAGAGGTCACCAAGTAAGTTAAAGGATTACTGTCAGTTAACACATGGAATTTGGAGCCATACAAGTAGTCTCGAAACTTTTCGGACACAGCCCATTTTAGTGCAAGGAATTCTCTGCGGTAAGCTGAATAGTTCCTCTCGGAAGGAGACAGTGTCCTGCTGCCATAAGCGATGACGGTGGGCACACCTTTCTGAGTTTGGTAGAGGGCGGCACCCAGCCCGGTGCTACTGGCATCAACATGAACTGTGAACGGTAACTGGAAGTCAGGATAGCCCAGTATCGGCGGTGATGTCAGGCAATTGATAAGAGATTCAAAAGCCTCTTGGCAAGGCTCAGTCCAGAGAAAAGGCGGTGTTTTGTGTCCTTTTGGTGGTCGGCCTCCAACCAGATGGTACAGGGGATCCGCTATCTTAGCGAAGTTCTTCACAAATGAACGATAATATCCTGCGAATCCCAGGAAAGTCTGCAGTTGCTGCGAGTTCTTTGGGGGGTTTAGCCGCCAGTCCTCCAGGACTTTGGTCTTCTCTGGATCGGGTTCCACACCAGCTGCACTAACGACATGACCAAGGTAAGTCAGTTTACGCTGGAAAAGTTTACACTTGGACATTTTAAGCTTCAGGCCATACTCTCCCAAACGTTGTAAGACTTCCTCTAAGCGCTCAAGCATTTCCGGGAAGCTCCTCGCGAATACAATCACATCATCAAGGTAAATAAGGCAGGTGCGGAAATTTAGGTCACCTAGGCAACACTCCATTAATCGTTGAAAAGTCGCAGGGGCGTTAGTCAAGCCAAATGGCATCCTATTGAACTCATACAACCCGAAGGGTGTGGTCATGGCTGTCTTAGCCTTGTCCTTAGCTGCAATTTGAACTTGAAGGTACCCACTCTGCAGGTCCAGCGAGCAAAACCATTCCGCCCCGCTTAAAGCTTGCAGTGTTTCTGAAATGCGAGGGATCGGGTACGAGTCCTTAACAGTTCTGGCATTGAGCTTCCGAAAGTCCACGCACACTCTAAGGGACTTATCCTTCTTCTTCACCAATACCACTGGGGATGCATAAGGGCTCTTTGATTCGGTGATCACCCCGGTCTCCAACATATCACGGACAGCATCTCGGAACTCCTCCAGTTGCCCAGGCGGAACTCTGCGGTATGCCTCTTTAAAAGGTAAATCCTCTGTTAAATGGATTTCATGCTCCACACCATTCGCACAACCAAGGTCCCTGTCACCGCTAGCAAAAACATACGACATACGCTCTAACAACCCTCTCGCTTCACCCCTTTGGGCTTCAGTCAGTTCCTCTTCATTACAATCAATCCCGCTGGTGTCCACCTTCAGCTTAGAGTAGACGACGTCTCTGTCAACAGGGGTCTTGTCCTGATCGAACTTGTCAAGGACTGTGGACGCCAGATGTACACTAGCTAGTGCGGTCTTCGGTGGCAGAGTCACTGATTTATCTGACATGTTGGTGACTTCCACTGGGACAAGACATCTTTTACAGCCGGACCTCAATGTAACCAGCCCTGGTGTCACTGATAAATGAGAATCTAGGTCGTCACAAGGCTCGATCACAGCTTTAGATGGACTTTCTGGGGATGCAAGTGTCTGGCACCAGACAACTACCCGCTTATGGGCTCCCACTGTCACTGCTTGACCCTTCGTCGAAACCTTTTGGTGGCCACTCGCAAGACGGTCTCGCACCCGCATAGACTGATAAGCTCTTTTCCATGAAGACGAGGTCTGTGACCTCTGCAGAAAACTAACTCCTCCCAGCTCCTCACAGCGATCTTTGCATTCTCTCACAATGTTTGTTCCAATGACCAGTGGTACTCTTTGGTTGTACGCATTGTCTGGAACTACCAATATCAGAGCATGTACACCACTACACAAACCAGATTCTTCCTCGGGGAACTCGACTTCAACATCTACATATCCAAGAAACGGCACATTCTGGCCCCCAGCACCAACCACACGTAACAACGACTCAACAGGGCGCAGGGCACAGTCACCCAAATGTTTCTTGTAAAAGGATTCTGATATCGAAGTGATTTGGCTTCCAGTGTCTAAAAGCGCTAAACATGCCCGACCGTTAACTGCAGCAACACACTCATTTGCATCTCCAATCAATGACCTTGGCTCCCACTTGGACTGTTGTTGGGGCGTTGACTCCCGATGTTCCGTCCCTGGTAGCCCCGGGTCAGAGACGGGTTGGCGTTTCCCGATGGCAAAGTGTAGGGAACATTTCGGCAACCTCGCTGAATGTGTCCGACTTGGCCACACCTAAAGCACGTAGGAGGGCTGTACTGGTCTCCCTGTAAACGTCCACTCTGTTCTCTGAAAGGTCTCGGCTCAGCGGGTGGGGTGGGCTTAGAAGCAAGGGCAGACTTAACCTCCCTGGCCATAGCAGCACAGAATTCACTCGCCCACTTTGGTGCTTTTTCCTCCTCCGCGGTTGCCTGCTGGGACTTAACGACTCGCTTGGGGGTGGCTAATGGTGACAAATCGGCCTCTCGCTCTCCATATCTGGCGGCGGAAATGAGTTCGCCGAACGATTTACAGTCGTCCTTCTTGTGTCTCGCCTTGTCTTTAATTGACGATTTTAAACCCTCCCAAAACAGTAATCGTAGATGTTGATCCAACGCGGTGTCATCAGGGAGAAGCTCCGTTCCTTTATCTTTTGCCTTTCTCAGCTGATTATCCAGGCGTGACGCAAAGGCCGAAACTTCTTCGTTCTCACCCTGCTTCATCGCGTACGCGCGGGAAAGAATTTCGCCTCCCGTCGCGGCACCTTCCTCGCTGTAAAACTGATCTAATAGCTTAAGGATGGAGGAAACAGAGGCTCCCGAACCAAAGCCGACCATCTTTGATTTTGCCTCCCCCTGAAGCGAACGGCGAATTTGCTCAACAATTACAGCTTCGGAATGTAAGCCAGCAGAAACGGCACTTTCAACTTCGTATCGCCAGATACGAAAGTCCACTCCTTTGTTCTTATGTTCGCCCTCGGAAAATCCAAAGAACGGTGAAAATTGGGGTTTAGACAGATACTGAACCGGCAGTTGACTCGAACCCGGCTTTGAAACCGCCGATGAACGCAGCGAAACAGACTCCTCAACAACAACAAGATCCGCACCAGCGCTGTACTTCAGGAATGCTCCGAAGTTTGTGAACTCCTTCTGCCACTGGACTAGATCACTTTTGAACTTCTCCACGTAAGCTTTCGACAAGTCGTCGAATGAGAGTGTCTCTCCCGCTTCTCTTACGACTCTAACAACGCGGTCCCTCTCGATGGCAAGTTTTTCTTCACTTGACAGATCCATAATTTTGACGATCAAAGGTCAAACAAACACAACTCGAACCTCTTACCACGGGAACAATGCTGTCCGTAATATCGGGCGCCAATTATGTAGCGGTGGGTTTCGAAGGAACCACAGCACACGGTTTAAATGATTCACTGGTCTTTTAATACAGCCAAAAGAGTGCGAAAGGGCTCCGCAACTCCACTCACACGGTTCTTACAAAATCCTAAAAACACACACGCCGCCGCTCGACCACGAGTTACAATATCCCTATAGGGTTCAATTCTAGGGCAATACAGCGATACCCTAATTGCGTGACCTATTCGAGTAACGCACGACAACTCTACTACACATATTTCAAGCTCCATTTGCCCAATCAATATCATCTGGGTATCATTGGAAAGCTCTTTCTCTCCTGCATAACTGGTGTATATGGGATTCCTATTTTGGTCAAAGCTGATGACATCAGAAGCGGAACAAAGGTCAAGGTCTGCCACGGCCGGTTTCGGCCGGTTTAGGAGTCAATGGGTTAATGTTATTGTCTGAATAACAACCAACTTTTGGAGATCATTATGGAAACCCAGCCATGTGTTGTTGATTTTGAATGCCCTATTAATGTGTGGTTCCAGAAAATATCCATACCCCCACCATGGAGAGAATTGGAAATTCCAGAGGGGTGGGGGGGGGGGAGGGTCAAAGGCCCAGGAAATAGTGACCTAGGTTTTTGATTCACAATTGTGATACATTTAAAACAGGTTTCCTTTTTCTTGAAAGAGAATTGGAAGCAAAAAAGTTCACAAAAATCCTCTATTTTGTTCGTAGATGCTACACTTGTTACCAGTCTACCGAATGTCACGTGTTTTTGCCTGCAATGCACTGGTGACTTGCTTTGTTTGTTTCTTGTGTTCGATCGAAAGAAAGTCATTCTTGTTAGCGAAAAGTTTCATCTTTGATAGTGATGAAAGTGATGCTATGATTTCAGGAACCCGTGAATATCTTGTTCTTGTTATTTCTAGCTATTCGTCTGTAATTTTCCTCTTAAATTCAGCTTTCTTATTGATCATGTTTGCGGTAACTGTTATCGATCAACATTAATATGAAGTCGTGTCCGAGGACAAAAGCTTACAGCAGTTTTCTTGCAAATGGAATTGAAAGGGATGAATGATAAAACATCAAGGTATGGTCGAGGAAATGTCTGTATTGTCTTTAACAATTTATTTAGTTTTCAAACGTGTTCCGATCGATCGGTTATCCACAACAGTCATGTTTGGCTTAACATTGATAACATTTGCACAATTTCTGTTCAAAAGGTTATTTTCCAGAGGGTGTTGGGGGTACAGTGTATGTAAAATACTTTTGGAAATTCCGGAGGGGTGGGGGGTTGATTTTTCTTTGCAAAAATGGAAATTCTGGAGAGGTGGGGGGTCTTACCTGAAATTCCCTCTGTGGTGGGGATATGGATATTTTCTGGAACCACACAATGAGGGTTTTGACCATCCCAATTTTGTAACAAAGAGGTGTAAAACTCAAAATTGGTCAGAACTAAAAGTCGTGTTGTTTTTGATAATCTCATACTGTAGTAATCTAATACTGTAGTAATCTCAAACCTTCGTGAGTGTCCTCCAGAAAAAATTAGTATGCACGCTGTTTTCAACAGAAAGGTTATAAAATGTAGAATTCAATAAAATTACCGTATTTATTCGCCTATAAGCCGAGCGATTTTTGCACCAAATTAAACTGAGAACTGGTAAAATTTGAAGAAGATTGAGGGTTCGGCTTATAGCCGAGTATTTCTACCAAAAAAATATTTACTACTCGTTCTGCAAGAGTATAAATTGAATGTATATTTGGCTATAAGCCGAGCGATTATCGATCAACAAACACAAATTCCTAGTCGTAAGCAAAATCATTATTGGTCATTTACTTTTATTTAAGTGATGGCTCCCAAAGGAGCAGTTTAGTTACTTGCAACTTCAAGAATGAAGTGTTTAGTCGTTTTCTTCCGGCATTTCATCGGCGGGCATCATCATCTGTGCCGTAAAGAGCATTTGAAATCCCGCATGTTTTGAATGATAATTTCCCTCATCATCTCCAACAAGAATTTCTTCCGAAGCCTGTATTTCACAGTGGAGGACATTATGCAACAGTGGAAATCCACCTTTAGCTGAAGAATTACTAATCCGCTTACCGCAATTCCTGTGAACTTTCGATTGATTGTTTTGACAACATCCGAAACTGGCCAATCAGAAGTGGCCATTCCCACGGTCAAGTAAACATTGCAACACGATCTGACAGAAATCAGCTTGCTACTCACCCCCACTTCTCTTCTCTGCTTCAAAGACCACTTCAGAAGTGTTTCATCCAATTCAAGATACTTTGGCGAATAACAGCCCATTGTCTTTCGTTTTGCTGGCATTTTTAGTTCACCATTGAAGAGGTTCGCTTGATCTTTTAGCTAGCAACGAACCATGGATTCACCCTGATTCACCAATCTCGTATTCTGAATCTCGGAGCTATGATCTCTGCTTCGGCCGTAACTTTTAATTTGAAGGCTAATTTGTACGAAAAATGAGAAGCTTTTAGAATGACGATCGATTGCCAGCAGCTTTGAGACAGGATACTCAGGTGAATTCGATGTTTTTGAGTATAACTTGCTGTCACATGGTTAAATTTTTGTGCTCACTGTGTACTGCGTGTAAACTCAGATCACATTAAAGTCACCTTCTCTGTGATTTGCTGTTGTTTTCAGTTATCTGACCAATAACATAAATGCGATTTATTGAATAAAGAGGGAACTTCCTTTCTTTTAATTACGATTTACCACTTACGAACTATATGTTTATTAATCTCACTTTACAACGCATGTCGAGTGCTTTATAAGTTGATTAAAAGTTTGGGTCTCGGCTTATAACCGAATGCTTTCCGTTTATTTTTCATTCGAATCTGACAGCTTCTGAAAGTCAAAAGTTTAGGGTCTCGGCTTATAGCCGAATAAATACGGTATGTTTTGTTTTTTGCTTTCCAAAGGTGGAGGCCGTCAACTCAAAAATGACCAACTGATGTTCAGCGAATTAATAGGCCGGGGTATGCACATTTGACAGTTTTCCATGAAATTTGGTCAGAACATTCACTGATAGATATGGAACACAAGCGTGTCGGCGAATTCCTTTATTTTAAATACTTTCCGCATGGCGTCCTCTAGTGCAACAGGCTACGCGATTTTTTCAATAGTCTAACTTGACAGATCTATAGAAAGATAACCAATAGAATTAAAAGAAAACGCTGACACGTTTTTGGAGATTGATGCTTTGTGATTAACAATGCACAGTTATTTTGCATGAACGATCGCATTTGATACCCAATTAATTCGCTGGAACGTCAGTCGGTCATTTTGGAGTTGACGGCCTCTGCTGCCTTTGGAAACCAAAAGCCACAACACAAGTTTATTGAATTCTACATTTTATAGCCTTTCTGTTGATATATAGTTTGTGGTGGTTTCATTGAAAACAGTGCGTGTACGAATTTTTTATGGAGGACACTCGCGAAGGTTTGAAGAAACTTAATGTCTAATCTAAGGTCAGGGATAATTGTTCAAATGCCAGTAAAAAAGTCAGGGAACTTTTCAGTTGCTGATAAGTGGCAAGCCTGGCAGTCAACTCTAAGATGGAAACCATCAAGACAGGCACTTTTAGTCTTGGAGAGGTGTCTGGCTTGAATGTAGAGTTCAGATATATTGAAAGTAAAATGACTGAACGATGGTGTGCAGGGACCAACACAAGTTTCCAGTCTTGTACATGTATGTAGAGGTGCTAGAGGGGGTAAGTTTCTAAAGAAACTGTGGTGCTGCGTCGGTGGGAAGTATAACAATATAATTTGGTTTTATCAACTGGGTTGATAATGTCAATTGGCCACCGTAAAGAGATTCAAGAGCTGACGTTTCGAGCGTTAGCCCTTCGTCGGAGCGAATCCAACGGAGCGAATCTTCGTCGGAGCGAATCACCCTGATACCCCATGCTGCTCATTTATCAGTAAGTTGACGAATCTTGATTTTTGTTTCTCTCAGTGATGAAACTGTCAAGTTCTTTTGTTTCCAAGTTCTTGAGCATCATATCAGAACAAGGTATGATTTGTAGTTTTCATTACTGGGCTAGGAAAAAACTAAATTATTTTATGTTTAAAGTGTTATGAAGAGGATGTTGTTGTTGTTGAAGACTTGAATTTCAGGTTGCTCATCAGAAAAACATCTCTCAAATTTTTGTTTGCCAGAGCAGCTGAATGTAGAAGTGCTTGGCATGGCTCCTAGTTGTGTGTGAGAAGCATGTCGTAGTTTCGTCAAAGTATGATTTAATCAGCAGAAACTTTTCTTGGCCTTCTGTCATTAGGCAAATAAGCAACAAAACGTTACGTGCCTGGCAGTACAATGTGCTTTATGTCCAATTATGCATTACAGTTCATCCAGTGGATAATTATAATTTTGTGGCATTAATCTTAACTTCATAACAGACGTAAACCGTCACATTACAATGCAGTGCACATACATTTAATATTAACTATAGCTTCATTTGTGACTAAAGTTGTAGACATTTTTTTTATAGACATGTGGCTTCAGGGCCAGTGGATCAACAAACAATCAGGGAGATTCTCTTGACTTGGCTGCAAAATCAGGTACAGTATCACTGAAAAGTAAGTTGACAGTCCCTTGAGCCTCGATCCTTGATTCTTGATCATTGATTCTTGATTATCAAAAATTTCAAGAATCGAGGATTGACTTTTGGGTATCAAGTTTGGAGTCGAGAAAGTTAACTAGCTTGTCAGGAATCTTGGGGGAACCTGGCAATGCTATAGGGAGGGGAGTAACCGTGGATGGATTACAGCTGTAGCATCCCATCCAGGCGGAGTAGCTTCTTGCTACAGAAACAGGAGTTAAACTCATCGCTAATGATGAGCTTGGGAGCTGGTGCCTTAAAGGGTAGTGGGGGCCAAAAGCAAGCAGCAGAGAGGAGGTATCCATGGCAACCCTGGAAGTGGGAACCACCCCTCGAGCAACCCACTAACCGACACCGTCACACTAAAACATTCAGTGGAGATACTTACCTATGATAATACTTACCTGACAAGAACACTTTCAATCCTGCCCGCCACTCAATAGGGAAGGGTGGTGAGGGAGCGAGAATCTGCAGCTATCAGCAAAGATGATCCCAGATGATCAGCAAGCACTTATTGCGATGATCCAATACAATCAGCAAGCAAAGCGACAATGCGAATGCAACACTAGCCACGAACGCCTAAATGATATTTAGCCACATTTAAGTGCTGGCAGCTGCAAGCCAGTTGAGTCAGTCGGGCTCAGCAATAGTTCCAAGTGCACTATTCCCTAATGAGCAGCTTGTACATTAAAAAGAACTTCAATTCCCCTATAGTCTATGAACATTTCTCACTTTCAGTCTATGAACTAGAAAGAAAAAAAAGTTACAAATTAAATAAATGAATATCTAATAAAATATTAATCAGTACTGTTGTTTAATGCTCATTAATATTTTTGTTTGATTGCAGTGCCGCACTGAATCAGAAGATGAAAATTTCCTAAAGAACAAGGCAGCTCAAGTCTTCAGCTTAATCTTTGTCTGTGACTATCCTGATAAAGTAAGCGGCATTTGTATTATTAAATAAATTTACGTGTATCTTCATTTTACCAATTAATTTGTTTTTACCAATTCTTAGAAGCGGTCTTGGTTGTTTACAATGGGGTTGCTTATCAGAGCTTTTCATTGTGTACTTCTTGAAAATCGCTACATACTCCTTCCGCAGAAGGGATTGATAATCCTTCGGGTTGGGGTGGGATGGGGGTCTCAAATACCAAAAAATGTAGAGAAATGTGTAAAGCTTTTAAAATTAGTTGGGGGTGGGCTGGGATGGGTTGGAAGGGGGGGGGGGGGGGGGTTCATAGAAAGAATCTCTCTGGTTTTTTTATGGAACTAAACTTCACAAATTTTGATTGGCTCTGGGTTGGTTACAGGAGTGTTCACAAGGATTGCTTTCACTATTTAATACATGTAGTTAGTTTTGTAGTTATTATTATAATTGCAGATTGCAGTTATTAGTAATAATTGCATTGTACCACGTATAGCTGTAGATGATCAATATTTTTGCCAATCTTAATCATGACATTCTATGCATGCACAATATTCTTTTCTAGTGGCCTGGGTTTTTCTCAGATCTCCTGCAATGCTTGCAGTTTGGTGCTCAAGCCGTGGACATGTACCTGAGGATTTTAAAGGCCATTGATGAGGAAGTTGTGGACAGGGATGTCGTGCGGAGTCCACAGGTCTGTTTGTCATAGCAAAAAGGTCACTTAAATTTCACTAGAGGTCATGCCAATCACTAGAGATAATTATTGCCGACTGGTTAGCTCCCCACTCTTTGAAGTAAATATTTGCCTTTGCCTTTGCCTTTGCCATCATACTTAAATTTATAATTTTCGTGAGTCAAGCTTTTGCCCCTTTGTAGGGAGGGGAGGGGTGGGAATGGGGTAAAACAGTTATTATCTGTAGTGTTGGACTGAGTAAATCTCACACAAAGGAAGCGTCTACTTCTTCTTCTTCATTTCTGTGTATTTTCTCGACTGCTTTAAAACATTTCCTGTTTAGAATTCCACAGAGACAAAAGAGAAAAAGGTGGAAGTTAAGGAAACCCTCTTGAGGTTTCCTTTGTTGCAAGGGAAATCACCAAGTTGATGCATGTTTTGATGTTTTGACAGGAGGCAGAGAGAAACACAAAGATCAAGGACACTATGAGAGACAACTGTGTTATAGAGCTTGTGGACTCCTGGTATCAGATCTTGGTGAGTTTGGTTTGAAGCTGCATTCATGAAGCAAAATATTCTGCTATCTTTAGGTATTTCTGTTCAATTTGCAATTATCATGCCTCAATATGTATGGGTGGCCTTTACCTTCGGCTTGTTACAACAGCTTTGACAACAACAGCTTTATTTTTATTTATCCCTTATTTTTTTTAATTAAGTTAAATTACAGTAACATTAAATAATAATTAAGTTAAGAATAAGGGTAACTGACAACCTGAAATAACCTGAAATAGTTATAAATGCCAGGTTGCCAGTTAATTATATATATATTACAATTCAAAGTCGGTTACAATTTGATATAGAGTTATTAAACAGTAGTAGACCAGGCCAGTAGTAGACCAATTTGAAGTCGGTTACAATTTGATGCAATGTTGTCCGATCAGAGACTTTTGGTAGGAAACAGTTTTATTGTAATATGAACTGGTTGTAACTAGTGAGAGAGCTGATGGGGAAAAAGCTTAATATATAACAATTTATTTCTTCTTTGTTAATTATGCACTACTGAGACAACTAAACCTCTAATTTTTGTCCTGTAGAAAACTTACGAGAACAGCATGTCATCACTGACATGTCTGTGTCTAGACGTCATTGGAGCTTACATTGAATGGATTGATATAGGGCTGATTGCTAATGATAGATTTATTAGGTGAGACATGCGTTTAATTAACTGCACATAGATGTAAAGAAAATAGGTTGATCGTGAAGAGTATAATATTTTTGTAGTGCAGTAAGCTGGCATTTAAATCCAGGTTCCATAAGATGTCAAGGTGGGTTAGCATTGCTGCTATCAGGTCTGTACAAAATTAATTAAGATTTTAAACATTATCTCTATTTACAAAATAAAAGCCTATATGTCATAATAAAAATACAGACTGGAGTGTCAAATAAATACGTATGACACTTGCACCCACTTCTTGCATCATTTAAATTATTTACACCAGTCTGGATCCACCCCTGCTGTTGGCCACTGATTGACTGATCTCCAACTAAATTTCTTATGATTGTTGGTTTAATTTTCTCAGCACCCTGCTTCGATACATGTCAGTGGAAGTCCTTCGTGAAAGTACTTGTGATTGCATGCATGAGATTGTTTTGAAGGGAATGGAACCAGTAGCCAAACAGGAACTAGTCGAGTCTCTTCTGAGTGTTTTGGAGAAAAGTGGTGTTCTTCAACTGCGTGAGGTAATAAGCTGTTTTAACAATTGATAATGCAATGTAGGTGAAGTCTGTTTGAGCTTAGTGGCCTGTTTTGAGCTTCTCCAGGTTTCTGAAGGACGATTTATCATTGTCATTGTTCCATTCTCCTAGTGGACAATAGCCCAATTTCGATAGTTTAAAATTCAGCTTAAGAAAATAGACATAACTATGAGGCTCTGGGTAATATATCACACAAACTCTATATTTTATTCCCTAGAGCCTCGTGCTGAGGTCTATTGTTTTAGGCTGAATTCTGAAATATCAAAATTGGTTTATTGGGCTGTTGCCTCTGCTTCCAGGTTATCCTATCCTCTGCAGCTGATACCACCTCTTGCCCAATATTTTAGTCCTTTCTCCTTAAGCAGCCTTTCCACTATTCTCCACTATATCTCTTATGGTCGACCCCAATTCCTTCTGCCTTCTGGTACCCATGTGAGCGCAATGATCTAGTGTGATCTAGTGATCTAATGTGACCCAGCCACACCCATCTCTTCCTTGTCATCTGCTTGCTTATTGGCTCAATCTCTGCTGTTATGATTATCTCCTGATCTGTTACATGTATGCGCATTGGCCAGTCACTTTTTAGTATCCGAAAAATGCTCTTATGTAAGAACACATCAAGCTTTTTCTCATCCGTTTTAGTCATTGGCCAGGTTTTGCATCCATACAACAGCACTGAGATTTCTGTAGCATGGTGATTAAGACTACTTCTACTTTCCCCTGGATGGAGCACATGTCAATCATGGTTGTCCTTAGCATTAAATTTGCCAGTGCCCATTTGTGCACTTGAGTGGTAGAGAAAGAGGCCGCGAGTGTCTGGCTCAAGAACACAATGCAGTCCTAGTCTGTGACTCGGCTGGGCGTGAACCCAGGCAACTTGATCTAGAGCTTAGCATCCTGACCATTGGATGGCTGCGCCACCATTAGTCAAACAGTAGCTCTCCTTTAAAGCTAAGTCTAATTTTTGTCAGACTAACAACAATTTGTGTAAATTTAATCAATGCTTATTTCCTGTATGGTCTGTTTTTGCAGGATGAAGATGTAGATTTTCTGGCTAAACTGGCCAAACTGATGAGTGCAGCAGGATCACAACTGCTAAACAGCTACAACAAGTAAGAAGTTACCTGCTATAAGAAATTATAGGTTATTCTGAGGAGACTATACAACACCATTCATAGCTGAACCAGAAGTTCAAAACAGTATGTGCAACTCCAGTAATACCTTCGCTTATCTGTTCCTTCTTTTTGTCAGTTTTCCTTTCTTACTACCTCCCATTCTGTTCTCACTTCCTCTCTACCTTTCTACTTATCTCCCCTTCTATTTACTTCACATACCATTTCCATACTTCATCTCTGCTTCTCTTCCTATCCCTCCTCCCTCTCTCATATCTCCCTCCTGTAATTTATACCCCTTTCTCACTTTTTGCCTGTTCTCTGTTTCCCCACCCATCTCACTATCTCTATCATGCATAATGGCTTATTGGCGCACCTCCTTCCCTTCCTTCTCATCTCTTCACTTCTCTCTGTCACTGTTCTCATCTCTTCTTCTCCTTGTTACCTCCCTTCCCATCCCTCCACCTTCCATTTGCACCCCTTCTCTCTGCCACCCTTCTGATCTCTTTGCCACCTCTCTGTGGAAGGTGTGGTGGCCTAATGGTTACCGGTAGTTCACTGGACTCCAGGTTGAGCAATACAGGATAAAGTGCTGGTTGGGGGGACTGTGTTGTGTTATTAGGCAAGAGACTAAGTTACTCTCATAGACATTGTCTCTCTCCACCAGGTTTATAAAGTGTGTTTCAGTGAATTTAATGCTGGGGATGGGGGGAACCTTGTGATGGATTAGCCTTTGTTGTTGTGGTTAGAGGGGGTAAGTTTGTAAAGAAACTGTGGTGCTGCGTCGTTTCGAGCGTTAGCCCTTCGTCGGAGCGAATCGATTCGCTCCGATGAAGGGCTAACGCTCGAAACGTCAGCTCTTGAATCTCTTTACGGTGGCCAATTGACATTATCAACCCAGTTGATAAAACCAAACTATGTTGTTGTGATTAGTTGCACAAATTCAAACTTTGACTTGTTTTGGATGCGTTCATGGAGCGACTTGTCACAGAGACCTGTTGCTTTGACTTCTCACTTACTGTAGTTTGTACTGACCATTAAAAGTAAGGGACATATCCATGAGGTGTTTTTTTGTTTCTTCCTGTCTAGGCTCACAAAATCTGGTGATACAGAGGCAGCAGCTAAATGTCTACATGCTGCTGAGAACAAGCTACCATATCTTTTCAAGTAAGAAGTTATTTTATAATGTGGTACTCCTGTTTAATTGGCCTCAGCTCCAGATAAGAATTCACCTTACTTATGGGCTTTACTTCCATCAATTCCTCCTTTGCTGTTAGGGTGCTTTCTATTCACCCACAATTTTGGAAATTTTTTGTCAGAAGTGAAATGAAAAGGTTCGTAACTACCTATGGAAGTGGTCCATGCCACTTTGACCAGTCGGACCAAAATGCAGCGTTCCATTTTTACAAACTGGTTATTCCATTGACTTACTTCAGTTCAGTAGATTCCCACAGATGCAGGGGACAGGAAGGAATAAAAAATGGAAAGGACCATTCCCGCTTGGTTGGCCTGGTTTAATCGGAAAATGCCATAATGATTCCATTTTACAATAGTTGGTCACCTAGTAATTGAGTTTGGAACTTGGTGGTGTGATGAGACTGTTTGGTGATTGCCTGGTAAAAGGTTGATTTTCTTCAAAAGTTGATCCATTTCACTTTTTTTTTATTCTGTGTAGATTCTTAGACCATGAAGATGATGATGTCTCTCAGAATGTGTCTTGGTGATTGCCTGGTAAAAGGTTGATTTTCTTCAAAAGTTGATCCATTTCACTTTTTTTTTATTCTGTGTAGATTCTTAGACCATGAAGATGATGATGTCTCTCAGAATGTGTCTGGCTTTGGTTATTCTTACTTGGCTGTTTTGAAACAGGTAATTTAAAACTCCAAACGTGGATGATTAGTAAACTAGAAGACCATCAATGGAATGGTGTTTACATTGTACGAACTTGTAGGCTTAGAGCGTTTGTGATTAAATCCTTGATTCTCTTTAATTTACTAATAAAATTTTGGAACTTGGATAGTGAGAATGAAGGAGCTGATCAGCTTTACTTCTAGAACATTGTCCCAACAAGAACTATAAGAAATGAATGAAGATCAGTTTGTGGAGTTTAGATACTGAAGTTGGGTGGTGAGAATGAAGGAGCTGATCAGCATGGTCTTGATACTCCAGTTTCTCATTTATTTGTAGTTCAATTATCTTTGATTACTTGTACCTTTCTTGAAAGTTGGAATTTTTGGCTTTCAGTTTATGATAATTTTATTTAATTTTCTTTCAGATTTCGACCCTAAGTGAACAGCAGAAGACAAACTTGAGGGTGAGATATTTTAAGGTTGAAGTTTGTCCGAATCATAGAGATTTGAGGAACGGTGGCCCATCAGGCCGGAGCTTATCCCGCTTTCTTTAGCAATGAGTGTCAGAGAGTATTTCTACTCCCCCCCGGATGGGATGCTAGTCCATCACAGGGATACCCCCTGCTGTAAATTCAGCAGTACCCATTTATATACCTGGGTGAAGAGAGGCACTGTGAGAGTAAAGTGTCTTGCCCAAGAACACAGACCATTGGGTCACCGTGCCTTCCACAGCTCACCAGTGCTGTTGCTTAACTAACAGTTTCTGTAGCATGAAGCTACTAAGCATATTGTTACTTCCCCTGGATGGGACAATAAATTAACTTTCTTGTGTTCCAACTTCCATTTCAGGGAATACTGCATGTTATTGTCAAGAAGATGAAGTATGATGAATCTTACAATTTTGATCAAGAGGTATTTAGTGTTGGTTAAGTTGGTATCAGAATTGATTCTCACTTCTGTACACACCATACTGATGGCCAGACTAACATATTTTGTCACCTCCATATAGTGTGCATGAGGTGATAGCCTTGGTTCTTGTTGGAAGAGCTATATTTTTTCCAAGAATTGCATGTCACTGAGTAGAATCTCTCTCAGTTATTTCCATTAATTAACTTGGCAAAATACCATCTGTCTTTCCTTCCTTGCAATTAGATAATAATTACGCTAATTGTTAACTAATCCTCAAAGTATGCAGGAATGGTATATCCTGTATGAAGGTTGACATGCATCATCTTATCTTTACATGTAGCCTGGGTTTTGGAAGTAATATATCAAACACGAGAGACAGTGTTTCATCACATTTCCAAACACCGAGAAAAGAGTTGAAAATACGTTGCACAGTGGAGTATTCTTGACGAACTTCGAGGTGTTTGGAAATGTGATGAAACACTGTTTCGAGTGTTTGATATATCTTCTCAATCAAAACTAAAGCTACTGAGAAAACAAAGAAATAAAATCTTAAAAATCTATGCTAATTAAGATCACATTTCCAAACCACGGTTACGGTTCTGATTTTGACATGATGAATTATTATTGAGTTTGAGAATGGCCTTTGCAAGCATGCAAATGTACAGCATTTTCCGTTGCAAGTACAAGCATCAACAAATGTTTAAGCCTTGCAAGTAATGAACACTTTCAATTGCAGAAGCTACAGTAATGTTGTATCTAAATGCTGAGTATGATTGTATGAACAAAATGAAATACGCACTTACTCACATTAATTTTTGTGAGCATTTCAAGAAAATTATGCCAATTTTTGCAAGATCTAGAAAATTTTGAGGGACCATTTATGATCCCTGCATGGAATAAATTAAATATTAATTTTTTTACTTTGCAGGGTGAAGATGAAGTGATGTTCATTGAATACAGGAAAGAGATGAAGATTCTGTTTGACAACATCGCTCAACTGGTAACAAAATTAATTCTTACTCTGTCTTTTACATTTTAGGTGGCTCATTTTTTGCATACTTTTTCCTTTACATTCAACCCTTTCTCCAGAGTATAGGATAAATTTACATTCTGCAACTCAAGTGTCTTGATTTTCTTTCAGGATCCTAACCTGGTGTTGGTTTCAGTTCTTAATATTTTAAATTCAACATTTGGGTAAGTTGTACTGTCTTAATTAACCCTTTGATCCCAAAGGTCAGTTCAAAATCTTCTTTTTCTTTATAGTATCATGAATTAACAACTGCATCGCTAAGTGGAGGTTGGGTGCCTGGGTTATCCAGGGGCTTCCAACTGTTGGCAGCCAGCCCCTAGACCGAGTACCGCTCCCATGGCTGGCAAATCACCGCAACCCAGCCATGAGCCCCCACGCCAGGCATCCAGGCACCAGTCACACTGCCAAGCAGTGGAAATAGGGAAGGGAGGGGGGGGGGGAGACAGCTGAAATGCCCAGCACAAGATGGCCGACAAGAAAATAAATAAAAAAAACAAATTCTTATAAATCTGGTTCACTGGGAACTGTTCTGGGTGGAGAGAAGAACTTGTTAACGCCTAACATAAGTTAGAATTGAACAGCTAAAACACGTAAAAGATCAATGTTAATAATATTCTAGTTAAGATTTATATTGGTAGCCTGATTGTATTGAGGTGGAACAAGGAAACTTTTGGCCATGGGGTGTTGTGTATTGGTATGTATCAAAGGTAAAAATAACTTTAATTCTGTTTTGTAGGGAATTAAATGGAGCAAAATTCATGGATGTAGAAATAGCTGTGCGAGTTCTCTACATGCTTGGAGAAGCTATGTCTGTAAGTGACTTTTAGGTATTTAACCTGTTCAGGAATGATCTGTTATTGTGCCACGAATGGCAACACAGTATACTGGTAAGCCACCTATACAGGTTAGAGGTACAATGTACAGTGTATATTAATAGGCAGACACCCTTTTGTTTCAATAAAGGTGCCGGCACAGGTTTTTAGCCAGATGGGCGTCCAGGCATCCTGTGGCGGCCACTTTTTAAAGAAAATTGTTTTATTTTCCATATAGTGTTGCTTTATAAATTGTTCATTTTTAGCAGGCCCCATAGTGCATTTTGAATCCTGACTTAAAGCCTGCGTCATTAGCATTCACTGTATATTGTATGTTATATTTCTCTGTTGTGCTTTGCAATCATCTGGCACAAACCTGAAAATAAATATATCAGACAGAGAGGCCTCCACTTTAGGAAATTAATGTTTAATACATTATTTTTGGTCAGAAGAAAATCATGCTTACCTATTTTTTGATTTATTTTATAGACTCAACAATTGTACTCTGATGCCTCCAAGTTTGCAGCACTCCAGCAGATGATGAGTCTAGTAAGCATTTGTTGAGATGATGGGATGAAAAATTACATTAATTTATTTTAATGTAGAAAAATTTGATGTTTATTATCAGCTAATAATTCTGACTGACTGGTTGATTGATTGCCATGTTGTTTTGGTTGACTGATTGATTGATTGATGGATGTATGCAACGGACTGCATGTTTGACTGATTAGACTGACTTACTGACAGATTCACTTATTAACATATATTGATTGATCGTTTGATTTATAATTTGATTGACTGATTGATTCAGTGGCTGACGGACGGACGGACTGACTGACTGACTGACTTTAGTTTCTGACATTGATTGATTTTTTTTGATTGACGAATATTTTATATCTCTCACAGCTTGTAACAAGTAATGTGTCCTATTACAATCACTCATCAGTGGCCCAGATGGTAATGTGTTTATTATTACTTTTAACGTTCACCTGTTTTGCTTGGAGAGAACTTTTCAATCACTTTACATGATAAATACTGTACGTATGCAGTCAAATGCAGCAGGCACTCTCAAGCACAGATGTCGTGTTTGGATTGCAAAATGCCTATTGCTTGGAGGCTCACCCGCCCTGGGAAAAGTGTGTGTGTGGGGGGGGGGGGAGAGTATTCACTGTGCCTTGACTTAATACTAGCTAGCAGGTTGTATATATTCCTAGCAATGTTGGCTTTCTGGTGCACATTCACTTCTTAAAAGCACTTATGCAGTGCTACTGTTTTCTTTTTCAGTTCTTTGAAACTGTTGTTAGATATGACAGGTTTTTTAGCAGCCAGAGTCAGCACATTCCAACAGTATTGGTAAGGATTGCTAAGAAATCACAAACTTTAGGTCTCTCAATAAACATTCCCTGAAAATCAATGAATTTGAAATTTAATATCCTGGGATAAGATTCACACTCTCTTTCGCCGAAAGCATACAACTAAGTGAATTAAATGGTGTTATCCGCCCTTTTAATTTCAACAATGTGATGCTGTTCAATACGATTATAGCAATTATCAATAAAGGGCAAAATTACTGAGCGCTGATTGGTTGAGAGAGAGGGCATTTTTTCTTAATCGAGGGTATTTTTAGTAATCAAGAGAGGGCATGATTACCTGTTAATGATTGGCTAATCCGTTAATTGCCGTAGCGCTAAACAGGCTTCCCAGATAAAAATAGACTGCGCGCGTGATTTTCCTTCGTATAAATTTTGCCCTTTATTGATAAACAAGTAATCCCATGATACCTCGTACTATTAAGGATTAATTGCACTTGAGTTTTCAAAATTTTCCAAATTGCCCTCGTCGCTTCGCGACTCGGGCAATTTTGGAAAATTTTGAAAACTCTCGTGCAATTAATCCTTAATAGTACTTGGCCTCATGTGATTACCTATACTAATCTACAACATTGTAAGAATCTTGGTCCTCTTCTTACCCTTAATTAGGACTAAAATAATGTAGCTGAGACACTAAATTGGAGAAATGGAAGTTATTGACAATTCTTCAGTCTCTTCTGTTTCGAGGGCATATAGTTGCAAGGTTTTTCTTAGAAAACAGGATCTGGCTACCAGTCGTTGCCTACTTCAAGTCGAAGATGAAAAAATTCACTGTCATTGCTGCCTATTGCACACCTGGTTGGCAACCCTTTTTGTTCACAACTGTAAGTAACAATAACGTATAGTTTTATGACAAGGTATTGAGTCATTGTGTTATTGCTTCTTAGATTGCTTTTCTAGATGAGAGGGGCCTTCGTAATCCAAACTGTACCGTCAGAAGTCGATGCTCTTATTTATTTTCAAGATTTATAAAATCTCACAAGTATGTGTCTTAGTTTATATTTTTTTTTTCAAATTTAGCAATCATAAAGTTGTAAGATTGGATTATTTTAAATTGATTCCTTTTCCTAGACTGGCAATTTAGTTGCAAGAGATCTGATGCCATAGCGATCTACACATAATGTGATTCCAGAAAACATCCATACTGCACAAAATGTCATTAGAAATTTTGAGGGGGTGCAAATTACTAAGTTAAAATAAACTATTTTCTGGAGGGCGTAGAAACAAAAAAATAATATTCTGTGAAGTGGTATGGCTAGTTTTGGAACAATTCTTGGTTTTCATGTGACGTCATAAAATTCTTAAATAAAAATTCGCTAGGCCAGCTAAAGTTTCGTTGCCACTAGGTGTAAGGCTACCTAAAAATATATCTTTTTGCAAATTTTCAGCTTGATAGTACCCTTCGTTTTAAAAACAGAGCATCGTGAATATTTGAGTTCTCGGCCGTATGTGACATCAAGCTGAGAACCGTGACAAAACTGTTTTGTTTAGAAAAAGCCTATCCTTTCGATTTTCAGATGTTTGAACATTTCAGATATGATAAGTGGTGTTTATGTGTAAGTATAAGAGTTCATAAGCCAAAAGTAGTCGCTCTTATAGCACAATTGAATTCCAGATGGTTTCGCGTGCATCATGGCGGCCATATTTGTGCCACCAAATATGGTGCCACCATACTAAGCTTTGTAAATTTGCGTGGTACGTTTCGGAAAATAACTCGGGAACGAGACACCGCACAGGTCTGAGACTTGAAGAAATGTTTCATTTATTTATCATCTACACTGTATGAAATTCTAAGCTTCTGTAGTTGAATTGTTTTGAATTTAGTTTTCGATAGCGTGACAGTGAAAACCACCAATACATTTGTGATTGGTTGTCTCTGTCCTAATAGTTTAGATTTTGTTCTTGGTGTACTGCTACATAATATCGCAACATTCCCTCTTTGGTTAACCCTTGGGGGAACCTCAAAGATATGCTTGGAAATACAGGGGTAAGAATATCTGTAAGACTTTGTTAGCCGGGTAATTAATTTATTGATAATTTGTAACATTGTGAACTCAGAGGGTTTTCAAGGTGCAAAGGATGCCAGGATTTTTAAGTATTTCCCCACCTCTGAGGAAAATCATGCAGGAGGATTGCTCCACCAGCCCTTTTAACAATCTCCTTTGTCAGCCCAATGGTCTACTCAAGCAGGTTTTACGTACATAATTATAAAGTAACGTAATGTTGAATGTAGTGACTTGTTTGTTTCAGAGCTAATATGCATAACTATGCCCATGACGTGCTGAAAAGGCTGCAGGCTCTTCTCGTAATTTCTCCTGTGAGTATACAATCAAGTGCAGTAGTAAGCTATGTGCCATATAAATGGCCAAGAGTGCTCCTAGCTAGGTTGGGTAGAGTGCCCGATCGACTTGTATCGCAGAGGTCATTGATTTGAATCCTGTCGGGGACTCAGATTTTTTCTTTGTCCCATGCTCATGTCACAATTGAACATTTCATCATTATCAAGTTGAATAAGAACTTCCAAGGATACAATTGTGTTGACAAAATGTTTTGCCATTTTTAGGATAATGGCTACCAGCAGCTTCTTTCTGCTGATGATCAGGTATTTACAGAATGTTTACTGTATTACTTGGTGTAATTCTGTCCTTGTTGCAAATAGGCAGTCAATTATATTTCTCTCCCAAAACGTTTGTTTGTTTACATTTCTGTGGTTTTGCATATCCAGGGGACCTGATTAACCCATAGATTAAATTGATTAATAAACAGAGCCACATAATGAAATTCAGTTTACATTTATTTTGCATGCGCCAGCTCCAATACTGTATGCTGATAATTTTTTACTTACATCCTGGCACAGTTTTCTAAAACAACTGTTTCATGCATTTATATTAGCTGTGAACTATCGAGTTATGTGGCACTTGGGAAGTTTGGAGAGCACTCTAGAAGATAGAGTTGCTTTCCTTCTATGGCCATGAACAATTCTTGTGCTTGGTTTGTGCTCCTATTTCTCTAATGTTTTGTTCTCTCGTTTTCCTCTTATGCTTCTTAGATACTTGCTAAAAATTCTGGCTTACACCACAACATGATAGTGCATGCTGAAGTATAAGCCAATATAAACATTTTTTAATTTTTTTTTTTCATGCTATTTATTTGAACACAGAAACTTACTTTGCATACAGTTTTACATTACAGTGCTACTTGCTTACTGCACTTTACATAATTACCTTTTTAAACTACAGCACTTGCCGGCGAGATGTTACAACACTACACAATATATTTTTAATTTGCTTGTGCAGTTATTCCTTTATGAAAGTGCTGGGATTCTGATTGTTGCCAGTGGAGCAGTACCAGAGGTAAGGGACACATGTACTACAGCTATACTTTCCGAGTTTCTTAAAATGCTGTGACATACAATGCAGTATGGGAGTCGCATCGTCCTGGTAAATGGCTCCTGACTCAAGGAGATGAAAAGTTCATTTCACAAAATTCCTTTTTAGTTGCCACCTTATACATCTGATGGTTACAATACAACAAGAGCGCAGCAGAACCGCACAGCACAGCACAGCACAGCACAACACAGCACACAACAAAGTACAGCACAACACTGTGCAACACAGCAGAGCACAACACAGCGCAGCACCGCACAGGGTGCAACACAGCAGGGCACAGCGCAGCGCGGCACAATGTCACAATACAACACTTTATTGACACTCCAATCTACATGCTATTCGGTGACAGTTTACCAGTAAGTAAAATGAGTGTAGCTTGTCAGGCAACCCACTTGTAACTAGCAGTGAAAATAGAGGTTCCAAAGTGGTAGTGCCTTACTGAGCATAACTGGTAATCTCAATGGCTTCCAATAGGGCCCCCTGCCCCTCCCCTAGATCCGCCACTGAAACTTGTCTTTTGAACTGCATTTGATAGCTTGATTCAAGCTACCTTTTGACCAAAAAGTTATAACTTGCGTGATTTTATTCTTTGATACTTTTCAGAAGCAGTTACTGTACATGAAGAATCTGTTGTCACCAATCATTGTGAAGTTTGATTCAGTTGTTACAAAGGTAAGCTAGTGGTAAATTAAATAGCTTACTTAGTTCAGGGTTGTCAGTAGGTTTTTGAGTAGCAGGTTTCATCCAAAAAGTAGGCGGCTATTTCCATATTATTTCTCCAATATGACGCTCAGAACTGACCTACTAACATTCAGAGTAGCCGGCGCAGTATTCGGAATAGCAGGTGAAATGCGCCAGTTGCCGGCTTATTTTGACAACCCTGGTAGTTAGTTGTTCAGTTGGCCATTGCACTGGTCTTCACATGCTTGATAGGATCTTTTCATTTACTAACATGTTGTTTCTTTCACTTTAGCTAATGTCTGTAACTGATGATGCCTCGTCCTCAGCATATGCCCAGCATCTTTATCATTTGGTTGCCTATGCCAGGTATTTTTCCTGACGAGAAGACGAGAAGATAGTTTGCAGCCAGTGAACAGAACAATACAGGGAAAGCAAACAATGCTTCAAATACAGATTTTAATTTTGAAAGATTCCTCTTCTCTAACCAGTCGACTACAGTTTATAGAGATTTCCCTGGAAATAGACAGTCTCCTTCATGCGGTTTAGCACCCTTGTGTCAAGTACTAATTGACATACTATGAAGAACAACGAGAAGTCACTTAAAAATAATCCCGCATTCATACAATTTAGTCCCTTTTTCTCTTAACATGCAGTTGTTAGGATTCAATTTAATTTTTGGTTTAAATTTTATTTTCCTTTGTGTTTGGGTATGGTAAAGTATGACAGTGAGTTTGTCTTTTTGACCTAAAGGAAAATAAAATTTGAATCGAGGATAGTATTAAACCACAACATAGCTCACCCTTTAGTTTAATCAGCTTTGAGTAGAGTTATGAGAATGTGAAATTTTATTAAGAAATCTACTTTGAAAAATTTCGAATGGTGGTAATTAATTTTTATCCTGTGCATTTTAATTTTCAGCCGGGCAAGCAAAGCATTTTCCAATCAACAAGCACTGAAAGACAGTGGGTGTGCACCATGCTTTACAGAGGTAAAATGTTCAACATACACTTGTACTAGACATTCTGATTATATTTGGGACAATTGTCAAATTTAAGCTAAAGGGGCACAGTCATCATAAATAAAGTCAACTTTGTCAATGTATAAAATTGCCTTCAAATCAAAGGAAACCTTGAAATAGTAGTTTACTAAGGTAGAAAAACACGAAAGATGCACCAATAAACTAAGAAGAATCAAGGATGGCTTTGAATGAGGAAGATTGCAAAGGATTGCAATTGTCAAATTTGAAAAAAAAAGGCGAAACTTTTCAAACTGTGTCATCCGTGACTGAGCTCCTTTTAATTATAGTCTTCTTCCAAAGGCATTCAAAAGTAAAAACTTTGGCTTAAAGCCAGGCTGGCCCTTTAATGCTAGTTTCTGAGGCAGCTAGAATTATTTTTGCATCCCAAGCATTGCAGGTAACCGCAACCCATTTCTACTCCTCCTCTTGTCCAAGAACACAGGACGGTGACCTGGCAAGCAAATCAGTCTAGTGAACTTAAGTGCTAGTTGATGACGTAATCCTGCCTCCATGACGGACTGAGTCCACAATGTTTGTGCCTGAAGTTACTCATGAACATGGCGTGTTTGCTTGCGCGATTACTTTATGTTCATTCGTGAGCGCTTGTGCTAATTTTTGATTGGATAAAATAAGTCAAACTCCACCAGTGCTTCAATGAAGAGTTGCCAATACTGGCACTTGTTCCTGCAACTGATATGGACTTCGACCACTCACTTTAGAGTCTGATGCACTTACTACTATGCTACCACTTGTTTTATTATACACTGGGAAGCAAGAGAAAATCTTTATCTGACATGTTTTCTCTTTACAGGCTCTACCAATTTTCCTACGTGCACTAACAATACCCATTAATCGTGACATCATTCACTCTGGAGTGCGGCAGTATCTTCATAGGATGATCGTGTGCCTGGGTGATGGAGTGCTACCTTTCATTCCAGTTGCTGTCTCGCATCTTTTGGAGGATTGTACGGTAAGTGCGAAGAGAAAGGCTCATTTGACATAACTTTAGTAAATTTCAGTACCGGCCATCTGGTCATGAAAGTAAGTGAAATATCAATTAAAATAAAGGCTTGAAGCTGCAGTTAGTTCCACTCTGGTCTTGTAGTTAGCTTTAATTAATTTTGTTAGTTAGGGCAGGATGATTTTGAAATTTATGAATTATAACTGTAATTTAAAATGTTCCTCATTGACTCATTAACTCCTTCATCACAAATCGAGTTTGGATGCACAGGAACCCGGGGCTGGAGCTGCTGACCCCAAACCCAGATACACTACAAAAGCCTGCCCTACCCGCAACCCAGCCATGAGCCCCTGCCCGCCTAACCCAGCGCCAGCCCTAGCACCCGTCACACTGAACTTCAACTGGAAGATCAGTGGAAGAAAACTACGAAGAACAATAATAAACGCCAAAAGAAAAAAAATTGCGAGCTACAAAATCGCCCTAGCCTGTAAGCTGAGTAAGCTACAAGCACATGCTATGGCGCATGCATTAAAATGCGTCAGAATACCGGTGACCCTGCCAATGCAAAAAATGCTGTGACAACAGCCTGGGACTGCAGCATGACAGTGGTCATGCCACAAATGCTAAGGCCCCCAGGCCTCGCAAGGCTGGCCAATAAACGCCGCCACACAAACCCCTGAGCAAACTTGCTCCTCATCGTTAACTAAGTTAAATTATCATTTAAACATAAAAAACTTTACTCTCCTCCTGAAGAATGGATGGAATGCTGGTCCAGCAGTTTTACATCCTACCACCAGATTTTTTGTCTGTTTGCCTAAAACGTATTTACTGTGTGGCGATGGGCAAATGAGAGTAAGCAAGTCAACAATTGAGTATTTCATATTTCTATAGGCACGAGATATTCAAGAATTCATTCCACTTATCAATCAAATAATTACGAGATTTAAGGTAGGTTTAAAAGTACATACATGTACACACACAAAATAAGTTTCTAATGGCCATTTTAACAGTTTTTACTTGCATTTGTGTTAATCCATTGATATTTTGGAAGAAATTCGACA
The DNA here is from genome assembly GCA_947652115.1 of Blastomussa wellsi. Lineage (NCBI taxonomy): Eukaryota > Metazoa > Cnidaria > Anthozoa > Scleractinia > Plerogyridae > Blastomussa > Blastomussa wellsi. The sequence goes on along the minus strand of OX393574.1, from coordinate 3,356,717 downwards.
CTTATTGATTCCAATTTTTTCTTTCCTGCCAGCATCAAATTGGTCCTTTCTTGGGAGAAGTTTTCATGGCCATTGTGAACAGAATCTTCACTGTTCTTGGCAAACCAGCTGATGAAAAAGATGTTCAGGTAAGGACAATTGGCTGCAAAAACAATAAAATCAGTGATTAAACAATATATTTTTGGGCCCAGCTGTAAAAGGATGGATAACTCTATTCAGTGTTTAAATTGCTATTCAGTAGACAGGGTAGTTTGTTTTGCCAACATGCATCCTCCGGACAGCAATTTATCGGGTGGATAGCATTGTCCACCCCATGAAGAACTTGAGGATGCAGTACATTTAAGAGGCAAATCTAGCTAATGTATGTGTTGTGGTTCAATTTTATCCAGAGTTCGATTTGATATTTTACTTTGTTCTGGTATATGGAATTACTTGAATATGATAATGAATATAAAGCAGGGTTGTCAATAAGCACCGGCGACCAGCAATATCGCTGGCTACAATTTGGCGGAGATAAGCGGGAAAAAGCGTCATTACAAAAGAGCTTAAAAAGAGGGCCCCCAGTGCCGTCTACTTTCAAAATATCGCCGCATACTTCAAATCTTCAAATTGACAACTCTGATAAAGGAGAGGAAAACACCAATTAGAATTCTACCAAGGGTACAATTGAGCCATAACAGGCATGTCTACAGGGCAGTGGTAAGTTATTGATCAACAGATCAGCCAGTGTTCAATTGACGTCCAGTTTGTATGGTGTTGTACTGGCCTGTTTGGGGTACTAGCAGTGTTTCAGCCAATGTTTTACAACTATTCACCAAAGTGGAGGTGGGTAGTGGTTGATATTTTAGCTGCAAAGTGACAAAGTAAATATCCAACACTACGTTCACTGAGGTGAATGGTTGTTTTGGCATATACTAAAAACAGTGGGACTGTAGCTCTAAAACGATTATTTCTCAACTATTTATGCAACGGCTCGGGATGCTCACAAGTTGTTCAGAGGTGAATAGCAAAGGACATCCTATGTTTGAATAGGCAATCAGAGTACGCCAATAACACCATCCTCTGTTTTAGTATATACTAAAGCAAACTGTTGTTATTATCTTCTAGGCGGCCAAAGAGAAGGAAACTCTGAGACGTAGTTACTTCCTGTTTGTTGCTGCTGTGGTAACAAATGATGTGATAGTGGTTCTTACTTCTCAAAGTGAGTCTCAAGTTCTAATTCCAATCTGATCTGGAAACAGTGGATGAAAAGCCACTCTGGAAATGCCACTGATAATTCTGAAGATGATGATGATGATGATTGTTATTATTATTATTGTTATTACTTATTATTATTATTATTTCTTTAACTTCTCTGATTTCTGACCTTTAATGATTTTAATGTCCTCGTGAAGCATCGCAATGTGTTCTAAGTATTAAAATGCATCTTTGTGTCTTCAGCTGCTCAGGATTTGCACCAAGTGTTGTTGACACTGATCCAGGGAGGTGTAGAGGTTCCAGATCCTGTGGTAATGTTCTTTTTGTAATAGTTTATGCCGTTTGGTCATTCATTTATTTGCAGTAAAAATAGAGATGTTATACTATTAAGGAAACTTATGTTAGTGGGGGGCACACGGACAGAAATGTGGAAATCATGGGGGGAAGGGTAGGAGGTCTACAGGAGTTAGAGAAGAAAAGGCATAAAGTGAGATTCCCAACTGACAGTGGTTGTGACGAGAAGAAATTTTGGAAATTTTCGTAACGTTGCCTAAAGGAGGCAGCATGGCCGAGTGGTTAGAGAGAGCATTACGTTGTGGGTTCAAGTCCCATTCTAACCACTAGCTGGTGTTGCTCGTGGTTGAGCTCCGAGTTCAACTCCTTTGCTACGCTTGTAAATAGGCAACTGGTCTGCCTCCCGTCATTTGGGATTCTTAATCCTGTTATGTTTACTTGCAATGTTTGTTTGTTTGCATTGGCTCTGAAAAGCCTCAATGGGGAGTGGTCAATGAAGTAATTTTTATTTGTTAGCAATTGTGATTATTAAGTAAAACCGGAATAAAAGGTAAAGAAAGTAGAAAGTTCATGCCCCATGCTCCCCTCCCCCACCCTCCATGGTTGTGCCTTCAAAAGCAAATTATATATAATAAGCCCAATTATGGATACATTCGTACCTATGGTCTATTAAAGGACACACACACTGACACACACTATCACCTTGTGTGCCACTTTTTTGTTCTTACCACATTTTGATGTCATCAGTGATCTATTACTGAACAGACACATGGCAACATGGAATCTATTTGTTAAATAGGGCATGTTTTCCAAGTGTATTTTATAGCAAGTTAGTGGGAATCACCATTTACCGGTCACTTCTACTTTTATTCTGTTTCTTGTAATCTGTAGGCACAAAAGATCTCTTTCAACACTCTTCGCAAGCTGGTTGAACTGTGGGGTAAGGATATAGTATGTACAGTTTCCATAGAAAGAGTATTGTTTGATTGTCCTTGAAGTTGATGTTTACGTCTACCCTTTCGTGTTAGGTGGAAGTAATGGGCTGAATGGCTTTGGAGAGTTCATTTACAAAAGTATTGTACCAGCATCTTTTGTAGCCCCAATGAAGTCAACATTTGACCTGAATGATGCCCAAACCATTCTGGTGTGTAGATACTTAGAACTTATTTTGTCTAACAATAAATACTGTTTGTTTGGGCCTGTATGGTGTACCTTCAGGGTTTATCTAATATTTTGCAAGAAGCTGTACCCAAATACCGCATTTTCGAAATATTTTGCAAGAAGCTGTACCCACATACCGCATTTTGTATACAGCCCTGTTTCGGCATCTATCTTGGTTTCCTTAGCATAACGAGGCCAGGAGTATTTCTACTCCCACTAGATGGTATGCTAGTCTAACTCAGTTTTCTCTGCAGAATCATTACCCAGATTGCCCTGGCTAATAGTTTGCCAGTATCCCTAATCATTTCAAATTATTTAATTTGTGTTTTTGATTCAGGCACTTCAGGAGATCGCACTAACACAAAAAATGATTTTACAGAAACAGGTATGGAAATCCAAAAATGAAGGCAGCATTAATGATTTCATTTATTTCTCGCTTGCCGAGATTTTGCCATGTCTTACCTTGCGTACTATTGTTTATTTTGTTTATTTGTTGTTCACAGGGAGGTGAATTGATAGAATTCCTTCAAAATAAGTATTTGCCAACACTGCACCTGGCTCCCAGACTTATTCAGGTAAATATTCAGTATAATACAAACTTCACTTGAAATATGCGAGAAAACATCGGGTGGAATTGCGCTTACCGTATTTGTGCTTCCTGGTGTTTAATTTTCTGATATATTTTGCACCTCGTTTATTTGTAGTAAGAATTTCCATAATGGGAGGCCGCTTCACTTCCTGGGTATAATAACTGAGTTTTTTGTCAATGACCAACAATGCTACAAAACGTTTAAAGACACATAAAAGAGGTGGACATCTGAATCTTCAACAATGACTTCCACACTTTTGAAAACCTAATACTGATGAAAGGTTATAATCATCAATTATTCCACATTGATATCTTAATGCCATCCATACCTGTCAACCAGAAAAAGTTCTTTAATAGACCAATTTTGATATTTTATTATTTAGTCTAAAACAATAGACCTCGGCATGAAGCTCTGGGGAATAGACTATAGAGTTTGTGGGGTTTATTCACCAGAGCCTTGTAGTAATGTCTATTGTTTTATGCTGAATTTTAACATATCGAAATTGGCTATTGTAACAAGTTTTTTTGCTCCTAAATTATTCCAGAGCCTTGTCTTCTTGTATTAACTAAATATTTTGCAATTCATTTCTTTGGGTCTGTTATTAGGAATATACCCAAGCCTTGCAGCATGCTGACATAAAAACCTTCAAGAGCTATGTGAAGGTGAGACATTATTTGTTGGGTCAGGGGTTTGTTTTTGTGTCTGGCTGTAACAACTATGAATGTCCTCCACTTAAAAGCCATTAGGGTTACTGGCTAAGATTGAAACAAAATGTCTCTGATTGTAATCACACTCCAAAACATAAACAGCTACAGGAAAATGGAGATCTAGAACAGCTTTGACTTTGGGTTACAGTGAATTTTTCCTACTTACCATTGTCAGTCATCTTTCTTGAGAGCTCCTGCTCAACAAGACATGATTATTTTAAATAGATCAGACACCTGTTATAACAGTCTTTTATTTTGGCAAATAAAGATTGATTTGTTGATTGATTGATTGATTGATTGATTGATTGTTCCTAACTATCAAGTACTGTTCTACAAAATCAAAGCATTGTACAGCTGGATTTTTTACAACCTTATGTGCTACTGAGCACGAAGAGGACTAAGTAAGTAAATGGAAATTCACTGTGATGATCGTCTCTCACTTTCATCTACATCTGCAGTTTATATATGAATTACTTCATAGACTTTACGTCACTTCACTCCTCACAGGAAAATATGAACTCAATAAATTGACCTCACTCCCAATGTGTGGCTTCATAGCTCAGTTGGTAGAGCATCACACTGGTATTTTGCAGAGGTCACGGGTTCGCATCCCATTGAAGCTCTGACATTTTTCAGGCTTCTTTAATTCCGTTTGCTTAAATTGGAATTGTCATGATCATCTCTAACTTTCACTAAGTACATACTCACCCTTTCCAAAATCAAGTTAAAATACTATTATGTTATTAACATTTTTTTTTATCTTCTTTTCCCAGGCTTTTTTCACAAACCTTCGTTCATGACACAGGGCTTACCCCTACACAGTCAGATAATGGAGAGGTTAATCCTGTATATTAAAATAAATTTATTTAGGTACAGTATAATAATAATACTGTATTAAAAGTCAGAATTTTAATAATTTCAAAGTGGTAGCATGAAGTTACCAAATTAATTCAGTGAAGTAAGTCTACTGTATAAAAAAAATACTTGATCTTAACTCTTTCATGCGGTGATTCACCAAAGGGTTGATGCTGTTAAAAATTAACCTAGCATCTCTTTGGGAAAATGTTTCTTGTAACTATAGCAATATAATGACAAAACGCTGATACCATATTTTGTAATATTAATCTATGTTTCTAGTCTTGCTAACACAAGAGACCTTGAATGTCAAGTAGTGTCAAATCATTGCCGAGTTGTAAAAATCTGTGAAGAGAAACGTATATAGTTAAATATCAAGTGTTAATATATTGAATTCATAGAGAAGTTGTTTTAGTTATTATTCTTGGAAGAGAAAAACCTTTCAAGGTCAACTGCATATTATAAATTAATTCATTAACCCAAGACTGACAAAAATTGAAGGAGCTACGTCAGCAAAATTTAGTCATTTTTGAGATGAACTAAGTTACTCTTAAAAAAATGTTGGAAGCCTAAAAATAATAGTCCACTAAGAAAGAAAACCAGCTAAGAAGTTATACTAAGCCAAACAGGAACAAGGATGGTTAAGCATGGAGAAGATTGAGACGGATTACAAATGACGAATTTGAAATGCACAAACCATGTCATAGCGCCTTTAAAGACATACCATTCCACTTCTTTTAGTGCACTTCCAAATGATTACTAACACACTGACTTTACATTGGTAGTAAGGTTTCAAGCACAGTCCCGCGCTTTAATTACTGTTACAGTTCATGTCTCCCCTGGAGAATAGTTTTCCCCAGTGAACTTTGGGAGACAAAATGCAGGGAAGGGAATGGGGTTGCCTCTGATGGACTAGCATACCATGCAAGGGAAATAGCAGTACTCCTGGTTGTTTTATGGCTTGAAAACTGGGATATACTTTCATTTTAAAAGCATGAGTAACAGACTTGGCCTTTCCAGCTTGGAATGGCATTGATTTATGTTCAGAATTAAATTTATCTCTTCCTCAATTGGATACAAGAAATGGCTTGATGAAAGAAAAAAAAATAATTGAAGTGTATTTTCCTCACATAGTTTTATTTTTCTTATTTTTTCTTTATTTTTTCTTATTTGTGTCTATATTGTTTTAACCCTTTCACCCCTTGAGTAAAAAAACTTGAGTACTTTTAACCCCTCGCGTGTGAACAACATCCTAATAATTTTCATGAAATGTTTCTTGTTCAATATTGTGATTATTTCCAGACTGGAAGTACATTTGGGGGTGATAGGGTTAGAATTAGTTTTGTGATTATAGAATACATACCACAAATGAAGTTATGTTACGAATAACTCATGAAAGACTTATTTTTTAGTGACAATTCGCATGTAGGTGTCTGTAGAGTGGTTTTCTTTAAACCATTGATTTCACAACTAGGTTACTAGTTGTGACGGAATTAGTTCAATAGTTTGAACCAGCCCTTTGGCAATTATTTATTATTCACCATTGTGCTTGGCACAAAACAAATATTGAATGTCAAACTGTTAGAGTAAATTATTAGAATGTTACATTGCAATAATGAAGAATAACAAACTAAACAGCATGTTAAATTGGTGTGTTGTTTTGTCTGGAACTCTTCACCAAAGGTAATTCATTAGAAAATGGCAGTGCAAAAATAAGCCATTTGGGGTGGGGGGGGGGGGGGCAGGGGAAAATGGGAAAAATCCCTGGACAGTAGCAGGGTAGGGATATGGCAGGTGTACAAAGAGAGGGTGGGAAGCACGAAGGAAACTGGGAGAAAAACAAAATTTGCAACACTGACTAATAAAAATTATTTGTTTAGTCTGATCACTTGGGTGAAAGTCCAGGGGGGAAGGGTACTTGCATTATACATGATGGGGTGGGGGTCCGACAGAGCCTGAAAAATACATAAGCCTGAAATTCAGAATGCCACTGATCGCAATAAAAATTTCGCTGAGAAACGTGACCCAAAAAATGTACGTATTTTTGTAAGACCTAAAATAATATGACCGATCTCTTGACCCAAAGTGTGTAAAGCAGCCATGAAAAGGACTGTTGTTGGTAGTACACCTGAGGTGCTGAGCAGAAGTCATCATCAGATTTGCATGACTGCAATGATGACTTCCACTTGGGTTGTTGAAATGTCAGTCGCTACTATTGACAACAGGCCCTTTCAGGGCTACTCTGACCCAAATGATCAGACTTTACGATCAACTGTTTCTCCTGGTTAAACCCATTTACTGTATTGTCTAATATTTTGCAAAAGAAACATCACAAGTAATAAATTATGGCTGTCAAATTCCCTTTCTATGTTTGAATTCCTCTCGGCCTTAATTGCAAATAGACTACAATTCACCATGGAAATACCACTTGTTTGTAGTTTACAGTTAATTCTTGGTGTTAGAACCTGTGACATTTTCTGAGGTTCATTATCTTTGTTGCTCTCTGTAAAACGTGTCTGGTGGGTTTTGCAGTGTGTGCACACACCTGCTATCCAAGGTAGATCATTTCTTACATGACCAGATGATCAAGTCTTGCTATTGTTAAATTTATGTCTCGAAATTAATTATTGTACGAGACCGTTTCAGATCCCCTGACCTTTCACCAAGGGATTACTAAACCATCCCATGCAAAGAACTTCCCATTGTCCGTCATTTCTAGGCCAGCAATTATCTTCATCAAACAATCCACTGAAAACTCGGGAGTGAAAATTTTTGCTGGGTCAACATTTCTGTGGTAGCGCCTGGAAAGATCGGTGTCGACTGTACCCGGATGCAAACATACACAAATAACCCGTTTCCTTCCAAGTTCAATACTGAGGTTTTTGGTCGCCATATTGAGGGCGGCTTTGGACATTCTATAACTGTACCAACCTCCGAGCGAGTTGCCAGTTATTGATCCAACCCTCGCTGATATGTTGACAAGAATCCCCTCTACCTCGCTCGGCCTCGATTTGTTTCTTTTCGTAAGGTTCGGACCAAAGTGTTTCGCCATCATTAAAGGCCCAAACGCATTCGTAGCAAAAGTGGCTTTTAAACCCTGCAGATCGACTTCGCGTAAACAAGTTTCTCCTTTACCACTTGGATGAAGCATTCCAGCGCAGTTGACTAACAAGTCGAGTTTTATATCGCCAATGTGAGCGGCCACTTCTTCGATTTGCTTTTCATCTTGGACATCAAGGCGATGAATTGTGAGGCGGTCGCCATGATCGCCTTTGAGTTGAGACAGTTCATGGGCTCCTGAAGGATTTCTACACGTAGCAATTACGGTGGTTTGCTTAGCAAGAAGATAACGGCACATTTGTAGCCCAATACCGCGACTAGCGCCTTGGATTAAAGCGTTCCTGATCATTTTAACGTCATGAAAGTTCGAGGACTGCTAAAGTTGGCAGGCGTTCGCTGTTATGTCATCGAACGTGACGACGCGCGAGAAAGCGGCCTGGGACAAAGCGTTGCATGACACTTTGGAAAGTGAAACCACAGGCGGGAAAATCAAACCGTAATTTAGCTGTTTGGGGTTCGGGTAAAACCCTTGTTTTCACGATTTAAACAGATTATAGAGTGCATCAAGTGCAAAGAATAATTGTTGATGGTGCAAAGGTTCTCTTGGTTGTTTTCTCACTGGAAGTTTCAAGGTAGGTCCCTGTGCACTTAGTTCAACTGCAACCGCGCTGCCCAAATGTCCATTCAAGCTTGCTTAAAATGGTCCCAAATGGCCTCCTGGCATCAGAAACGGAAAAGACAGAAATATTGGTATCACAGCTACCTTAGAGGTCCATTGTTTCAGTCTATTATTGAGCATTTACATTCAAGAAATAGTGAGAAATGTGTTTATTGTACTGTGGGGGAGGGGTGAGGAGTGAAAACCTTTTCAAGTGAGGTGGGGACATGATCAAAATATATTGCCATTTTTCGGCATTTTTTTTGGGGGGGGGAGATGGGGGGTGGCAAGGAGAGGAAGTGCAATGCTAGTTAAATTTGGTGAAGGAATTGAGGAAAGATTTGAGAAGACTTACAGAAAGAAATTTAGTTGAAAAATCACTAGTGGGGTTCACTAGTATACACCATCTTCAGAACAAGAGTTATGCATGAATGTTTTAATCCCACATTCCTTCCACTCGCCTTTTCATCGTGTTGTGTAAGAAAGTCATCATTTTCTATTTCTTAAATAAGGAAGTAAAGTCAAATGATAGAAACTGAGGCAAAATTGACTCATTAACCTGATTAGGACACGGATGCAAACAGACTGGGTTAGAATTTTAGTTTTCATCATTTAATTTTTAAATACTATTTGAATTTTGGACAGAAAGGAAAATATGGGTCCTAAATTAACCATGTGTGTCATAAAAAGCGGAGTAATCTTACTTTGCAGAAGATTTACATGAGAGCTTTAATCAGTTCAGCTTCTTAAAAAAATGACACAGAACAAGTTGTCTTTTTACATCAAGCTGTTTTAAAGTGCTACACCCTACTGTTGCCACCTTGGAAAGTTTTAGATGAGAACCTTTTTGAATTTATGACAACTTCTGTTGGTTTGCCAAAATGGCGAATAAAAATGTGATTAGTTGCTGTTTGTTTGAGGGTTAAGACTTGTGAATTCCAATGAGAGTGAATGTTGAATTTGACATTTCATTGGCAAGACAGTACAATGCATACAAAATTAATTTTCATGAAAACCTTTTAGCAATAGTTTGAAGCCTGAGGAATAACGGTAAAACCATCTTTTTACAAGCAAAAAAATTTTTTTGCTTGTAAAAAGATGTATTATGTGTAAAAAAGACAGAAAAATGTTAGTTGAATTGTCTAGTTTTGTATATACTAACATTTTTAAAGTGTGCCAAGATTGTTTCGTTAATTGCACTGATTCTGTCCAGCTCTTCTCATTGCTGGAGAAAGAATGCTAATTTTTGGATAGAGTAACAAACGATTTTGCAACAAGTCTGAAAAACTGACGCTTGCACATTTTCACACTTGAACACTTCACACCATTCTTGTCCCCAGACCTGCTTGTCCCTCTTAGCCGGCTGGGCCTGTGCACGAGGAACAGATGGCCCTGGAGACATGTGATTTGTTGATTGGCTTAAATCAAACAAAGGTTGTCCAATGACGTCAGAGATTTTAAAAACAGCTGATCTCATGAAGATGTCGTGTACCCAGCGCCACTTGTTCCTCGTGCACAGGCCTAACGGCTAAGAAGGACAAGCGGCTGTGGTTTGGTCGCACTAAAATAAACTTCAGCTGGAAATTATTTTTAATCATTGCTTCTTGCAGATTAACATAGCGTAGACGTTAAGTTGCAACCCTCATATAGGACTGATTTGATCGTCTGTGCCCATAAAAAATGCGCTGAGCAAGCGCCCATGCTGCGTTCCTTCCGTTATGCGTCACGGAAATAGTTGACGCTTCGATCACGGAAAGCGGTATTGCGGAAAATACTTGCTCGAAGTTTAACCAAGTCGCAAACAAATTAAAGGTTGGACTTCTAAAAGTCACGTTTTTTTAAACGATCGCGAATAGAAGAGTTGAGGATATTACGATTCTTTGCCGTCGCGATGGATAGTTGGTCACGCAAAAAGAGACGTCATTCATGCCAAGGGAAAAACCCCGAATCGTGAACTGGGTACGTGTCAGCTTCGTGTTAGCTGTGAAAGTTGAGATCTACCTACATTTGGTTTATTTTTGAATAGTCCAGTCCAACGTTCCAGTGAATTTACTTATTGTATTTCAGGACTATTAATCATGGATATATATGTAGCATCGCGGTATTTAAAACACTTGACTGTTTGAGACCAGCGTTCGATCGAGAAGAGTATATACTGGACAATTCGGCTATCAAAGGTAAGCTTAATTTTATGTTGTTTTTACAATTTATTTGTGAAGAGCTTATTAAATACGTGGCGTTTATTGTTCAGTGAGTCTTTCGCGAATCTCAATAAAAACAACCATTAAAACCAGGTAACAAAAATGTTGAAGGCGTAGAATCTTAACTTTTGTGGTAGTTATAAGAAAGGAAAAAGCCTTAAGCTTTTATTGTACCCTTGCGTTTTTGTAACTTGACACTTTTGCTGGTTACAACATTTTGTAGTTAAAAGTTTGCTAGTTATTTTTAAAAATTGTCACACAACTTCCGGTATAGATCGTTTCCACGTGACGTCATCAAATATTAAATTCCTACCAGGCATTCTTATCAGGCATAAGAGGTACTAAATTTATATCCGTTTATGATTTTTCAGCTCAATAGTATCCTTCGTTTAGGGACTAGCGCATTTTGAATTTCAGAAGTGGAAGTAGTTGGAAAAATGTTTATCATTGGCCTAGATAAGACCAGATAACATGTTGGTGCACATCTGAGGTGCACCAACACGTTTCGGCGAATATCTACAGTTTGGAATAACGCACAGTCATAAAACTTGGAGAAAATGCTTCTTTTGTTATCTCCTATAACATCTCGACTTCATTGACTTAATGGTTGTCGATTTATTTTTTATACATGAAGAGGCTTTGTTTAATCAATAAAAACGTTTCAGCCCACACAATCTGTCGCCAACTAGGATAAGTGTACAATCGAACTGCAGCTATCAAAGTATTAACGAGTATCAAAAATTTAAAAGCCACGAGGAAATGGCTGGGGGACATTCAATTGTTCAACTGTTCACAGTCGGATTTCCGGCTTTTGTTGTTCGTGAAACAAAAGCCGGAAATGTGCTTACATTTCCGAGAAATCATTAATGATTAATCATTGTGCGTTTTCCAAGAAATTTATATAACTAGCTCTGACCCATACTTCGTTGTATTTTATTGCGCTTTCTTTAGTTTTTGTCTGACGACTGTGTCGTTTTCAAGCCCGTAAACTGGATTTTTACAAGCCCGGGCGAATGAGCTTTTTTGATAAAACAAGTCACGCCATCTTTTAAGACTACGAGGTGTGGAGGGGTGAGGACTAGAATATTCCCCACCTTCCTCCCCGAGCTCTGAACAAAAATATAAACAATACGTACATCCCAACCTTGGAGCTAAAAAATATCATTGCAAAGCTCAAGAAAGTTCTGCGGAATTGTTCTTCAGGTTTTAATCGGTGTACAAATGTAGATGTATAAAAAAGGAGTTGCAATGTAATACGTAATCGAAGATTTATAACGAAACTGCTTTTCTCACAGATGTAAACAGCTTCTAAAATAATTGCGCACAGATTATTCCGAGAAATTAAACTGGGATGTTGTCACGTATGATGATTTGAGAATATTTCTGCTATATAGTAGGTGATATGGAGATCCGAAGCAGCGCCAACTACATATGGAACATTAAAGATATCCTTGGCCAGGGAGCTACGGGTGCCGTTTACAAGGGAAGAAACAAGGTGATTTTAAAATTTCTTTTTACATTTATTTTTCCTCACCTTCGAATTTTTTATGCTGTGATCGACTAACAGCTGTGCTTTCACGGCGCTTTCTCTTTCTGTCGAATCGTTTTAGAAAACTGGCGATACGTTTGCAGTGAAGATTTCAAATCAGTTGGGAATGATGAGACCGGTTGAGGTTCGAAGGAGAGAGTTTGAGGTCCTGAACAAGCTGAATCATGAGAACATCGTAAAGTTATATGCAAGCGAAACAGAGGTAAGCTTCGATCCGGTATAAAGTATAAACAGTTGAAACGTAGTTGCGTTTCACTATCGTAGAGCGCGTGAAGCATCTATGCAAAATATGAAGAGGAGAGCAACAATTCTTTCAGTCTTTGGTTGTTTTATTTGGTTCAATATTTTGTGATTTGCGCCTTCGATCTGCAATGTTTATATTGCGTTCTCTTTTGGAAAAGTCCAAGACTCAAGGCACCAGGAAATGCTTTAGACTTTGGCAATGATTTTAATTTGAATATTTTAATTTTTAACATGAACTTTCTACATGTATAAATTTTATTCAGGCCTGGACCACACTCGACACAGTATCCTTCAGTGGGCTAACGTTTATAAAATAATTGCCTTAAAGAACTATGTCTATAGACAATGAGATAATTCCCACAAAATCCCCATATACAGACATAAACCAGCGCTGAAACCTGATCATATGAACTATAAGGAAAGTGTTTTTGTTTACCTTTAAATTATGTCAAAGGATGCATTGTAAGTTTAACTTTCGGGGATTCCCCTTACAGCCGTCAACCAATTAATGATCGAGTCTTACATGTTGTTTCCAAGAAAGATTAAAGGAGCTGTGTCACGGTTGGTGCATTCAAATGCGTCATTTGTAATCCGTCTCAATCTTCTCCATCCAAACAATCCTTGTTCCATTTTGATTCAGTAGCACATATTTGCTGTTTTTCGTCCTTAGTAAATTCTCAGTTTTAGGCTTCCTACATTTTAAGAGTAATTTGGTAAGTCGCAAAAAAGTGACTCAAAATATCAGGACATAGCTTCTTTAAAAAGAATCAAATCTCTAGAAAATATTTAGATAGGGAGGCTCAAAGACTAACTTTTATTTTAGACACAAGAACAAATGAAGCTTGTTTTCTCAAAAATGTTTGTAATATTTCAGAGGAAAAACATTTTTCATTTTAGACACCCCAGTCTGGGAATCTAAGGAAGTCTATTTAAGTAATAGTAACCAGGAAGACGGATAACCTCAAAGGTCATGAATAACTCTTTGCATTTGAATTGAAAAGAAGAGACTAACGGAGATTATATTTGCCATTTCATCATCAGGGTCAGTTTTTTTTAACGCCAACTTTGTCTAATTGTGGACTCGCCCTTGTCTTCATATCACACTGATTAATTAAATTAACATGCTTGCTGATATGTTAACCGATAAAATTATTGCTGATTTTATTTTCATTTCATTTGCATAAACATGACTTAAAACACATTTTTGTAATTCCTTAATAAGAGTGTGCTTTTGATGTCACCAAAAAATGGCAAAGATTAACTAAGTTGGTTAAAACCCTGCATTTATATTCAGATTCTAGACAGTTGGAACATTCTTTTAAAGTTATTATTCTCTGAAGTTTTCAGTTAACTCTACCAGACTGTTTATAATGTTACAACTGAACTGTTACAGCTGAACAGTTTGTATTGTCTTATATTGTAAACTATTATTGATAGGCTTAAAAATTGGCATACTTGTTGTTTGAAGAATTGTGTTACATATATCATTGATATTTTCTTATCTGCTACAGTGCGTTTTACCACAAGGGGCCAAGACACTTTTTAAGAATTTCTGTAGACATTATTGTATGGGGAGTGGTTGCCCAATTCCCCTGAACCAGAGGCTCGTGTATAAAGCTTTGGAAGGTGCACAAAGGCCACACCAATCCATCATGCCCTACTCTTTACGATGAGTGCGTGGGTTCTTTAACGTCCCCTGCTGAACGCAGGAGACAGGGCCTACGGTTTTATCCGAGAAGACTAGAACAGCTAACCATTTGCAGATGTCATTGCCAAGGAAGCACGTTCTCCTCAGTTATTTTAAGACCCTGAGTGTTGGTCCGGTCTGAGGTTTTAACTCAAGACCTCCCGCACGGTAGTTCGATGCTCTACCAACTGAGCTAACCGGTCGGTGGTTAGCTCATTTGGTAGCAATCTTGCATAGAATGTTGTTGATGTTTCACTGAGATCCCGCTGAGTATACCAACATCTTGCTGAGGTCTTGGTGATATCTCATGCAACTGATACTGAGATCTCGCTGCATATCAAAACGATTCATGGAGAGATCTTAGCCTGTGTAACAGTCATTTCCTTCCGAGTGCACCAAGTAAACAAACAAAGGAAACTGAGAGTGAACAATTAAGCGAGCCTGGAGAACTGCAAAAATGGCGGAGAAGAGGAAAAGACTGAGCTATGTAACACAGGCTACAAGATCTCAGCAACCAAAATCTTGGCAAACAGTTCAAGCATTTATCATGCCAATTTCATGTGTTGTTCCAGCAAATGTCCATACTCTCCCCTCAGAAGGGATTGGAAATTTCTACGGGTGGAGGGTTTCTCAAATACTGAAACCTTTAAAGAATTGTATGAAGCTTAATTTTAATTTCCAGAGTGATGGTGGGTCTTATGGGAGGTGTGGAATATTTTATGGAATTTTACAATACCTTGTTATAAATGCATTATTTTTTTTCTTGTTTCACAGCTTAGGTCACAGAATGAAATTATTGTCATGGAGCTGTGCTCTGGAGGAAGTTTGTTCACCTTGCTTGAAAATCCTGCCAATGCTTATGGCTTCTTAGAGGATGACTTTAAACAAGTCGTCAAAGATGTTGGTGAGATTCACAGTGTAACATTTTTATTGAAAAGTTTACCCTGAATTTTTCAAGTTTGTCAATTGCAATCTGTTTTAATTCATCTGTTTTTTAACTTTTCTTAGGTTGTTGTTTCTATCTTGGTGAACTGTTATTTCAAAGTTTCCTTTGCATTAATTTGATTTTTTTACATTACCAAAAAAGACTGTTGTCTAACCCCTCGTAAGAGTACTATTATAAACAAATTTAACACATTTTAGAATACTTGAAATTTTAAAGAATTTTTCCTTCCATTTGGCCGAATGTAAGCTAATTTAAACCCAAGGCAATTAGTGCTGGCCAGTATGTTTTGTTATAATTGGGATGGCTGCTTAGCCTCAGAGGCGCTGCTGGGGTGTTACAGCTCCCTTGTTGAGGTCAGTTCATTTTGTTTGTTTATCTTTTTGTGGCACACATTTTCTAGTTACATGTGAGTGGTAAGTATGATTGGGCTCTCACTGATTAGCAGTGTGACGTTGCCTGGGTGAATTCACCTCTCACAGGGTTGTCATGGTTATTCGATGCACTTGTTGGAAGTTCTTGGCTCCACCAATTTGCAAGGCACCTCTCCCATGCTCATCTATTGTTGACACATCATTTAACTTAACTATGTTATGGTGGGAGGCGCAGTGGCCTAATGGTTCGTGCGCTGGACTCTGGATCGGACGATCTGGGTTCGAGCCTCTAGCTGGGGCACTGCATTGTGTTCTTGGGAAAGACACTACTCTCACAGTGCCTCTCTCCACCCACTTGTATAAATGGGTACCGGCAAATTTACTGCTGCGGGGTAACCCTGCGATGGACTAGCATCCCATCCAGGGGGGAGTAGAAATACTCTCTGTCGCTTCATGCTACAGAAACCGGGATAAGCTCCGGCCTGATGGGCCGCTAGGCCTGAATACAGACTTCACCTTTTTTATGTTATGGTAAACCCAAGATTGGAGAATGCTTAGCTGTACTATTGTCATTGTATATTTGTAGTTGCAGGAATGAAGCACTTGCGAGAACAAGGCATGGTCCACAGAGACCTCAAACCAGGAAATATCATGAGAGTGGCAAAAGATGATGGAAGGTGCAAGTAGAATGAGATTAAAACCTCTCATATTTTTCTTGCCATAGGTAGTATTAATGCATGCTTTTTACAGTTTATTAGGCAGGCAAATTGATTCAAGAAATTCTACAAGATAACTGAATGGCACTTTTTTACGAGCCCTGGATCAATTTGACAGCAAATTAACTCTGGATTGCATTACTGATCCATCCATTGAACTTGCCGTAACTGAGCCCTGGTGAAAATCTTTTTAAGATCCTTAAGGATCTTTAAATGAATGAATGAATAAACATATTTGTGAGGATCTTATGCAGATCTTGGTGAGAATCTTTTAGGATCTTTATCCACATCCTCAAAGATCTTGTAGAATCTTTTCAAGATCTTTCAAGTCCTTGCAAAGTCCCTGCAATGATCCTTGAGGTCCCTGCAAAGATCCTTTCATATCCTAGCTGATCTTGGAGGATCTTAGCAGCTTTTTGTCTTGCAATAGAAGGAGAAAAATGCCAAAAGTGGTGAAAGCGTAGAAATATCAACTAAGAAGAAAAAACTTTCACCAGAATTTTAGCTTTGATTTCTGGACATCCTATCCAGAAATCAATTTTGATGAATTACAATCCACTTCCATCCTTGCAGTTCTGTACTATTTCCCCAAAATACCTGTTCTATCTTGCCCTGTGGAATCTTTTTATCAAATTTATTTGTGTATTTGGACTGGCATTTGGCACAATAATATGGAAATTAGAACGTAAAAATTTCTATAATCAGGCGTGACAGACAGGTCCTTGAGGATCCTCAAGGATCTTGTAAGATCCTGTAAGATCCTTAAAAGATTTCCACCAGGGAGCCCTGATCAGTAGTAAAATAATATGTTCTGATTGGTTGTTTCTGTTTTTAAATTTATTTTTTACAGCTTTGTCTACAAACTTACTGATTTTGGAGCAGCAAGAGAACTGGAAGCTCATGAAGGATTTATGTCTGTCTATGGTACTGAGGAATATTTGGTAAGTCAGATACTGCAATTATCATAAAGTATGTGAGTGTGAAGGTGGGAGGCGCAGTGGCCTAATGGTTAGTGCGCTGGACTCTGGATCGGACGGTTCGGGTTCGAGTCCTGGCCGGGCCACTGCGTTGTGTTCTTGGGCAAGACACTTTACTCTCACAGTGCCTCTCTTCACCCAGGTGTATAAATGGGTACCGGCGAATTTACTGCTGGGGGGTAACCCTGCGATGGACTAGCATCCCATCCAGGGGGGAGTAGAAATACTCTCTGTCGCTTCATGCTACAGAAACCGGGATAAGCTCCGGCCTGATGGGCCACTAGGCCCGACTGCAGACTTACCTTACCTTACCATGTGAGTGTGAAAAGTTAATTGCTTATGAGCAAGAAAATCTCGCCTTTCAAGTCAAATACTGCAATTATCATAAAGTCTGTGAGTGTGAAAAGTTAATTGCTTATGAGCAAGAAAATCTCGCCTTTCAAGTCAAATACTGCAATTATCATAAAGTCTGTGAGTGTGAAAAGTTAATTGCTTATGAGCAAGAAAATCTCGCCTTTCCCAGATGACTGGTCAGTACTTTTTTGAATTGGTGAATGGTCGTTTTACCAATGATCGAATGTGCTCTTACTAGCTTACGAGTTTTTCTATAATGTTCTGAAATCACTTTTACTTTATAGTAGATTTAATTATTAAAATAATTTAATTCACAGCATCCACATCTCTATGAAAGAGGTGTACTGAGAAAGCATGGCAACAAGGCTTTTGGTGCAATGGTGAGTTTATTTCCAGGAGATGCATTGTTATACCTATATCTATTTTTGAGTTAACTGACTTGTTGTGCCAGAGAAGTGTCTACTGTAGGGACTTATGACTGACTGGGATAAAATATTCTAACACCGTAGAAAACAACCAATTCTCTGTGGAGTTAGTTGCTAATTAAAAATAATAGTGTTGTTCCAGAAAGTGAAAATGTCCATTGATTCATTCTCGATTCATTTTTATTGTAAATATTTTATTTTCACGTAATTCAGCCAATTGGTTGCAAGGTGTATTTATTACTAAACGGTCTTACTACTACTGATTCATGTTTTTACAACTTTAATTAATAGTAGTGAAATTAAATACCTTCTCTCCACAAGCTAAGGTGGTGTAATATGTCATCAGGATTGATCATAAACTTACTAGTAAATGCTACCAGGAAAATATGTAATTGTAAATGGTCATTACGGGTGACCCTATTTGGCGGAATGGTGGAATGACAGAATGGCAGTAGTATTGCCCTTACAAGCTAATGGCAAGCAAACTAGCCCGTGAAAGTAAACCGGTGTGAAAGCTAACCACAAGCAAAAGCGGAACTGATCTTAACATGCTAAGCGGTATTAAACCATGATTTTTACCACAACAAAATAAGACAAGGTTTCATATCGCCCCATGTATATGTTAGTCCAATTCCTGGGCTTTAATTTAGAGTGCATCCTTGGGGATTCTGTTTCAAATCCTTCACTCGCCTACTTCTGCTCTAAAACATCTGTCACGCTTAACTTCATAGCTCTTATTTAACCATTACAATGCTCACAAAAATGGACTTAATTAGCTCTGTTGCTTCAAATTTGTGTGTTAGGTTGACCTGTGGAGTATTGGTGTTACTTTTTATCACATTGCTACTGGTCAGTTGCCCTTCAGACCATACGGCGGCCGACAGAACAGAGATACCATGTATGTAAATAACTTATAAGCAGTGTTCCATATAAGGGAGGGGTTTTGGGTTAAAATCCTGACAAGGTCAGCTTGCTGACCCAACAAATAAATTGTAAATTTGTAAGGATTTGGTGGGAACAAATGGGAGTTTGATTTTGATTTGAACCTTCACCAATTCTTATTGCCATAAAACAACTGGTTTTTTCCCAAGAAAAGCTTTTCCTGGGAAGAAATGTTGGCCTGTGCTAGATACCAGCATTGATATCAGCCACATCTGTGAGTGAAAACTTTCATCATCACAAGTTCCATTTTAGTAGCCACTCAAGCAACAAAAATAGTACATCAGGTGATCAGTATTTTTGAAACCGTGGAGTGAAGTCAAAGACATGTGAACTGGGCTGAATTTTAACTCGATCTTGTTAATGGTTGTCTGAGATTTGTGTGTGGTTTGTGCCAATTTTATATATGTAACTATCTAATGTCATTATTTTCAGGCACCTAATTACATCTAAGAAGAAGTCTGGTATGATTTCTGGTGTCCAAAAGAGTGAGGGAGAAGACATTGAGTGGAGTGATAAGCTTCCAGAACACACCCGTCTGTCACAGTAGGTGTAATGCCATGTTGGTATATTGATAAGATGAAAATGATCGATTATGACATGAGTGTGGGACAAGAAAAAATCTGAGAACTTAAAGTATACATCTGGCACAGTTTTAGTCAAATTTTACAGGGCTCGCTAGGGGTGGCAAAATGGCGAATTCAAGACTGTGAGATAGCATTTTTTTTCTACATGTCCAAGACTTTTTTGAGTTTTTGGAAACAAATTGAGTCTGCAAAACCTGTGGAACCGTTCACAAAAAAATAAACTTACTTGTAAGACCCATGAAATTTGACTAAAATTTTGCAAGACTCTTATTTTTTCAGAGAGCATTCACCACCCCTCTCACCGCTTCAGTTTTTATTTTCATTATTATTTGTAGGGGACTCAAAGACCTCTTGATTCCTGTATTAGCTGGGATTTTGGAATCTGAACCCTCCAACGCAATGTCATTTGAAGAGTTCTTTGCCAGAATCCAGGACATATCATCAAGAAAGGTGATTAACTTAGAATACATGTGAGTTCGCTCCACAGAAGAATCATTTCACAGATGCAGTGATGGTTCAAGGAAATGTTTCTGAATCAATTAATAAAATCCCAGCTTGAACAAACAATGTGCTGCTATGTTGCAGAACTGTTTTTGTCAGGAGGGTGTTAACTTTATTTAATAGTTTGATTTAAGTACTTTATTACTTCTCTGAACATAACAAGAAGGCCACAGGTTTCGTAAGGGTCATGGAAAACCTGAAAAGTCATGGAATTTTGAAAAGAGTATGAACCCTGGGCCAGCATGACATCCAAGTAAGAGTTCCATTGTGCTTAAATCATAATGTTTCTATTTAGGTTATTGATGTCTATTCAGGGCACTCAGCTTCTTTTCACAAAATTTATATCAAACAGGATGAGACGTAAGTTTGTGGCATTGATCAGCTGGGCCTTAAATAAACTTGAGTGGAAGAGTTCATGTATAAATTTTAGTTGACCAAATTACCACTATCATCTCAAATGTTATTAATAGAGACACATGTTAGCAAACAAGTTTTGTGTCTTGGGTAACTCAGTTTATTTTTCTTAAAATCATGTTTACTGTTAGTAATAAATGTGTTATTTTTTAGGAGATAGATAACCTCTTATCTTACCTTTTCACTTTTTAGTAGCATTGTGAATTTATAAACTGATAGTTAATGCTGTTTAATATATTTATCATTTGTAATAATTATTGTAGCCTATTAACTCTATTGTAATCTATATCTTTGTCATCAATCTTTCTACTTATCCTTGTTTAAGTACTGCTCTATGGATAATTTATTGATCTACTGCTAGGTACATTTTTGAGCTTTTCAGAATAATCATGTTTCCATTTAACTCTTTATTTCAGAAAGGAAATACAATAGAAATTAATGTTTAAATGAGTGTCTTTATATCTAACATGGACACAGCTATATTTTACAGCTGATTTTCTCCACAATAATAATAATAAATGTGAGGATTGTTCTGACTGCAAATGAATGGATCTATCAGAAATGTTTTTGAAGCTGTTAAAAAAATTTGTGCAGCACATGTTTTATCCGGTTAAAAACACTCGACTATGCCTTGTGTTTTAAACTTGATAAAACACTGCTGCTCGTTTTTTAACATTGCTTAGCAGTATTTTTAGTGACAGAATGTCATTAATTTTAACTTGTCAAACTCATTAATAATTCATCGAGTTGAAACAAAGAAAATCATAGCCGTGGATACCCTATCCATTTGGATACCCGATCTTAATTAGCATAGATTTTGATGATTTTATTTCTCTGTTTACTCCTTAGTTTTTGTTTCAATTGAGAAGATATATCAAACACTCGAGATAGTGTTTCATTGGATATCCAAACACCTCGAAGTTCATTAAAAATACTCCACTGCGAGTCGTATTTTCAACTCTCTTCTCGGTGTTTGGATATTCTGATGATGTCTCTCATGTTTGATATATTACTTGTCAAACTCATTAATAATTCATCATGTTAAAACAAAGGAAATCAGAACGATTAACCGTAACTGTGGTTTGGAAATATGATCGTAATTAGCATAGATTTTTACGATTTTATTTCTTCATTTTCTCTGTACTTTTAGTTTTGATTGAGAAGATATATCAAACACTCGAGCAGTGTTTCATCACATTTTCAAACACCTCGAAGTTTGTCAAAAATACTCTGCTGCGCGTCATATTTTCAACTCTCTTCTCAGTGTTTGGAAATGTGATGAAACACTGTCTCTCATGTTTGATATATTACATAACAGGTTTGCAAAGTTCCAAGAGCTCATAGCTGTTCAGACAGGTGTGAGTGCCGCACAACAGAAGTTGTTCTTCAAGTATGATGAATTCAGGCCAGATCCCATGGCTCCTTCCTCTTCATATCCTAACACATCTGTGAGTATAAAAAGAACTCGTTTTAAATCTGCTCTACACCAGTGATTATCTTGGGAAGCAAAAATTGTTATTCATGGTTGACCTCATATGGTTTATGCGCTGGATGCCAGATCAAGGGGGTGTGGGTTTGAGCCCTGGCTGGGCCTGCTGTGTTGTGTTCTTAGGTAAGGCATTACTTTCATGGTGCCCAGGAGTATACTGTATTTATTTGATTAAATGCCATGGCGCTTATTAATTGTTTCAAGATTCAAGTACAGCGTTTATTTGAGGGCGGCGTTTATTTAAAATGAAATTAATTATATTAATTTCTTGCAAAAAAGCAGCAGCAAGTTCAATGAAAGTAAATTTCCAAAGCTTGATTAAGCTGAACTTCCCTATATTTTTCTCATGTTTTGATTTTATTTGTTTGAGCTTAGAATATACTACTGAAGTGATCTTAAAACATTGACAATCAAGGAACATAATTTTTTTAGGCTTGCTTCAACTTGACTGCATTTATTTTGCTTTTTGAATCTGTTATTTGAATAACCACTGCATCATGTTGCGGCATTTATTAATATTTCTGCTTTAACATGCAGCATTTATCCGAGGGCGACATTTAATCAAATAAATGCGATAAATGGGTTCTGACAGATCTAATACTGCAGGGCTGCAAATTACGGCTGGTCAACGGACAATGTCCAGCCTGATTGGGGTTTTGACCAGGGACTTTTCTTTTTTTTCCCTTTTGTTTGCTCACCGCATTATCACTTTATTCGTTTCAGCACAATGTTATAGCGGTGCAGAATATTTACAATAATTATTGATGTCAACACCGGATAATTACACAAATTCGTTCATTCATTCCGTCGGCAAAGGTATGAGGGGTTCAAGTTGCCAGTGGCTCGAACCTGGACAGCCCGTTCCGGAGTCCAGCGCACTAACCATTTGGCCACAGCGCCTCCCACATCACATACAAGAGGGAGTAGAAATACTCCTAGTTGCTTTATTTTAAGGAAACTGGGATGCTAGCTCCCACGCAGTCACTTCCCATTACTGAAACCAGGATAAGCTTCTACTTGGGGGTGGGGGGGGGGCTACTAGGCTTAACTGCAGACAGATACACTGTTTCCAAAAATGCAGCATTCTTTCACACACAATTCACGTAATGGTCAGTTGTTAACTACCGGTATTCATTTGCTCTATCGTACTCAGTAAATAAATCAAATTATGATTTACTTTATTCAGTGCATTTTCATTAATTTTCATTCATCCACCTATTTGCTCGCTCACCTGCTAATTACGGACAAACTCTTTTTTAATGTTGTTCTTTCATTCATCTTTTTGGTACATTTAGTCATAATAAAACATGGTAACATTGTGTTTAATTATTTTTAGGATGACAACCTTATGGTGATGATTGGGGGAGAATATATGTCTCCAGAAAGACTATTGATTCACAAAATCCGTAAGGATCTTTTTATTGTACAGTAAAAAAAATAGCATTTATTTCACAAGATGAGGTTGTGTCAGTGATCGTCTCTGTTGTTTCAGTGGAGGGTAGTATAGTTGTGTTCTTATTTTGTGTGGCGACGTTTGTCCAAGAAATATCTCTTGTAGCTCCTTCAGGTAGCGGAAATTAATTATTATTTATAATTACTTAATTAATATTACAACAACATAGAAAATTGACATCAAAGGAAACTTGGGGTTTACCTTGGTGTAAGAACCTGTGACTTTTTTCTTTGTTTTTGAGCTATTGTTTCTGTGTTCTGTATTGTTTCGAGGTTCTTTGTTGTCTTTGTTTGACGTCTCTGGTGAGTTTAACAGGTTCTTACACAGAAGATGAGCTGAAGCTTGGAAAAAATCCAAAGTCCCATATGCATCCCATCTGTATATGGGACTTGGGATTTGTTTTAATTGTTGTTAAAATATTATTGGAGGTAACGTTAAGTACAGAAGGTTACCTTTTAAAATTTAATTTACATAAAAATTGGCCTGAATCGTGTATGCAAATTTTATTTCATGGCAGTTTTCCAGTGATTTTTAACAGTTCTGTGTTGTATTTCCTCTATCTGTAGCCAATCTTCCTGATATACCAGGAGAATGCACTTATGAAGCTGATTCAGCCATTGCAAAGGTGCTAATTAATTTTTACATATTTGTAAATTTTTATTAGTAAAATGGCTTACAACTCAGCATGAGAAGTGGTTATAATGAGAGAATTGTGAAAAATGTATGCTTTCCCTTGTTCATGTGAGAGTGTTCCTAGGTGAACCCATAATGTGTTTCACTATGATCTGTTACTGAGCCATGCATCAAATGTGAGGTCCTTGCAGCGAAATTATTGACCTGAGGTTTTACCAGTACAGACATGAGTGCAGCGAGGTCTATGCAGAAAGTAACAAAGGCCAATATACTCCCAGTACCATCGTGGACACGTTTGGTACTCCATAAAGTACAATGTAGCTATATTGGTCTATAATGATGATGACAATGATGTGGGATTTCATATTAGTTTGATTATACAAAAAGTTGAGAAATTTCCATTTAGGTATTTACAAAGAGCTATCAAAATTTCTTGAACCAACCCAGTGAATGGTCGTTTCATTATTTTATGCATTTTACAGTCAACCCTCCAAGTTTGCACCATTTTAGTTGCCATGGCGAACAAAATTTTGGAGCTGGCGACTAAATTGCAACAGAAGTCGCCAACCTGGCGACTTCTGGATTGAGCGCTTGAGTTAAGTTTAGCGACCAAAATTTTTCACTTGCGGCCAAACTTAAACAGTCAGTGGCCAAATGGCCACAAAGGAAAAAATAACAAACTTGGAGGGTTGTTTACAGTGCAGCTAACTCAACTGGGGCCACCCAATGTTTTTCAATCATTCACAAAATGAGTTCAGAACAAACGAATCAAAGTTTTTTCATTAGTGGTAAGTTTTCTACCCCCATTGTTATGGGACTGCTGTTGAAAAAACTCTGATTCTTTCATTTGTTATGAATTTGTCTTTTGATTGGCTAAAAAATGTTGGGGTGGACCTGATTGAGTTAGTTGCACTGTAAGCGGTGTTCTTCTAATACAACTTTAGATGCAGCATTACTTCTGTAGATATGTTGAAGGGGTACTATTCCCTATTAAAGGTATATGAAAGGGATACCTTTTTTGTCAAAAGTGATACATTGAACGTGGGGGTTTTGACCAACAGGGCTTAGCCAACAATAACAATAACAATAAACGTTATTAATATTAAACAATTAAAAGAAAAACATGTACAACAATTAAACAATTAACAATTAAAAGAAAAACATGTACAACTAAGCTAGTCGAAGCGAGTTGTGCAGGGAGAAAAAGAAAAGAACAAAATAAACCAATTTGTAGGCTTCAAATAATAGACTATGAACAATGACAGGAATAAACTATAGATAAAATACAATCATTGGCATCCATAGTAACCCCTCACCAGGGTCTAGCTGCAGCAAGGACATGCCATCTATAATCCCTGATCCCTCAAAGACCTTTGTAATATATTTTTTTTACTTTTCAATAGATGTTGGTAAACCGTGCATATTGTTGCAAGTATGCTGTCCAACAGTACTTCAGAGCAACAAAAGCTATGTTGGTGACAATTGAGAGCATCTTGTGAGTGATCAGTTAAAAATGCTTTTGCCAGTGCAAGTAATTATACAATAATGTTGCAAAGGATGGTTATAAACCTATTGCAAATTAATTGATTGACAGCTGGCATGCAAGCCTATATAGCTCTACCCACCTTGAGAAAAAGTGGGAGGGTGTCACTTGCTGTATGTATGATCGAAGGAGCTCACATGTAATGGCACATCTTGGTAAAGCCTGCGTTGAGGCTAGTGGCCCATTCCACTGGAGCTTATCCCGCTTGCTGTAGCATGAAGTGACTGGGAATATTTCTACTCCCTCCTTGACGGGTTGAAGCTAGTCCATCATAGGGTTCCCCCCCCCCCCCCCCACCATTAAATTCACATTTATTCACATGGATGGAGAGAGGCACTATGAGAGTTAAGTGTCTTGCCCAAGAACACAATGCAGTTCCCAGCAGAGGCTCAAACTAAGACTATTCAATCTGAAGTTCAGTACACTAACCATTAGGCCATCATGCATCCAGTTTGTTGATCTCATCTTGGATGGTGTTTTTCTTTTTTTTATCAGGGTCCAAAATTAACTTTTTTATGCAGGCGCCAAGTGGCGACTGAACATTTTTTTTTCAGTCGCCAAATGAAAACAACTGGTCGCCAAAAAGTGGTTCGTAAAACTTTTGTCTTACAGCAAAACACGAAAACACTGAGTTCTGAAAAACGTTTCTTTAAGACTTGCATGTATGAAGGCATTAAAATATCGTGTAGCTTACACTTCAGTTGAAAAGGAGTTTTCAACTGAAGATGAATAGATAGCTCTCTTAGTTTGAAGACTGACCAGTAGCACGAAGCCTTCAAGAAGCCACGCACGAACAAGTGGCCATATTGCTTGTTCCAGGCCACTTCCGAACAAAATTGTGCCCACGGTATGGCTTTTAGACGAAACCACTGAAAATATGGCGACTGCTAAATGCCGATCGAAGTGAGTGGTTTAGAATGGTTGTTGAAGGTCATCTAACGGGAATTTTACCTTTACTTTTAATCTTACATTACCTTTACCTTTACTTTTAATCATGTACATCGGGACCCGGGAATTTTACCTTTACTTTTAATCTTAATTACTTTCTGTGGAGATTAAAAACTTTGACAACACGAGGGGTAAGTTTCTTGCTGAAATCAAACGCTCGATCAAAACATTGACACAACGCTAAAAGTTAGTCGCCTGTTGGCGACTAGCTACGAAATTTTGGTAGCCAACAGTCAATTTTCAGTCGCATTGGTGACCAGCTGGTCACAATTTCGGACCCTGTTTATTCTTCCATTTTTCTTACATTCTTCTTGTCACCAGTGCATCATTTAACCGCCGACTGGCTAGCTCAGTTGGTAGAGCACCGGACTGCTGTGCGGGTGGTCGCGGGTTCAAACCTCGGCCGGACCAACACTCAGGGTCTTTAAATAACTGTGGAGAAAGTGCTGCCTTTGTAACGTCATCTGTAAATGGTTAGACTTTCTAGTCTTCTCGGATAAGGACGATAAATTGTAGGTCCTGTCTCACAATCCTTGTTCCTAATTACTCTGTGGGACATTAAAGAACCCACACACTGTTCGCAAACAGTAGGGCATGTAGTTCCTGGTGTAGTGGTCTGGTCTGTCTGGGGGTTAGGGCGGGGCACCTCACATATGACCTCGAGTCCTGTTTGTGCTCTTTCCCTCTAGGCAGCTTTGCGCAGTGGAATGGTGAAAAATGAAAAATCTTTCCTTTCTCACCTTGTGGAGAATTGGGCCATCAATCCAAGCAACTCGGTCTTTTGCCGCCACCTCTGTGTCGTTCGATGTAGTCACCAGTGCGGTTCTTAGCAATCTTGGGTTCATGCTTATATTGAATGAAGCTTGAGTCAACTTTGTTATTTTGCAGGAAAAATCTCAAAAAAAATATGATGTTGTACATATCTTTTTGCAAGCAAATTGAATCAGACTGGGCAGCCCTGCAGAAAATTTCGGAAAGTTTCTGTAACAGGTAGTCTGTCATATTTATTAAGATTTTAATATAGTGATAGGGAAGGTGTGTTTGGGCCAGCTCCTGTGATGTAGATACTTACAGACACATGGAAGGTGGAGTTGTTCACTACATGTGCAAATTTAAAGGAGCTAGTCACAGTTTGTGCATTTTGCAAAATTTAACCTAAATTTTTCAGATTTGTTCTTTGTAATCTGTCTCAATCTTCTCCATCTTTAATCATCCTTGCTCCTTTTTGGTTTAGTATCACCTCTTTTGGTGTTTTTCTTCCTTAGTAAACTATTAGTTGTAGGTTTCCTTCATTGCAAGGCCAATTTGGTTTGTCACAAAAAATGACTCCAAAAATTGTGAAATAGCTCCTTTAACTGGTGTAGGCTTTTGTTTGCACAAAATTTCTGAAGTTCAAGTTTTGATTGTGAATTCAATTGGAAGATGTCAAAGAGTTGTCAAAATTTGATGAGGTCAATAGTTTGAATCCTACTGTGATCTTGTATACACCGTGAAGATAATTTTTATTATTCCCTTCAAAACAGGCTGTGTCGTTAGTTGTATATACCTCCAGAATCATTTTTTTTTTAATTAGTGTTTTTGAATGTTGGTAATTAAAAGAAATACATGATGAAATAGATTTCATGTACAGCATCTCATTTTTGTATTGCATTTGCATTTTTTGTACCTTTTGTTTCTGATACCCAAGTCAAAGTCATCTGATCTGGGTATTTGAAGCTCTCTTATCAAAGATAACTGAGCCACAAGGTAGGTTGATGTTCTTCATTCTTGCATTTTATTTCCTTTGTGTATAAAGCTATGTAGCTCTTTCTTTAATAAGAATAGGGTAGTTTGCAAGTGGTGTATGGCAAATGCAGTTTGCAGACCAGGAAATATTGTGTTACCAGTTACCATCACCATTGTTTTGAGGTCACTGTGTTAAACAGGCTTACCAGGTTGCTATTTAAACTAACGTCAACAACATTCAGGCTAACTGGAGTGCTATTCAAGCTGACCAGATTGCATGTCTGCAGGTCTGCAGTCTGCATTTGTCACACTCCAGTGTGCGAGTGTTACCGTTGTTATACATGAGGCAATTTTCCAGGGGCAGACCTAGGGGGAGGGTGCGGGGGGGGGGGGGGGTGCGCACCCCCCCCCCCCCTGAGATGACCTGTGACTTTCTAATATAACTAGTATTCTGCTTACGTCACCCATCAATTACATCATTCCTTAGTGGTGCACCCCCTCCTAAGAAAAATCCTGGATCTGCTCCCTTAATTTTCTTTGAAACTTGCAACATAGTGATCCTGAGTGACGAGCATTGGAAGTTGTACATTGCAAAAACAAGCATTTTCAGAAACAATATTTAAAGTACAGTGGATTCCAAATTCTTGAACTTCTTAGGGAAATGAAAATTGGTGTGAAAACAAGAGTTTGAGAAATCAGTGGGTTATTAAAAAAGATAGCTTCAGTGTGGAGTAACGAAACCTAATCCGCCAGAAATAACTTTTGTGTTCTCAGAAGGATTGAAAAAAACCAAGGGTTTGAGAAACTGGAGTTCCACTATAGTGCTGTATACTGACATATTATATAAGCATGACTTTTATTATTGAAATAGTTGAATTTTCCCCAGTTTCATCATTGTATAGCTTTTTTGAGGTATTAAAGTGCTACTATGATGAAATTTGGATGTTTCCAAACTAAGCCATTTTAAAGCATTAAACAGTAGTCTGCATGAGAAGAAAATCGCCGCTTACTTTTTTGAAATATCCTTTTTCATTACAGAGATATTCAAGTTTTTAAAATATGCAAGTAGCTAAGTGATGATGTCATAGACTCAATGAAATTTTAATCAAGTAAATGAAGTAAAAATATCTCATCCAGTTTGTATCAGAAATGTTTGATTCTTTGCATCATGACTCTACTAGGTGAGTTATACAATATGCAATTGACAATTATGTTACCATGGCAACATGCTGGGTCCCAGACCTCCCCACTGTTAAAGGCTATTCTGGCCATTTTTGGCCATCAATGTTGATATCTCTCAATGACTCCGGATCTACATGATTTTGCATGCATATTTATGTGTTAGGTAGGTTCGTTGGCCTGGTTTAATTTTTCTGGGCTAAAAATCACTCAAATACTGATAACAGATTCAAGGGGACTGGAAAAGAGTGTGTTGCCATGGAAACAAGATTAACTTACAACCATAGTGTGTCGCTTGAAGAACTATTACTGTGCCAAGTTTTAACTGTCTCTGTAGAAACCTGACCGAGAGCCTTATTTTCTTACTTGATATAAAATTGGGTTGAGTGGATGACGTCATCAGTCTCCTAATTTGCATATTTTACCAATTTTTCAAACTTGAATATGTATGGAACTACTACAGATATTTGAAAACGGAAAACGGCATTTTTAATCTCACATGAAGCAGTGCACGTTTCCCTTCAAAAAGCAAGGTGTAAAAATTTGATCACAGTCGCACTTTAAAAATTCCAATTTTAGGCATTTTCTCATGTTACTGTACTCATGTTTTCCTTGTGTATTATTTTATTTTGTAAGATGAACTGCAACTAATTCGGGGTGAAGTCCAAGATATCAAGAAGTGGACAGATAGCAAAAGAGAAAGTGAAGCTGAGGTTAAGATACTTAATTACAGACATCCTAAAAATGCACTTGCTTAATTTGTTTCCACAAAATTTAAGCATTTAATAGTCCAGTTTCGAGTTACCCACAACTTACTGTACAGGGTTATGCTCAATCTGAAGAAAAATATTCACACCAGCGGCAAAGTGCTGTTTGAAGCATAAGAAGAAAACCATGCACAAAGTTGTTAATATTTCATGTTCTCACTGGTATTTGCAAATATGTTACTTCAGGTCGAGACCATAATTAGTTACGCTCGTGTATACTAGAAACGCCTTTAGTCGTTTTATTCAGCATTCTTGGTTAACTTGAAACTGAACTATTTTCGTTAACCATTTGGTGATGCATGAAGACAATAATATGAGAGATCTTTAGATCTTCAAATGCTTTATAACAATAATTACTTAATTGACCACTCCCCATTGGGGCTTTTCATGGCCAATGTAAACAAACAAGCAATGTAAACATAACAGGGTTAAGAATCCCAACGTGCAGGAGGCAGACCAGTTGGCTATTTACAAGCGTAGCCGAGGAGTTGAACTCGGGGTTACCGAGAGCAACACCAGAGTGGGACTTGAACCTGCGACTAACAGATTTCAAGTCCAATGCTCTTATGCTCTTATGCTCTAACCACTTGGCCATGCTGCCTCCACATTAACGTAATGTGGTGTACTTTGTACTAGATAGTTCTAAGCAAACTGGGTCAGGACATACGTGTGTTTTGATTTTATAGTTGCGCAAGGCAAATGAGGGAATTGATAGGTTCCGGGCTCTTATTTCTGATGTGATAGAGACGGACAGATTTTATGCTTTCCTGGAAACCTTCAGGAAAGATGCGGAGGATCAGTTCCTGTAAGTTATGGTAGTTCTGCGTCTTCTAAATTACTTTTGTCGTTGTATTTGCACTTAATAATATATGTAACTACCGGTATCTTAAAAATTATTAAAAATGTGCAAGAGGAGAGAGAGATAAAACAATAAACAAAAAGTAAGAATCAACAACTATGAAATGTTACTGTTGCCTATGGTAACCACAGTCACTGCAGAGCAACCATGTACATGCCATATATATCAGGGTCATGCACTGTTTTTACCAGCTGATGTGATAGATGGGTTGCCTTGAAACATTTACGTCTAAATTGTCTCTAATATGTACATTGCCCTCAATAAAGGTCTCACAAAGTGAGTTTAAGAAGAGACTTACCCCAGAATTCTTGTTTCTAAGTGCCACGCGTACAAAATTTTAGCAGAGATTTTGGTGAGATCTCAACAACGTTCTCTGTGAGATTCTTGTCCAGTTTTTTTTAGCCGGCAGGATCTGTGGGCAATCTCAACCAGATCTCCGCAAAACAGTGAGGTCTCAGCAAAACTTTTGCACTGGCAATTGTGACCGTCGGTCTCTACATGCATTGCAGACTTTTAATAGATCTAACAGCTACCTCAAATTTTTCTTATACTTTTTTTGTCTTTGTAGCGTTCATATTAAGTACTTTTTTTTTTCTTTCTATTTAGTTTCAATGTGGTGTCAACATATGCAGCAAACATTGAAGAGATTTACCAGAGCTTTAGAAAAGACAAGCACCACACCAGCCAAAACAGAAGTAAATTAATTTGTAATGACTTAGCTCTTATTAACCGAGCAGGAGGTCTGTATGAAAGAATCTTGACCGAGGTCGTGAGTACAGACCGAACGCACGACCGAGGTCAATATTCTCCCCTACAGACCGACTAAGCTCGGTTAATAAGATGTTTATTATATGGCCCAACGGAAACTTAAGTTTGCTTAACGACACTGCTTTGTTCTCGCTGACGTTTTGTTTGCGAGTGACGATGAGCTGAACTTAAATTTGCAAAACTTTGCTCTCATCTTTACTTTTTATTTTTTTCAAGCTTTTTTTAATGTTCCATTTAGTAATTTTAGACAAAAATGGGGCAATGTGTTCCTGTTTTGTTTGTAACTTTCTGACCCCAAAATGCAACTGGTCTAGATGCCGGTCTAGATGGGAAAATCTACACCGCGGTCAATATCAATTTAGCCAATCAAATTCGTGAATTCACTAGTTCCCAGTCCACGTGAGACATGGCCATATAATAAATTGTGATATAACATTCTGTAACTTGGTACATTATGTCATGAACTTGTAACTGAGTCTCAGTAGCTTGTATTAGTCACTGGGCATTTCTAGACTAACATCAGGGTTCCTACGGGTTATAGAAAACCTGGAAAGTCATGTGGTGTGGTTCATGAAAAGTAGTGGAAAATGTTGATGTTTGTACATCATGGTCATCATCAGTCCTTGGAGCACCAAATGACGCTCAACATAATTAAGACAATTTTTGTTTCTGCCAATAAAATGGGATGAAGGTACTTATGATCAAAAACTCTTTAAAAACCTTCCAAGAAAAAGGCCAAATTTTAAGGTTATGGAAAACTATGAACTTAGGTCACAGAAAAGATCCTGAAAAAGTCTTGGAATTTCCAATGCTCAAACAAATATAAACCCTGTAACATTTGCCTCTTGTTTTGCGCCACTGAGCACAGTACACAACTACACAATACTTATGTAGGGGAACACTTTGACCTTGTGCAGACAGACTTAACCTTTTTTGTTTTTGTGATGTTATATTATTTTACGTAGGATTGTCATATGCTGATGAACAGAGGCACTTCTTTGACAGAAAAAAGCTGTTGTCCCTGTGCAACCAGATCACTGACGTGACTGATGAGGCCTTGGGGAGAAGGAGTGAACTACACGGACAGCTTGTTCAGTGGCTCAAGTAAAAATATAATATTTAATATCTATATCCATGGTTGAAATGGAGTTGCAAGCTTGAGACAAAACAGGAAAAGTGTTTCTTTCGAAAGACGTTGAATATTATTTCAAGATTGCTTCAGGTTTTCATAGACTAATTAATGAGTGTCCATAACGATTGTATTTTAATACATAAATTATTTTGTTTCCTCAAAAATTATTAAGTGGCTACATATCATTCCATCAGTCTTTATACCCGAATTTTGGCTTTCTTTATTGGTAAAAAACTGTCTTTTTTCATTGTTTCAACGATCATTTGAAGGGCTTTTCATCATGTCCAGTTACTGTATTTATTTCCTATTTCATTGGTTGTAATGCATGCAAAGAGAGCTTCAGCTGCATAGTTCTGTGCACGCATTGCATTCCTAGGACCTGGGTAAGTGATTTATTTTGGCTTTTTTCAGTGAAGTGAACCGGTGTTATGATGAGGCTGAGAATTTTCGCGCTACATTTCTGGGTCAAACACAAGCCAAGGATGCTTACCTTCTTGCCTTACAAACGGTATGTCTGATGATTGTTTGCATGGTAGCCTTTATAATGTATGGTACTTGTTTATGTGTTTATGAAACCCTAATGTGTGACCATTCATACAAGATAGTTCTAACTTTTAAATCTGTGTGTGACCATTCAAATGGAAGCTATTGAGCAGTACTTTCATGTGGTACTGTTTATTATGCTGTACAAGGTGGTGGTTTTAACTTTTAAGTCTGTGGATGAAACCCTAGTGTGTGACCATTCAAATGATAGCTATTGAGTAGTACTTTCATGGGGTACTGTTTATTATGCTGGACAAGGTGGTTCTAATTTTCAAGTCTGTGGATGAAGCCCTATTGTGTGACCATTCAAATGATAGCTATTGAGTAGTACTTTCATGGGGTACTGTTTATGATGCTGGACAAGGTGGTGGTTTTAACTTTTAAGTCTGTGGATCAAACTCTTGTGTGTGACCATTCAAATTTTCTACTGGGTAGTACCACATCTGGGTGAAACCCTTATTCGAAGATGCTGTATTGCTTTATGGCTTACTTAGAAATACCAGCAATTAATTTTTTTAGGTTCAGAATGAATGCAAAGAGAAATCCAAGAAGATAGTCCAAAAGCTTCAGAAAGTTATCTCCTCGTCAGGCCCTGCTGCAGAAAGAGCAGAACCAAATCCTATCACTGAGACTGAACACACTGACCCAGTGATCAATGGTGTCACAATGAATCAAATTGGAAATGAGTATGTATCTGCAATTGTAAAGCTTTCAAATAAGGCTATTCTATTGTAAGTTAATCCCTAGCATTCTGTCAGGCTGCCTCAACAATTTTCCAGTACCCTTATACACTTGGGTGGAGAGAGGCGCTGTCAATTGTTAATAAAATGTATTTCTAAAGAACATGGCTAATGTCCTCATGGGCATTTTTTGGGGAGTGAGGGTATAGTGCTTACCAATGTGGCCTGGGTTTTTATTCTGGCCCAGTGCCATATGTTGGTTGAGTCTGTTGTTGGTTCTCTTCTTGCTTCGAGGGTTTTTCTCCTGTTTCCCCGGTTTTCCTCCCTCCAAAAAAACCAACATTTCTAAATCCAATTCAACCTGGATAGAGGACCTGCATGAAAACCAGTCGAGGCTGATGTCTTCCTCTCTAAATATCATATTTATTTAATGTCACTAAATTGGAGACGCTGCCCATTTTACATAAACACCAAGGCACATGTTTCATGACAAAAAAAATGTAGTAGAGAAGTTTGTTGACAGCAGTGCCAGACTTCCAAGAATGGTGTTTTTTATGTCACTTGGCACATTACAAGGAGAAATAAATATCAGGAAAATATCGGAAAGTAGTCACGAGAGAAAGCAAATTTGTATACGAATACAGCAATAAAGGTACCCCTTACCACATAGAGCGGTTTTCAATTGAGCTTCGAAAGTAATTGGCGAATTGCTTTGGGTTTACATTGATATGCTCAGTGATTGGTTTAAAATTCTTGTGCCACTTTTTCAACCAGTTAAAAGTAAAACCAAAACCAATTGTGACAAGCGCGCGTACATTTGTGTTGGCAACATGTAACTACTTTGAGTTGATTGGTTCACTGGATTTTCTCCATCCTTTGTGATTGGCTAAAGCAATTACTTTGGTTTTTAGACATTATAAAGTCTTCAGCCTTAAAAGTGCTTGCTGTTTTCTTGCAGACTCGATACACTGTCAGTTATTACAAAGGAATCAGTCAGGACGGCTCGTCAAAACACCCAACAAATTGAAAGGTAACACTTTGTGAAATAAGTCCGGCTTCTACGTTTTCACGTGTGAAATTGGATCTCTGATTGGCTCGGGAGTTGGAAAACCAAGATTTTTTTTAATTTGCCACTCTAACAGTATGGCAATGGTACCTGTTGTGCTAATAAATTTATTCTTCTTGAGAATTGTTGTTGTCTTTTGCTTCTTAGTGTAATTGGCAGCTTCATAAAGCTTTATTCGTCTATCAATGAGCACTTGATGAAGAATGTGGAACAGTAAGTACATGAAACCTTCATTTATACGCAGTTCCTTTGTTAGCTATAAACAAGAGTCCAAATCCAAACTCTCCAGTAAGCAGTTAATTACTGCCCCCCCCCCCCCTCCCCCCGAGTCCCTCAATTTTCCGTTCGCCTCGGGGAACTTTGATGGTCATGGGGAAACAAAACTCACTGTTCCCCGCGGGACAGTCATTAAGTGTTTTGCAATACCTCCTTTCTCAAAATAGAACAATACATGTAAAATGCAAATTTGCTGCCGTTTCAGAGGTGCACGATGTGATCACGTGCGAGTTGAAAGTTTAAGTCGTTGCTTCCCTAGGGAGTTAGTGAGTTTTGACCCACGACACGTGACAAGTTCTCCTCCAATCAGAAAACTTATTTGACTTTGGAGGTAGTTTTTAATGTCTCAGTTTTGTACTGTTTCAAATAGAGCAGTTTTCAATTGAGTGTCGAAATTGATTGGTGAATTGGTGCTTTCAATTGGTTTTGCAATTCTACGCTTAGTGATTGGTTTAAAAATCTTGCACCACTTTTTCAACCAATCAGAAGTAAAACCAAAAACCAATCATGTGGCAGGCGTGGTGGCCTCATGGTTAGTGTGCTCGCCTCCCGATCAAGCGGACCGGGTTTGATCCCTAGGCAGGGACGTTGTATTATTGGGCAAGACACTTTACTCTCACAGTGTCTCTCTCCACCCAGGTGTATAAATGGGTACCGGCGAATTTACTGCTGGGGGTTGCCTTGAAATGGAAACTGCAGATAAGCGCTGGCCTGATAATAATAATAATAATAATAATAACACGAATATTTATACAGGATAACCTATCAGTTCTAATAGAAAGAACTGTTATCAAAAGGGTCCTGTACTTATCTCATAAATAACTAAAACATGAAACAAAATCTGTAAAAAATATTGACTTATAAGACTGAAAAGAGTTATAAATTATGGAATACTATTGAAAAGTCTCTTTTAAATTACTCTTAAAAAGAAACATAGAATTTGGATTTCTTAAATGCCAAGGTAAAGTATTGTAAACTAGAGCCCCTTGAAAGGCAAAACTTCTCCGTCCAAATTCTAATTTGGCTTTGGCAAGTTTTAGTAAACACCCATTGTTTCTAATGTTAATGTTGTGTTCAATTTTTGTAAAATATCCTTTAAAAGGAGTACAGACGTTATCCTGAAGACAATCAAACACAAGCTGGCAGGACTGTCTCTTTATCAAACTCTCCATTGTCTGGACTTGATAATTTCCACCAATAACTCTCTGACTTTGATGTTCAATGCTTTCAATTCGACTCTTACGGAAACATGACCACCAGAGACCCAAAGTTCCACAATACGTAAAAACAGGTTGAATCATCGCTTTGTAGATTTTCTCAGCACTGCTCTTGTCGATTAAAGGTTGGATTTTCCTGAGTAAATTAAATCATCCAGCTGTTCTTTTGTACATTTTGTCAAAATGTGATTCAAGGTTTAAGGATAAATCCAAGTTTACACCCAAATATTTATAGGATGACATGGTATTAATCAGTGTTCCATTTACATACAAAACTAGTTGTCTTCCATTCAATGCATAAAGCCTTTTGGCAGTACCAAAGATCATACACTCAGCCACTTAGGCTTGACTGCAGACTTTACCTTTTACCAACTGTGACTAGTGTGCGCACTTTTTCCCTTGCTTTGTACCGGCTAATGTGTAATTGCTTTGGGTTTTGATTGGTTCACTGGATTGTTTTCTCTCTTTGTGATTGGCCAAAGTAATTACTTTGGGCTAAATTACTTGGTTTTGGTTTTGATTTTATGAAACTTGCGCTATCATGTATAGCAGTTTTTCCTCTACTGACAAAATAAATCTTTTTGCTTTTCACCTTGTTGCTTTTATAATATTGTTGACAGTCTAATGAACCCAGTTTTGACTTGTTGCTATTTTCGTATTCTCACAGATTACAAGAAACAGTAGCTGATGAAACACACAACTAACAATGGTGGAATGATAGTCGTGGCTAGAATGAATACTCCAGAAGAAGGTGGCCCAAAAGGCTTATAACAAAGGGATATAGAGGGCTTAAAAATGGAGAGTTTCCCATGTATGGTGATCAATCCCAGTCCTCTCACTTTCACCTTGTGTTGTAGTATCCATTCTAGTCACGACTGCGGGCTTTCTCTGAAAAATTCCTGGGGTGTGAGAAACAAGCTACTAAGCTATTCTCGGTCCAGTCACAGGCCTACCATGTTGTTCAACACCACAGGCATACCAGGCTATGAGTTGAGCTTGGTGACTCTCAATCTTGCCTCTGAACAGCATGGACAATGAAGAGCATTATGGGTGCACACCCGCTCCGATCAAGGGCCTGGTACTGAGACTGGGTTCCAGGCTTAGCAATCCATCCTGGGTTATTGTGGCAATTATTTTGTTACCGTTGCGCTTAATTTGTCTTTAAAGCAAAGCAGCGATCTGCCAACTTAAGAATAACCTTAGATCCATGATTTAACTATTTGAGGAGGTTGCCACTGGGTCATTTACGGAATATAAACATAATGAACTTAGACTATTTATAAAGAAAGACTTGGGCAGATTTTTAAGCACTAAGTATGAATTCAAAACTTTACTCAGTAGACTCGCACTGTATATGAACAAGTCTATTGTAGTATTACAGCGATAAGTGTGTTTATTGTAGTTGGCTTTAGTTAAGTAGTGGTGTTTAGAGTCAAAGTTTTGTTCATGTTTTAAAAAAATTGCGTTGTGTAAGTTAGATTCCAATGATCAATGTGTACGTGTGAATCATTATCTAAAACCATCATTAAAGTGACCTTGTCTCTGCTGTTATATCGGGGCATTGTCCCTTTGATTTAAAATTTGTGAATTTTTGATTTACCAGATTGCTGTGCAATATTACGTATTCTGACGTAGCTGACTTGCTCAGTGACGGTGGGAAATGATTACCATGTTGCTGTTATTATACATAGTAAATATAATTGTAAACGAGCTTGAATTTTTCTGTAGTTACAAAGATAGCCTTAGTTAATTACAAGATGTGTAACTTCAAGTTCGGAAAAGTAGCTGAAGCATTGGCCGATTCATAGTGTGAACATAATTATTTCCCTTATTTTTGTAGACGTTAGAATGCAAGGGTGTGTCTTTAGTCTGGTGCACACTAGTGACATAACGACATAAAGGAAAGGCCAGTTTATTTCCTAATGTCGTTATGTGCATGGGTTGTGTTGTTCACACTAGCCTAGCTACATAAAACATCAATGTAAGGTCCTTTTTTTGCATTGCGTGACCGTGCCGTTTCGTGACCTTGTCGTTGCGTGACCTTGGCCTTAAGCGAGTGCTATGATGCATCCCACCAAGTATTAGGAATGATAAAATGTAGTTGGATACGAACTGTTCCCCCAACACGAATTCATTTTGAACAAGAGCGTTGGCTGGCCTTTAGCCAATAGTCGTCGACGTTTAGGCATGTCTACTGTTGGCTTACAGTAAGCCAATGTTACATAAGAAACTAAAACAGCAATTTACTTGTGGGCTACGAAACATTTTATAATCTTTTTTGTTAGTTTAGTGTTGTTTGTCGTAAGGGATGCAAACAAATCTGATATTCGTAGGATAAGGGATAAATGATTTGAAAGAACAGCTGGTCATGCAATTTTAAGATTGTATTAAACAGGGGGCTTAGTGGTAATGTAGTTACGTTTGTCGTCAATAAACTCCGTTTATTTTAAAAGCAAACTTTGTTTCTTTTTTTTAATTAGTAAAGGGCTTGTTCACCTTGTATTCATAAACAAGTATAAAAACAATAGTTATTAAAACTATATGGCGGTAGAACTGAATTGGCGAGTTGATGAGAATAACTTTAATTCGTTCAGCTTTTTGCACGACAAAAGAGATTGGTTTTCAGGGAACCAGAGACAAAAAAGATCTATATCCTCGATCTAGGCATCATATCTTAGTTTTTGAGATTCCAATCACTTCCTTATCCATTAAGATAAGAAACTGAAATTTTGTGACAAAACTATGAACCCCCACGCTTTCAATAAATCTACGCCCCTTAATTCTCTTATTAGTAAATCTTTTGTCATGTACCTGTTGACACAGTGTATCTTTTGAATTAGCGTTTAAAACGCCTCTTGTACGTTTGCACCAGCCTATTTTCGGCTATTTTCTACCCTGCGTATAGCCGTACCCACCCTCTGAGGGAAAACGGGACGTTTTCTCCCTCCCGTTGACTATGTCGTCACCGACACCGAATAGCACGCCCTTACCCATTCTCGTCCCCAGAGGCCGCGATCCTTTTGGTCAGCACCAAGAATAATGACCTCTGGCCGCCCCCCAAATTGGGAGCATGCGCAGAGAACTCGTTCTGTAGTTTTCAGCCAATCAGATTTGACAGTGAGTTCGTGAAGGTCGCGATTCTTGGTGCTGACCAAAAGGAGCGCGGCCTCTAGGTACGAGAATGTCCTTTACCCAACACACACTCTCTCCCCCAGCTCCCCAACAGTGCACGGTCATGAAACAAGAATGAAGGCGTGGGGACAAGGCTGTTTCTGGTCGTCGAAGCCTTAAGCCTGTAACAGATATAATTTATGAGATTTCTGATAAATTTCTCTGAGCCGAGGTTTGAAAACAAGACATGGTTAGCCAGCTGCTACAGGAGTGATTCACGTTATTTCTCAACAAATTTATTGTTTTTCGGCTTACTACAAACTTGCAGGTACAAACTTGCACGTACAAATCACAGGTACCAGGCCAGGTCACACGTCAGTCAAGGAAAAAAAGTAAAACTCAACAATTACAGAATCACTAACTCCTTAACTAGCACCAGGGCCCCAGCCGTTTCTGCAGTGCATTCTGTAATTGTTGAGTTTTCCATTTTTCTGACCTGGGACCTGTGTTCTGTACCTGTAGTTAGTTGGTTTAAAAATCTCTCGCCAGTTTCTTGAACGAGGATTTCCCCAAACTGGCACTTCAACGGTTCCCCCGACTGTACAAGGAAATACTTTATTATGATGCCAAGAGGAACTTAACAATGAACAGAAGAGACATATACAGTTCGTTCGATATTCGAGGTAAATCTGAGAGATCTCAGTTTAAGAACGATCTTGTAAAAGATACAACAAAGGATTCGTAATAAAAATAACACGTTACATTTCTTGTTGAAAATGTGAGGGCCGAAAACGTTCCAACTCGCTTTCTTTCTATCATCAACCAAACTAAACCCACCCACCCCACCCTCACCAACACTCAACATCTGTCTGATTTAATTTAGTTAACAAATAAAGAAGCCTAAGCCATGTGAGACTTGACCACGCGGTATAGAAACTTTCTCGCAGAATCTGTAAAACAACAAACACACTTTGTTCAGCCATTCTTCAGTTAAGGAGTTTTAAATTTCGCGCACTTAATTACAATGCGCAGTCAATCCAATCAAATGATCGCACTGAAACGAGCATTCGGTGGTGCGTGGTAGCAAAAATGTAAAAATTTAAATTGCAAATTATACAGAGACTTTGAACTTTCTTCGCTTCAACGTTTCGTGTTCAATATATTAATTTTACGTCAAAAATATACCTTTGCTATCGCCTTTAACCGCGGAAACGTATCGAACGTTATTGCCCTTACGTATGGAGATGTTGCGAAACACAGAAATCTTCAATAAGAACTTGACTTGAAGGAAACCTTGCCTACACGTACTTCGACCAAAGATGTCGCAGCGTTCTCTCAGTAACTGGATTTTAATTCTCCCTGAAGGTAAGAACTTAAACGCTAACGTAATTATTTATTTTATAGATAAATAACTGTTTATCTTGTTAAGCGTTGTGCAAAATCTGTTTAAAAAGTTAGTCTACAGAATGTTGTTTGTTGTTCAGTCGATTGACCTAATATTTAAATTACCTATAATTAATAAATCGGTTTTTTTCTCTTCACCCCCCCCCCCCCCCATCCCCCATTCCACCCACCCCCAAATCAGTTCGTCATCTACCTTAAGGTTGCTAGGAGTAACAACTATTTCGCAATTTTTCTCGACAAGATATTTTTTATGAATTTTTTAACTTAAAAAATTGTTTCTAAGGATTTTTCAAGTTTAAAAATTTACCAAAAAATAACGGAGGAATAAAATGAAAACCTGGGGCACCCTTTTTAGACCAATATGTGCTGACAGGAGCCCATTACCTGGTGCTGATCCAAATTGTTTAAAACAGTTTTGCCTTTTTCATTCGTACTGTTATTGTAGATTGTTGCTTTGGAACCTTAAGCCCTGTCAGTCTCAATCTTGAGTCGAATGAACAATTCTTTTTTGAGTGATGCTAGTATACGATCAAGACCAACCCTTCCAACTTCATTAGCCATCTTGTTTGGTGGTGGATCCAGATGTACTATCGGGGGATGGGGGAGGGTAGTGACCATACAACGTTTCTTGCTTGAAAGGGGTGGGGTCGCTTTTTGTAGGGGGAGAGTGGGGTGCAAAAAGGAGGGTGTACATCCGCTCTCTTTGATCATCACCACAAGCTCTATATAACTAGTTTCCTAGCGTGTAACCGGCATGTACTAAAACTAGGAACATTGGAACACCGGAACACCCCGAAACATGGAACACGGGAACACCAGAATATATTTTTTAAATATATATAGTTTTTAGAAATTTATTGGCATTTGACGGTATATCTGTTGTTCCGGGGTGCTCCGGTGTTCCGTGTTCCGGTGTTCCTGGTTTTAGTACATGCCAGTGTAACCTGTGTAATAAATTCCTATTGTTTATCTGCAAGTCATGTTTTCCACGAGAACTCCTTTACTCATAGTCTGCTTTATCTCTTGTGTAGGTAATGATAATAATTATGTGTTCAACTGACAAGTTGACGAGGAAAATATCCTGTTCAAGTTGGTGAGTTTATCTCCTTACTTACCATCTCGTATAACTCATTATTAAAAGGAATTACAGTCAGTTAACACGGAAAATATAAAAAGTACCCAGGAAAAATACCCAACATGAATGGTGATTAGCAAAAATTCAGCCGCTTTTGGAAACACAATGAGCCTTCATTTATCACTTTATAAAAGTATTGATTAGAAAGAAAGAGAAGATATTTGCAAGGGTAAAACACCTAAATTCGAAATAGGTGCGCAATGTGTACATGTGGTTATTGTCTCAATGGCAATGTCTAGATATTGGAAGGTCGTCGCGTAACGGCTGGTCTTGTATGCGTGTTAGAACTGCTGGTCTTATGGTTAGCGTGTTGGACTCCGGATCGGACGGTCCGAGTTCGAGCCCCAGTTAGCCCACTGTGTTGTGTTCTTGGGCACGACACTGTGCTTTCACAGTGCATCTATCCACCCAGGGGTATAAATTGGTACCGACGAATTAATGCTGGAGGGTAACCCTTCGATGTATTAGCATCCCATCCAGGGAGGAATAGAAATATTCCTAGCTGTTTAATGCTGCAAAAACCCTAGGCTCGATGCCTTACCTTTTTTAAAAAAATAGAAGGAACGACTGTCTTATCGTTGACAATTTATCAACAGACGGCGAGCACACAGTGACAAACTTAGTTCAAATCGCCAAATTGGGAGTTATGCTCAAAAATTGAAGTTTGTTCCGCAAGTTACGGTTTACGTTTTTAATTGTAAATCACGATTTCCAGTTTGTCAATTTTAAGTAAGCCTGCCGCTAATTTCACGCATTCTGTTGATTAGCAGTCGACTATATGGACAATTATTTTCTATGCCTTTGAAACAGAGCCGGGTGGCATCACATCATTTTATACGAAC
The DNA here is from genome assembly GCA_947652115.1 of Blastomussa wellsi. Classification (NCBI taxonomy): domain Eukaryota; kingdom Metazoa; phylum Cnidaria; class Anthozoa; order Scleractinia; family Plerogyridae; genus Blastomussa; species Blastomussa wellsi. The sequence goes on along the minus strand of OX393574.1, from coordinate 3,313,515 downwards.
GGAAAAATGAAACTCGAACTTGGCAAATCTAAATTGACGGTTGCACTGAGGTGGTTAAATCTTTACAGGCCCTCAAATGATCCCAGAACCGCAAATGATCCCAGGACCGGAAATAATCCCCAGATTGTACCGCAAATGATCTGCTGACCGGAAATGATCGCCTCCCACAAAGTATGGAAAAGTGTGGACTCACGAGCCCTTCGTTTTTCGTGCCAAGGCCCTGTCGGCTAAGAGAAACGAAAAGGGCTATGGGGACGAGAATGATTTTACTCCACTCTCCATTATACCCCTCGCGGCTTCGCCTCTCAGTTTTCGGCTTCCGGTTTCGCGGCTTTCACTGCTTGTTTCGATCTAGCGCGCTACCAAAATAAACCACCAGCCTCGCAGGGTACCAGTTAAGTTGTCGTAGATTGTTGCATTGCCTTTAACCCTATCAGTTTTAATCTAGAATCGGAGGTAAAGCCTTTTAGCTGCAATTACAAGACCAATCCCCTTGGTTTATGACTATCTTTCTTAGCTATCTTCTACAACAGTGGATCCAGATGTACTTTAGGGGATGGGAGAGGGTAATGCAGTCTGGGAGAGGGGGTGGGGATATTAAGTCGAAAAAAAGGTGCCACATCCGCTCTCCTAGATCACCTCGATTATAACTTGTTTCCCTGAGCGCAACCTGTTGGTCGAGTTTTTCTCGTTTGTCTGCAAGTCATGTTTTCACCATGAATTTCTTTACTCATGGTCTACTTTATAAAACCTGTTTGTAGGTAATGGTTTCGCTGTGCTGTGGTGCCCGATGCATTCATGATCAACTGACAAGTTGAAAAGGAAAATATCCTGTTAAAGTTAAAAACATCGGTGAGTTAGTTGCTTTCAATTCAAATTTCATTTATGTTGATTTCGTTCTTGATGTATAGTTTAACGTGCCATAAAATTGGCTTTATTGACACCGAAGAAAGTAAATCGCATGATCAAAACAAGCAAAATTCCAATGCAGGGAGAACATTTACGACATTAAATGGGTACGCAATGTGTACATGTGCCTATTGCTTCCGTTTCAATGTACAGATAAACGAATTAATTCTCTTATGAAATAAATAGCAGTTTTCATATACATGAAATCTTGGCAATAGGAAAATGGACTTTCATAGGGCGTAAGAGAAAAAGAATTTTTTATATTAATAAATGCTTTACTATAGTCGACCAAAATGGCTACAATCATGGACGAAAGTGTTGATACATTTGAACAAAACAAACGCTTTCTATCGGCGTTCTTCCGTAATGGAAAAACTCACGTTTCTGTCGATAGCAAAACCCCCATGTCCCCCTTTCCAATGTTGAGATACGCTCCGTGAACACTGCCACGTGGTTACAACATTGAAAAGGGGAGAGGGGGTCGAAATGTAAAAGTTGGAGATTGAAAAACTCAAACGTTCAACGAAACAGGTATTTTTCGGGGAGTGTCTCAACTGCTTCTGTCCATGATTGTAGCTATGAGATTCTTCACGTTACGCTTTGTCTCTATTTTACCGCTGTTTAGGCTCGTCACGCAACACGCCTTGAACATGATGGGGAAAAATAAGGGGGGGGGGGTGGTAGGGAGTTGATTTTTTATTCCTCTCTGTAACACTTACTGCGGAAATTAAGTTTTTAGAAAACTAGGCATCATTTAACTCTTGCAATAAGCACTCGTTATTTCAGCCTTGTCTAACCATTACGTTATTTTTCGTACTAAGGCTGAACTGACCACACGATGTCATGTGACTAGAGAAAGTTCTATTGATTGGCATGGACAGACAGACAGACAGACAGACAGACAGACATGCAGACGATATGATCATGTCCCTCAGACAACAGGTTAGTGTCAGTCTTTTCATCTGCTTTTGGCTTTTGTGCACTTCTCAAGAGCATAAAAAATCACGAGAAAATAAAGTGAACAGTTTTTCATGTTGTCTTCACCCCGATCCTCCTTTGTTTATGCGATCGAAAATTCATCACGAGATGATTTGTATTCATAAACGGTATCGAAAACACACGCGTTTGCCATCATGTATTAACATATTTATTTTATTTCGCAGAAAAATAAGAAGCATGGAATGGCAAACAAGCTACAAATCAACAAAATTCACCGAGGAAAGAAGGACAACTTTAAGCCTGGCGTATGTTGGCGAGGTTAGTAGATTATCTTCAGTAAATTGAGCTATAAATTAAATTTGCTTCAACGAAGGTCGTGAAACAAAACTTGCCGGGAGAACATAAATAGACGCTTATTTATTTGACATTTTGTCGCACCATTTTGAAGAGGAATAAACGAAACCAATTCGATCTATCAAGCAAAACCTTTGAAATTCGCATCGCAATGAGTTAATTTTGTTGTAAAACTAGTGTAATGAGACATTTCGATCTGGCTAACCCCATATGAAAATTGTTATCTCGGTATAAAAATATAAATAATCAGAAATTTGTGGACATTTCCTCGATAATAGAAAATGTCGGATTACACAAGTTGTAAGTATTTTTGCTTTAGTTTTTCTGTAAACTATTTATTTTGTTGTAATAAGTTAATTTTGGTTTTCAACTTTAAAAGCACTTTAAAAATACGTAGTTTTGCTTTTTGTAGCAATCTTCAGTATGCAGTTAATTGATTTGTCGTTTTGTTTTTATTTTTCGCAGGTTCCTGGATGACTTTAATTTGATGTCTCGTTCGTGTTATCACAAGCAAGCAAGTATCAAGAAAGAGAGATCGTCAACTGAGTGAAAACAAGTTTAACTCAAGGTAGAAACATTCCTAAGTAGCAAGATTTTCAGCTTCAACATCATTTGGAAAGCTAAGTTGTCAAGTTTCGTTTTTGAAATCCAAGCGCCGAATATTTTCAAGCGTAGGAAATCTTTTACTGTTAGTTTTTCAATAACGAGTAGCCATCAAATTTTTGCGCAAAATATTTCTGTATTAACATTTGTTTAAAAAAAATTAATTTTCCCGCCAAAAGACTTAGAAAAATACGGGCGCTTATAATACGCATGTGACAATTGCTTCTTTATAACATCTGTTTAAAAATTTTTATTTTTCCCGCCAAAAGACTTAGAAAAATACGGGCGCTCAAAATACGCATGCGCCAATTTTTTTTTTTTAAAAAAATAAAGATTATTTTATTGTGTATAGTCTATAATAAATAAATTTTTATAATTCACTTGTGTGCTCTCTTTCTTATATTATAAAGTGAAATTTTCATTGTCTCCGTTATCTTTAATAAATACAAGTAAACAACTCAATAAAGTCAAGTTTATTGTAATCTTTATTATCTTCAATAAAAATATCACAAACAATAAATACAAGTGTTTTGTGTTTGAATTAACTTTATTCACTTCTAATATTCTTTAATTAGTTAAGTGAAAATCAGTTTATTAATTAAAAGGTGTGAAGAAAAATTCTTCCTATATATACTAAGTCTTTTGGCGGGAAAATTTGAAAAAATTTGCACAGCGTTTCCCCTGACAACTTTCTCGGCAAAAAGATTCAAAATGGCCTCCCTTGAAACAATTCCGCCAAAAGTATGCAAACAACATCTCGTGCAAAAAATTCGAAATTAAACGCCAAATTAGTCCAAGTTTTTTAAAAACCGTACGTCATTTTAGATAAAAACTTTTCCAATCAAACCGAATTAAAACTTTTTCCCCCGAAAACTATTGGATTTTAAAGTTTTTGCACGAGATGGTGTATACATGTTAATTCATAAAGGAAAGCAGCATGGCAAGCTAAAGTCTGCACTGTGAAAATCGATTCGCGTGTTTTGGTTTGTCTCGTTTAATTGCAATAACCCGAAAAAAACAGACGACATTTCACGGCACCTCTCCCAATTCCACCGAAGTAAAATTGGAAGCGATACCGCGAAATATCCTCTGTTTAATCAGTCTACATTTCCAAACAACTCAAGAAGTATAAAGTGCTTATAACTTGCCATGATGCCTATGATAACACCTTTTGCAGCCGTCAATATTCGCTTGTAACACAGGACAAATTATACAAGAAAACCATATCAAATTCTAGCCTAAACAAAACCAAGGTTTATTAATTTCTTGGAGCAAATTCAACTGTTGTTTTGGCCACAGAATAAAACAATTTAATTGCTGGGCTCCAAGTTCTTTATTAATTTTTGTGGCAACTATCCAAAATCAAGTCGACAATTAAAAACCGTCTAAAAATTTCTTGGAGCACGTTTTAGCCGCAGGGTATAACAAATTAATTGGACATGGCTCCAAGTTCAGTACATCCAAGCGTAAAAACCAATTCGATATTAAATATTCCTTACTTTGGCAAAGAATAAGTTGAAATAATTCAAGGTGCAAATTCAGTTTTGTTTTAGCCGCAGAATATGACAATTTAATTCCTTGACTCCATATCATAAAATTCTCGTGATAACATTCTGCAAGCCGAGTTCAGGTTTATTTTTAGCAAATAATTCAACAATTGGAAACCCGGCTTAACCTAATTCTGTTTTGATTTTATAAATGTTTGTCCTGTGTTACAAGGAATACCGTCAGAAAAATGTCTTTATACAAAACAAAATGTCTGGTCCAAGGAAAAGTTAAGTTCAATCCCACCCTGATTCAATCGACAAATGAAGCATAAAAATCGATGTTATACAGACCATAGTAAGATCGAAACCAATATAAAACAATTCGATTCAAATTTTAATTTTGCATTTATTTACGCTACTAAAGATAAAAAGAAGAAATCACGCACGAAATAAACAAACAAAATCTGACAATAAATTTCTTTGCATAGACTTGTGTAGCGCACAGAAATGAATAAAAAATTATCAATTTCACAAGACAATTGAAGCAGATGAGTTTGGCTGATAAAATTCAATGAATGCGATAACTTAAAATATAATCAGATTTCATCAAGACTGTTAATCAACGATAAATAATTTGAACAAAAGTGATCACATTTTTGCATATGAAAGCCAAATCAGTAAATCTTGTGAAAAGAAGTAAATCAAGATTTCGTCGAGTACGGTGACAATTCACAAGTAATTTCAATAAAGTTATTTTACTTCATCGCAAAATATACTAAGTTCTTTGCAATGGTTCAGTGTGCAAAAGGTAAAAGCAATTAAACAAGGACGTGTAAGATAATTTTGAATAATCAAGACAATTGGAGCAAGACTAATCACCGAATAAATCAATCGCGATTTTACTCTTATTATAAAAGGGAAAAAATAATTTTCAAACAGCTTCAAATTGTGGTCTGTATAACAGCAAATCCCAATTGCAACTTACTCGAGAATGAATCGTAACATCCTTTAAACCAGACATAAGGGTTTTGTATACTTAGCTTACAAAGGGCAAGAGAACACAGCTACACGCGTTTTCCGTCCGCTTTCTTTAGACAAAAGAGGCCAATTATTTTTTGAATAAATATCGATGAGCAATAATGAAAAAATTTGAAACGACTTTACGATGTGTAATAATTCTCTAAAGAAATTTGCTCCGCGTTTCATTTAAATAGCCTGTGTTTTCTTGTCAAATAATTACAACTAATCCTGAGATGAAGCAAACGTGGAAATATTTTTAAGGTGGCACTCTGAAATATATTTTATACGTCAAATAAATGTAAATTGTCAAAAATGTGATAAAAATCAACAAATAAGTAATCATTTTTTCTTATGTCCCATTTATTTTGTTTTCCAAGTTGATGGTAATTTCTGTTTTGTTTGTCAATCAAAGTAAAAATTCCGAAATATCCAAGTCGAGAAATGTAACTTTTTGCAAATAAACTGTAAACAATTGTGAAATAGATATATTTGTTTCACTTAGACTTTTTCAAACTACAGTGCCACCTTAAAAAATCAACACACTGCGACATCAGTTAAATTGTAAATGGTGGCTGATGTTCAACTCAACTCTACTTAATCGTATCAAAGAACGTTTGATTTGGCGTACATTGTAGCATTGTCCTTCCATGACTTGATGCAGACATCTTGTTTATTAAAACTGACAATAACACAAGAGTGACAAACCTACAAACTTAGACTTTAGTTCAACCACCATTTAACTAAAATTATTTCAAAGTCCTTATCTTTGTAGTATTTCCCTCCGATTTCAGTGATTCCAGCTTGTCCTTTGCGATCCCTTCCACTTCTTTCCTCGCGTCATTCTGAAAAATGAATCATTGACCACTGTTTAGCAAATACCCAAATGTTAAGAACTTTTTACAACTTTTTCCCCAAAATTAATCGTATTTGTGAAAGATTAGAGTTCAAAAATAAAATTCCAAATAAATTGCAAATCGTATTGCTTTAAAAAAAGAAAGAAAAATAAATATTCCGAAATGTAAATATTCCACAAAAGTGTTCAAAATTCAACAAATCAACTAATCGTCTTTCAACTTTAAAACCAAAAGCGTTTCTCGCCAACATTTCCTATGAACGTTTCTAACTTAGAATCTTCATACTCCGCATTCATATCAGACAGTTCATTTCGTGAACTAAACAAAATATATCAGTTATTTCAGTTGAATTTCGACTTGAAGCTACGCTCCAAGCCAACAGTAACCGCACGTGTTGACTTCTCTTCAGCGACACTTACGCAAACTTTTGTTAACTTTCTGGGTATCACTAAATTACTATGTTCCAAAAGCAATGCTTACCTTCGTTTGATTAACATCAAGAATGACTTTCCAAGCGTAAGCTCTTCTTCTTCAAGCATCTCTTCTGAAGTTCCAAACCGTCTTCAGAAGCCAGGACGACACGTCCTCGCACATCAACGGACAGCATGGTTTGAAGCAGAATCTATAATTAGTTATGAATATGGATTAAAAACTGAAACAAATCGCTGACGAATACGTCATAAAGTTGCACGCTTTTTTAGTCAGCGAATCAAAAAACGCGAACAAGAAGACATCGCACGTTGTGAATATATTTTGCTTTCCTGAGTTGTTTCTGCGTTTGAAAACGTTTGCAGATGGAAGAAAGAAAAAAAGCTATTTGGGTAAAAAAGTGCCTGACAGAGGAGAACATTTTGCAATTATTTTGTTGGAAGCTAATTCCTAGTTTTCCATTTTTTACGAAAATTCACGGATCATTGACTTATCAGTTTTCAAAAAGAATCGAGAATTAAATGGTTCATTAGTACTATTCCCTGTGACACAAAAAAATTATACTTTTTGGCACAGCCCCTGGGGTAAAAACGTTGCTTAAAATGTTTATGGAAAACAGAAGTTGATCATTCTTCAGGGAAATTTTTCACGGAATGTTAAAAAGGAACATTTTGTGCTATGTGGTCGTTACTTCAGTCACTGTTGCAATCATTCAAATGGCACTGACATTGCAGAAGAACTACTTTTTGACTACCCTGCCGTCTAAAAAAAAATAGATACAACACCAAAAAATTGACACGATTGAAACATTTTGAAACAAGTGCAGACATTTGGGTGATTGGGTAAAGTTTTATCTCGTCACTTGATGACCGCGCTGGCCTGGACCGACTGTTATATTTTCAAGAGTCTGCTGGTCATTCTCGTCCCCAGAGCTGCTTGTCCCTCTTAGCCGGCGGAGCCCCAGGCCCAGCCGGCTAAGAGGGACAAGTGGCTCTGGGGACTAGAATGTCTGCGGTGTGATCGAGCAGGCCTTTTGCAACAAACGGTCACATGGCACAAAATCCGCCATGTTGGAGGGCAAGCTTATTATTATTCCCGTACTGGGACAGCCAAACAAAGCGACCTCAGCCAGTCAAGCTTGACTTTTCTTTGTTTTGATGTCTCAGTGCGGGGATAATAATAACAAGCTTGCCCTCCAGCATGGCGGATTTTACACCATGTGACCGTTTTTGCAAAAGGCCTTTTAAGTGTTTTACAATACGCGAAAAGTAGAGATAACACGCTTCCGCAAATCGTCAGGTTCCTCCCACAATTGTAGTTATTCTATAAGCCTATAGCAGGATGTTAACTGCAATACGGAACCGAATGGTACACGCGGTGTTTGGCATACGTGCCGGGGTAGCTAAAGCCCGGTGTTCCCCGTGATCAAGAAGTGGGACTCGCCTACAATCTTTGCCCCGGGGGTTAGCCATCGGTAGTGGTGTCCTCGCAAGAATGTCCCCCTGGTATCCTGCAGGGACCTACTTCTACGTCACGTCTGACACTTCTCGCGCTTGTAGCCGCGCATAATTTTTTCCAGTATTTCATTTGCATTAGTCTCTTAGGTTAACAATCTCTTGCATATTCGATTGCTTCGCTAGTGTGTTACTATCTTTTTGCTTGTATGTGAGCCTTTTCTCGTTTCCAATAAACGTACCTGGCCGTGCACGTCCTACTTAAGAGTCCGTTGTTTACCCGTCTTTTAGATCATAGCTGTTTTCTCTGCGACGGAACGCATGACATCAGAGAACAACGCTTTTTAACCCCAGCGGAGAAGACAGCCAAAATGCAAGGAATCTTATTAGGAAGGGGTGTTAAAACGTGGAGATCGTAAAAAGGGTCAAATTGCTTGGTAGGGCAAGAAAATGCAATTTTACTTGCTCGAAGAAGCTAATTTTCAGGGCCTCTTTGAGAGTATGAATTGACCATCGTTCTGTTTTTGTGCTGCCAGCTTTTCTTCTAGTTCAAGGTAGTGGTAACGCGAAATTAAGGCCAAGAAATAACAGTTTATAAAATGTTTATATTTATAAACATAACGAGACATACAACATGTTATCTGCTGTTGTATTACAGCATTTCCGAACTGAATTCTTGCATAACGTTGCATTACCAGAAAACTGCTTCTTTCGCTATTTTCATTTCAAAACAGTTTTACAACTTTGCGTTCGCTCCAACATGAACCTTTAATTTATTTACAAAATTATTTACATCTCAATTAAATTATGCGTCTGTCATACATTTAAAGTATGGGGTGCTACACATCCACCATTGTTGAAAATATCTTGAGCGATTTTCGTCAATTCTTCGTCTCCGTTTTTCTTGGAACCTGATGGATCAGAAGAAGAAAGAGTTTGATGAGCGTTTCTTCGCAATACACGTTACGTTAAACCATGCACACACGTATAAATTTCAAATTTTCAGTCAAAAAACGCATTTCAAGTGAAAGCTCGTAAGGCTTTTCAAATTATGCGCTGGCCTGGGGCCTAGTAACTCTAAAACATAGACAATAAGAGTCATCAAACCATCGGGCGACCTTCGGCAATCTTCGGGAAACCCTCGGAAAAGTTAATTTACCGACTTTCTTATTATGATCGAAAATCTTCAGAAGGGTTTACAATCTTTGGATGAAAGGCGATTAACTTCAACCTCGACGAACATTAACGAAAACTTCCCTGTCTAAAGTAACAACATTCAGTAATTTTGCCCTCTATTATAACGCAAGTAGCGGTTCGAGAAAATAAGTATAAGTTGATTATTTTCTTTTTCTCATCACCTGTCTTTTTGGCAATATACCAATAGTTCAGGAGAAGTTACAAATTGATCAGTCTACAAAATAATAGTAACTAAACTCGCCCCTTACCAGATTTAACTTCTTGGAAGAGAGCATTGTTGGCGTGAAATTTTTCTTTACATATTATATCTACAAGCAGCGCCTAGAGAAAGAATAGACGACACACGTAAGATTAGAATGTCAAAATGTGCTTTAAAAAGCGTTTTTACTAATGACAGCCAACTATTCAGTCAGTCAGCCATTCAGTTTGTCAGACAGTCAGTACCCCTATCAGTCAGTCAGTTAAATGGTCAGACCGTCAGAAAGTCAGCCAGTCAGTCACTCAGTTCGCTGACGGTTAGTCTTTAATGAAGTTAGTCATTTAGTTAGTCAGTTGGTCAGTCAGACTGAAAGTAAGTCATATAGTCGTCAATCAGTGAACCAGTAAGTTAATCATTTTACACATTCAGCAACAACCCAAACATCAGTCCGACAGACAGTTTGTTGATAAGCCAGTCAGATTGTTCCCCCAGGCCATCTGTCAGTACAGTCCGTCAGCCAACCGGCCAGCCAGCCATTCAGTACGTCAGCCAGTCAATCAGCCAGTCAGTACGTCAGTCAGCCAGCCCTTCAGTACGTCAGCCAGTCAATTAGCCATCAGTGTGTCAGCCAGCCAACCAGCCATTCAGTGTGTTAGCCAGTCATTCAGTTACTCAGTAGGCCATACCACTGTAAACTCACCTCATGACTGCCGCTTGGTAATCCCTGGTTGATGGATCTTGTCGCTCTGGATATCACAGCAGTCATTCCATACAAGTTGATGCACACATCAGCCATTCTCTTAAGCAGCAGCTGCTCTTCTATGATTTTCTACAAAGGAAATAAACGTAAAAACAAAAACAAATATAAGTTTTTTCCTTTCTTTTTAACTTCAGGTTTTCTGTAAGACTGCCCAGCATTAAAAAACAACTCTAGAATTGAAAGTTGTAAAACAGAAAATATTCTGTTTCAAAATGAAATTACCTTCCCAAACTTGGAGAGCAGCTTTTCTGATATCCTTCCAAAGTCAGCGACATTCTCTTCCAACCTTTTTACACTGTCCTGCCAAACATACGGTCATGGTCAAACTGATTGCAAATAAATGACCTTTGCACAAAAACTCATTCCCAGACTAATTGATGGCTATTTTCGCTTCACGCTTGACGTCAGTCACTGTCACCGACAACAGTCCTTCTCAGGACTACCCTCACCCGGACGATCAAACTACACGATCGACTGTTACCCACGGGTTCAAACCATTTACTTTAGACTAAAAAAGGTGGCTTCTCGTAGTCTACAACGTTTTGGCATCAAGCGCGTTCTGCTTGAAATCTACGAATCTCATTGGATCTCATATCATTATCTATTTAACAAATAGATTCCATGTTGCTATGCATCTGTTCAATAATAGATCACTGATGACGCCAAAATGTGGTAAGAACTAAAAAGTGGCACATGAGGCGATAGCCGAGTGTATCACTGATGTTCTTACTACAGGTTGACGTCTTTTGTGATCTATTACTGAACAGACGCACAGCAACATGGAATCTATCTGATTTATATATTAAAGAAACAAAATATACATGTAAAAAGCTTGACATCATCAGTGCGAGTGTCCTTTAATAGATCATAGCTAGGAACCAATCAAAAAGCGTCCATTATTGGGATTATCATATTAACACTCACAGTCAGAACACAGTTGTGTTCACCTAATTCCCTTGAAGGTAAAATAATTCTTGACTTTTGGCTTACCAATCAGTACCAAAATTGTAGGTTTCTGACTGTTATTCTCTGTATTATCTATTTAACTCGCCTTTGTTTCCAAGCTATGAACGACAGCCAACTCAACTGCACCTCATCGACTATCTGCACACAGAAAACTTAGGTTCATAGTCTAGTTGTTAAATTATTACTCACCGCTAACTGTGGATGTGTGACACTAGCGATTCCTTGCAGGTTTCCCTTCAGCCCTAAGGCATATAAAGCTCTCTTGGTAAGGAAATCGGTCATAAACTCCACATTACCAAGAGGGTTCTTGAGATATCTGATATGAAAAAAATTGATAGAACAATGTGAATTCAATATTTATACTGTTTCAATCGAAATAAATGATTTATTCCCCTTACAAATTCTCATAATATCAGTTCCGACAATTTGGTCAGAAAAAAATACAGAATAAATGACCAAACATTTGAGGGAGACCTCTGTTCAATTTATAAGTGAATCAATCAATCAATCATTCAGTCAAACATAAGTCAGTCACGTTAGCCAATTAGTCAGTCACGTCATTCAGTCATGAGTCAGTCACGTCATTCATTCAGTCAGTCAGTCAGTCAGTCCGTCAGTCCGTCAGTCAGTAAAGTCAGTCAGTCAAGGCAGTCAGTAAATAGTGTCATCATACATGTAAACGAGATTTTATTTACAAATCACTTACTTGACCATTCCTTGCAACTGTTTCCCTGCATGCTGCATCCCTGCCAGTGCTATGTACATTCGAAGAATCTCATTTGTGCCCTGTAAAAGAACAACATCCATTAATAAATGATTATCCTGCTGGTAGGAATAATCAGGAAACCAAGTAAGGGGCTGCAGGAATCCTGCATGAGTTAACAATATGTCAATATGTCACCGTAGGAATCTGTAGGAAATATTGTAGAAATCCACCTCCACATATGGCGCTCGTAGAATAAATTTTACTAACCTCAAATATCAATAAAATTCGTGAATCTCTCATCACTCTTTCATATGGGTACTCTTTCATGTATCCAAGTCCTGAAATAACACATAGTTGTAGTAGCAAACCTTGTAAATAGTACCACTGACATAAACATGCTCCTCAATAGTTTTCATTAACGGTCACACACTAGGGTTTCAACAGTACCACACAAAAGTACTGCTCAATATAGCTTTCACACACTAGGGGTTCATCAACAGACTTAAAAGACTTAAACAGCATAATAAACAGTATCACATGAAAGTACTGCTCAATAGCTTTTATTTGAATGGTCACACACTAGGGTTTCATCCACAGACTTGAAAGTTAGGACCACCTTGTACAGCATAATAAACAGTACCACATGAAAGTACTGCTCAATAGCTTTCATTTGACTGGTCACACACTAGAGTTTCATCCACAGACTTAAAAGTTAGAACCACCTTGTACAGCATAATAAACAGTACCACATGAAAGTACTGCTCAATAGCTTTCATTTGAATGGTCACACACTAGTGTTTCATAGTTAGAACCTCCTTGTACAGCATAATAAACAGTACCACATCAGTAGCTAAATTTATAATTTGAACATTTATAATACACTTCAATACAAAACGTCTGATGTGTGACATACCCCCTAATATCTGTAGCGCATCATTGACTCCAACCCACAGACCTTCTGAGCCATACACCTGTAATAATTAAAATCAAAAAACGAACTAAATAATATAAACAGGCCATGACTGTTGGGCAACTTCTGCAATTAAGTTTAGCTGCAAGTGCTGCTTTATTGTGTCTTCACGCATTGCGTGCCTATAAAAGAACCATGGGCCTGCAATGCGTGCTAAGGGTTACAATGCTTACTTCAATGTTAAGCATTATTACACACTTGGCTATTGAATGATCATTCCATAAATTCTGAGCGCAAATTATTCTGGCCATTTGTTCAAAATTGATGTGGGATGTTCCCAGCAAAAACTGACAGCTCTTTGAGAACAGCATTTATCAGACTTGCAACCCCTTGCTCATTCATCAATAATATTAAGTTTTGGATAAATTGTACGTACCTCTGGATTCAAAATCCCAGCTATGCCCCTGCTAACTAACCTTACACATTGCTGCCTCAACTGATGCATCCTCCTCGCCACAGTCCAACATTCCAGTTGTCAAGTATGACATGGATTCAATTGTGTATTGCTTCAATGCCATGCGTGCAAATTTTTCCTGATTAAAATTTACAGTAGATACATGAATCTCAGCAAAAATGAAAGCAACCGGCAAGAGAGAAAAAGAACTTTCAATTGACAAAATATTGGTTTTAAAGTTTTAATAAAGGATTGGAGGAAGTAATTATAAACAAATGGAACAATTCTTCTTGAGGGTAGAATGGCTTAAGTGAAGACTTATAGTGGAGCCCCATACTCAAATGGGAAAGAAAACGAAACCCATGAGTTGATTTTCTCATGGTTATCATGGCTAGCGGTATTGCTCATGGGCACGTATGCACGACGGCGACGCGTAACATGTTCCAACCGGGTGTTAAAGTCTTCTACCCCTGCTTCCCAATAGGGCGCAGTGGTATTCCTAGTTTCGGTTTCTGTAATAATTGTTTTTTCTGGGAGCGGGTTATCGGCCCACCGCCCAACCCCCAACCTGGAGGACCAGGGGCTATTCTTTGTCTGGACTCTACCCTTTGACCAATCCGGCATGGTTAGACCTGCCAGGGACCAAGTCCCCGCCGGCACAGCTCTCTGGGTCATCGAGACACACAAGCTCCACCACCACGACAAGGTGATAGCCCAAGGAGGAGGACGCGTAACATGGTGGCCATAAATAGCCATGCCTTATCAACACCTTGTCAGCCTTATCAGCTTACATCTTTGTTGTAGGGCATCCA
>OX393574.1:3264462-3296962 GCA_947652115.1 Blastomussa wellsi | reverse complement strand
TACAGAGATCTGTGTATTAATGTTGCTGATCAGTTTTTGTTTTTATGATAACCAGCAGCTCTAACAAACGCTGTTTGAGCAGTACTATGCGTCAATGTAAGTTATTCCGAAAATTTGGAATATCATCCCAAATGTCTTGGAGACATTCTCAAAAAATCGCAAACTTTCTGAAAATTTTAACTCCAATTCCTGGCAAAATCTTCAGATTCCCAGGCTGTTCTTAGAGTTGATACCCCAGTTGTGTTTGCCCTGCTTACAGTCTAGTGGCTAAACTCATTAGTTTACAAGTTGGTTGCAACAATCCCTCTCCAGGACTTCCAGGAAATGAGACATCTCCATGTAAACAAATCTAGCTGGTTTGTTATGATATCAAATTAAATGTTTTTGCTGCTGCGAGCATAGCATGTGACAAAATGAACACTGTACCTTGTCATCTGTGTAATTCGTCCTGGCAAATACAGTCATTATATCAGCCCAACCACCATTAGATATCCAGATCTTAACAAAAAATAAATAGCATAATACATTAACTTAAAAGCATCAAAGTGTTAAGAATCAAACATGGTTTGCACCCCTTTTCACAGACAGGATGACCTTCTTCCAGGACTTTTCCAGGCCTTTTCCAGGACTCATGTCGAATTTTCCAGGACTCAAAAATTCACATTAAACCCTTTTTCTTCGAAGATCCCAATATAAATTCAACCAACTGTAAGCCTTGCATTTCTTAGAAAGTTAATTCATTTCTTTATTTTAATAGCTTTCCAGGACCTATAATCTTTTTCCAGGACTTTTCAGTCCGGGAAAATGACATAATAAAATTCCAGGACTATCCAGGTTTTCCAGGACCCGTACGAACCCTGTCAAATCACTGCCCTGATATCATACAACTGGCTTAATCTAGATTTTAAGAATGCATAAAGAATTTTATGTTAGAGTGCCAATTGTATTTCAGGATTTTCTTCACAGTTTGAAGGTACTCATATGCACTCTATGAGAGCAAAGCTTGTTAGCTAAGACCCTGACACAATATGACCAGCAATTTCTACCAATACTGGCTTCTTGAAATTCTAATGAACTCACTGCAGGGACTACACAGATTAATCTTAAGCCGTCATCTTTGAAGAGTTGTCATAAGAAAGTTAAAAATAGTTCTGGCATGTTTTTAATTGACACAAGTCTCAAACAACAAGCACCTTTGAGCCATTGAGGAGAAAGTGTTTTCCATCATCACTTAGTGTGGCTCTCGACTGGATGGAAGCAGCATCACTTCCACTATAACAAACAAATTAATTAATAACAACTTGACTGGAATATAAATTCTCTGAACAGATTCCCATATCCTTGTTAATATTAGTTTTTGAGAATTAGGGATTAGCTCGAGACAACACACCCCATAGCTGACAAGGGGCCCGGAGGGGGGGGGGGGGGGGAGGCAAAGTAAATATGGGCCTAATACCTGGCAAGAGAGGATAGAGGGAGGATGGAAGATGGAACCAGGGTTTGAGCAAAATGCATATGGTCATCTGGGACAAGAAGATTTTCCTGCCAAATAACTTTTTATGGACAACAACAGGCACGTCTCAAAACTGCAAGCAAAATCATAAAATAAAAGTTTTGTTCTGGGAATTCGCAGATGGAGCGGTAACGTACAGTGCAGTCATACGCATATAATTTGGGACACTTTGCATAATTCTAGTGAAAATTAGATTGCTATCCAAGGCTCCCATTCCACTGTAACCCCCTCCCCTCCCCTTCCCCAGAAGCAATGTTGAAAGTTGACCATCCCACGCACATATATAGTTTGCAGGTATTATAGCACTTGGCATGTGGAGCAGAAGGTTATGACAGGCCCACATACAAGTTTTAAATACTGGCTCAGCAAGTGTCCCAAATACTTTTGAGCTGCATTGAAGCTCAATTTTATAAACACATGAAAACATGTTATGATATTTATATGTATTTACCTTGAGGGCTCTGTCAGACAAAACGCAGCAATATGTTCACCAGAGGCCAGTCTTGGCAAATATTTCTTTTTCTGTGCTTCAGTTCCACAAAGGAGAATGCCCTGGTAAAGAATACACAACAATTTGAATTTCCATCATACAGCTTCGTCAATTGCTTGAATAATGTGGGTCTATAATCTGACCAGTACTTATCAAAATCAGTAGAGGGGGTAAGTTTCTAAAGAAACTGTGGTGCTGCGTCAGTGGGAAGTATAACAATATAATTTGGTTTTATCAACTGGGTTGATAATGTAAATTGGCCACCGTAAAGCGATTCAAGAGCTGATGTTTCGAGCGTTAGCCCTTTGTCGGAGCTCCAAATAATGCCATTCTGCAGAAATCAGTGCACTTGCTGATGGGTAGTTACAAATCTCTTCATTACTGAAATGCATCAGTAGATTGACCTAACTACCGACTTTTTTGTCTCAAATCTTGCTATCACGATTGGAATTTAAAATTACTTAATAGTTAAATCCAGTCTCTCTTAACAGAAACTTCTGCCAGAAAGACAGCTCACTCAATAAGATGGACAACTGGTGTTGGTCCCTGCACACTAAATTTTCGGTCATTGTAAACTCTAGTCTATAAACTGGACACTTCTAGAAGGCAGATAACATGTTGGCCCTTGCAGGGCATTTTGAGACGTTTTGCTGTGTTTATAATTTCTCCGGACACCTCTACATATTTATACTTATTATGATCTAACTCTTTAAAGTGGTATAATTATGATCAAATTTTTGCACTTTGATTTTTTAGTTGCATCACAGAGAATTAATGCAAGATTTAAAATAATGTTTACAGTTTTCAAATATCTATTTCAGTTTCTGAGATATGAGTTTAAAATATGATAAAATATGCAAACTAGGGGACTGATGACATCATCAACTTAACCCCTTAACCCCTTCTGAAACGAAAAGAGATATTTCAAAAATCTAAATTGGAGAGATGCAAATTTGATCATAGTAAAGTCCTGATGGTGTCTGCCTTAGAGAAAGAGTTGAATGTAAACAATCATCCATAATATTGCTAATGCTACAGTAATTACCGAAAGTTAGAAAAGATAAGCAGTGTTATTACCTTGAGGCCGATAGACTGGTGAGCCATGAGAGTGACAGCTATGCTAGCATCAGAGAATGCTTCAGTGACCCGTGCATAGTTTGTGTTTAGAAGACCAAGCCCACCTGAAAGTGTGTGAAGTTGTGTTTTAATCAGTATCAAATAACAAAATCCAACATAGTTTTCATTGTCATTTGGTAAGGGGTAAAAACTAGCAATTCCACCAAAACATCCAGTCATCAAAGACAAGAATTATTTCCTGCGGGGTAAGCAACTTTTCATGCACACGCACTTATAATCTTATAATAACTTATAATAACTTATAATCTTATAATAACTTATAATAACTCATAATCTTATAATAACTTATAATAATTCGTCTGACTCACCATACTGTTCAGGGATCAACAGACCAAACAATCCAAGATCCCTCAGTCCTCCCAAGACATCCTCTGGAATTTTGGCATTCTTATCAATCTCGGCAGAATCAACTGTAACATATAGATAGTCAACATACGTTTGTATAAGCAGTATATGTTGTGGTTCAATTTTACCTTTTTGGTAAAATTTGGTATTTTTCTTTGTTCTGGTGTATGCATGTATTCCAAGGTAAGATAATAAGCTTGAAACAAAGGAAAATACCAAATTGTACCAAAGACAAAATTGAAACACAGTGAAAATTGAAATACACAATAAAGGTGAAGCAGAACCAATGAACTGGCTTCATTGGCAGGGTGGCCAGAGGCTCTTTAAAAGAAAAACAAGGACTGACTTAGCTTTTGTTCAGGGCAAACCAAAGTGGGTGTAATAGCAAGATGGCTATATTACGTACCAGGAGGAGGTCTCCACTCTATTCCAAATTTTGCACCCATCGTGCATTTTTCACACCTAATCATATACATCAATCAGGCCTTGGTTGCTCAAAGCATGCATTGGGTAACTTACCATTTTTTGAGCAATCAAGGCCTGATTGACAGGGTAATGCTATGATCAATAACCAGCATAATTTGTTTTGTTACAAATTATCTGGTATTTAGCGATTTATCTGGTAAATAATGTTATCCATCCTTTGAACAACAGGGGCCTGAACCATAAAGTTCTGTGTACAATCATAAAGTATGCACCTTTTTCTTCAAAATACTTCTCAACTGGTTCAACAAGCATGGTAAGAGTTTCCCGCTGTTCCTCATTCAGTGGGTCTGGAAATGGGAAAACTTTCTCCTACAAAATAATGGAGAAAAATTTATGACACTGAGATTCAACAAGAGTTGGGTTGGGATGAGAGCTGTTTGTATGAAAGTTTCTTGAAATTCAAGTTACTATAGTTTGTCAACCTCTGAAACATTAATATTGACTGATTGATTGATTCGTTGATTGACATTTGACTGATTGAAGTGATTGATGGATTGATTGACTGACTGATTGACTGACTTCAGGATTGATTGATTGACTGATTGATTGAATGAATGATTGATTGATTGATTGATTAAATCATTCAGTCAGTCATTTAGTCTTCACAATCATCCTTTTACACCAGATACTTTCAGAACGACACCTGTAAATATAAATAACGATACACTTTTACCAAATTACGATAAAGAATAACTAATTTACTGCACGGCAAATTGCTATTAAGCAGTAAATCATTCAGTACTTTAGAAGCGCACACCAAGTAAATCTTAAATTATATGTTGAAATATTGAAATGACTGTTTATAAGGTAGTCTTGTGACTCAATTCGTTCATTGCATGTTCAGCACTCAAAATGCAAACACAATAATGACATGTTTTCATGTACTTTTAATATTAATTATCTCCATGAGTATTTTGTAGTCTTAACATTTTTCTCAAGAAACTTACGTAAAACTTCATAAGATTTTCACAGAACTTGAGCAACTATATTTTATTAGCCACGTGTCGTAAATGACCTTGTCAACAAACCAATTTCTGAACATGGAACTTCAACTCACATTATATTTATATCTTAGTATTAAGAAAAAAAATCCAAGGAAACGATATTTTCTTTTGATTATGCTAAAATAGTGGCAAGATCAATCTACAACACAAGACAATAGTGAAAGCTTTACTAAGATCAGATCAAGTACAAATCTCCCCTACCTTGTTGAAACGTCCAAGAAAGAGATCCTTGGCAAAAGTCGACGTTGGCTTCGATGTGTGGAGTAAACATCGAACTAACGGTGTGCCCACAAGTTTACAGGCGCCTAAAACGTGGTTACAAGCTCTTAACGACAGCATATTTGCTGGAGTTTACGTAGATTTCGACCGAAGTCTTCAAAATTATTTACATCGCAGCATAAATACAATATTTGCGACATTGAACGACCTTCATTAAAAACTTTACCCCAGTCCTTACCGTTTCTGCACGGTTACTCACAACGCCAAGTATGGTAGTCACATTGAATGACCTTCATAACAACTTTGGACCCGCGCCAGTCTTTTCCTTTCTTTTCTGCGCGGCCACAGAACATATCTTTGGAAAACAAGAAACAGTTACTAGGCTTTCAGTTGACCAACCCAGACCCCGAGAAGAGAGTTGAAAGTACGACACGAAGCGGACTGTTTTTCAATTTCCTCTCTTTCCCGCCCCCCTGGAGCGCTTCAGGGGACGGGAAAGAGAGGGCCTGGGAACGAGGTTGAGAATTTTTAACAAACTTTGGATAGCCAATGAAACACCTCTCAAGTGTTTGATATATCTTCTTAATAGAAACAAAAACTAAGGAGTAAATGGAGAAATCGTCAAGATCTATGCTAATTAGGGTCGGGTATCCAAACCTCCTTCACAGTTTTGATTTTTTATTTTAACTCGATGAATTATTGAGTTTGAGAAGATTCCTGAATAGACCAATTCTGATATAGTAAAATTAGAACATGGCACCAAGGATTGGGGGACTAAAACAAAAGAAATTATTTATTCATCCTGCAAAATATTTTGTTTTATTCCCCAACAAATGTTATTGGTCTATTTAAAATCAAAGCTTTCCCAGCAAAATATAATGCTTTTGACATACTCATTTCCGAGTTCTCGGTGATTAGTAAACTGAACTGGACTGATTGATTTGTCATCATGAAAATTTTTCAGTTTAGATTTTACAAAGCCCAGACCAATAGACTGTTCAGTCGAAATAATTATCTTTCCACATTCTCATTCCCAGAGTCCGCGATCCATTTGGACTGTGCCACGGATCATGACCTCTGGCCACCTCCAACACCATAACTCTTCAATTCAGGGACTCATTGTCAAATCGGGCTGAAAATTACAGACCAAGCACTCTGTTTGCACAAGAACTGACCAGAGGTCAGAACTCCTGGCACAGACCAGAAGGATTGTGGGGTCTGGGGACTAGAATGATCTCCCACAAAGGCATATCTGACAGAAACTCCATACTAACAGTATAGTGCTAGTACTCCAGTACTGCAGCAGTTACCAGAGGAACCCATGCCAGAGGATATTGCAAATCTCTGTGGTGTTATCTAATATGGAAGTGTTCAACCTCCAACACCTCTCTAGTTGAAATGAAAATGAATGTGCAAGACAGTCAACAGAAATAAAAACAGTGTTATGAGATCAATTTTATTTGTGCTTCCCAGTGTCAATTTTCAACGTCTTTAAAAGAACGTATTAGGACGCTTGGCCACAAACTTGGACTTAAAGTGAGACTTGATGATACGATGTGGCAGAGGAAACTTGATCTTTGAATTCTGTAAACAACAATAAAGAAAACAGAAAATAAACAACAAATGTCAGTATATCATACACGCCATGAGATGTGTTTTGCCAACACATCAAAATGAATCTTTGTATGACTGTGTACAAGTATAGTGTAGTTTTCATTGAAATCAAACTCGTTTTCACTGTCTTGAATAGCTTTGTACTAGAACTTGGAAAACAAAGGCAAAACTAGACTCAGTGCAGGTTAATCAAACAAATTACTGTAATGTATGCTTACATGAAGCTGCTTCACATGAGGCCTTCTGCATTTGCTAGCTGGGATGACATCAACTTTCATGATCTGAATGCTTGACCCTCGTGCTCGATGACGAGCAGCCATATCCCGATCTGTGCATTGAAAAATAATAATAAGGATTATTACAGGCCAAAGAATAACTTGAGGAACAGGAACAGCAGTAGACAAGACTACCATGGAATGAAATAAAACTCAGTTCCAAAGACCAAGATGAGTGTTTCAAGGAATACTGTCGATGTCTAATGCTCTATAGAGGAGTGAAGTGGATTGATAAGCAAGGCTTGATTGCGTTGTTTCAGGATAGAGGCATTTCTTATAATTTATGGAGTAAGCTTGACATCAAGAACTCCTGACTGTAAAGTTAAGATGGCAACCATTTTAAGGGCTAATGGTTAGAAATTTCTTATGTTCATAACCTCAGGGAGTGACCTCAGCACATTATCCAACCTCAGTTTCAATGCCTTACAACATTAATATGTAAAGTTTGTTCTAAGATACAAGTTAGAAAATTTTAGTTCTCATATAAAATTATGATGTTTGCAAGTGATAGTCGATTCATTTTGATAAATTGCACTGGATGCACTCAAACACGTCTTCAAATTTTAATTTTACTTCATGTACATGTGTTCTTCAATAAAACATTTCTTACAATGTACATTTACGGAATACATTTTCCCATGGATTAAGCCCTTGAAAAAACTCCAGGCTGCCTCAGAATTTACACTCCATGTAGTCTGACCTCACATTAAACAACCGCCTTCTGCATGTGATCAAATACGAATGCCATTTTGGTCGGTCTCTTGTTACACAAGGTTCAGCTGTAGGTCAATGTGGACACTTTCAGAAGTTTCAACCAATAATCAGTATGGTAGACAACCTCATACCCAGCATCTTTGTTCCCCTTAACCAACAGTCTGGAAACAAGCAACCCTGGTCAGAAAATATCGGACTTCCAGTGGAACTGCGCATGCCGAGCTTACAAAAACTTGCCCCAATGAAATCCATGGTATATCACTTCCAGCCATTTTAGTCTTCAAAACCAATCAAAATTGATCACATAATAGAACTTTTGAGAGTCCCTCATTTCATAAAGCCTGTACAGGAAGGAAGGAAGACTTGAGGTATGAGATTGTTTGGGAGTCAATTGAATACTCATACGTGTACTTACAGCAGGATGTGACAGCACTAGCAACTGTCAAGTCACGGTACTCCCTGTACATGTTGTGGGTTCCACTGCGAGAGTCATAACGCAGCCAGACACCAAAGTTCTTGATCCTCAGAGGTTTCTTCTCATAAATCTACCAAGAATATAAGTGTAGTGGTTTGAAGCCACATCAAACAGTACATGATGGTCAATGATAGTTAAAGAACATACATGTAGTCTCCCACTTGACCAACAACTATCACACGCTATCACACTTTGAACATTCTCGTCCCCACAGCCGACAATCCTTCTGGTGTGCGCCAGGGATCAAAACCCCTGGCCGCCCCCAAATTGTGAGCATGTTCAGAGTAATCTTTTTTTAATTTTCAGCCAATCAGATTGGTCAGATTTGGCAATGAGTCCATGAATCACAGAGTTCCAGTGTTGGAGGTGAACAGAGGTCTTGATCCCTCCTGGTGCAGACCAAAAGGATTGAATAAGTCACTTTGAAGTACTTCTACTCTTCCCTGAATGTGATGCGACTGAATTGAAAATTTCAGAGGATTTTAATTTTGGACCAAAGTGTCCAAAAATAAAATTAAGCCCCTGCAATATTTACAGTACAGTATGAAACATGAAGGTATGGCATGGAGCTACATATTTGTATCCTACAGTGGTTGGATAGGGATATCTATAGGAACATGTGCGTGAATTTGTTCAAAAAGTTACCCCAGCCATTTAAACTTTGACGTAAGTAAGGAAGATGGCTGTCCAGCAGGCACGTTACTGATTAGCACGTCGACTTCACTGGCCGAAGAATGATTAAAAACTACACCAAGTACCTACCATTTAAGTATGTGTTTTCTTGGGCAAAGCAATCACATGCATTGAAAGCCAATGATTACATACCGTATTTACCCGTGTATAAGTCGACCTTTCACGACCTAAAAATCAGTCCAAAAAATCGCCCTCGACTTATACATGGGTCAAAAACTAAAACCCAAGCACCAGTAAAATAGTTGCGGCACAATTAGCATAACAATTGTGTCTATAATCTTACGTAAAATATCCTACAAACAATGATACAAAACGCGAAGTCCTTCGCTTAGCGGTCTGCGTCTAAATTAGCAGTTATAGTTGAAATGCTTTAAAATTTATCTGCTTTATGAAGACCTGAGGGTTGAAGATACTCCCTGGCACAATTTCGGAATAAAGAACTGACATTTCCTGCAAAATAAAGCCGTAAATCTGCTGAGGAAAAACATCTTTCTCGCTTCGAACTCCCTGCTTGGTAACCTGGCATGATGTAAGCACGTGCAGTCATCAGTTACCAATGCTCGACCCATTTTGTAGCTTGGTTACCAAGTTTTCTAAACACGCTGTTTATCGAGCGTTCTCAAAGATTTAAGACCTTCTTTGGTGTTTTGCCTGCCTGCTAAAGCTGCTTTTTCAACTTCCACAGTTAGAAAGGTTTGTCTGCAATTAGTATGTTTGATTTTGTAAGCCTGTTTCAAACGTTATGGACAAAATGCCCACATGTACATGTGTTGTTAAAACGATTGCGGACATGCAAGAATATTAAAACTTCACATTGAAACTTGCTGTTATTGTTTCATATATCCATAGTACTTACCTGAACAATAATTCTAAGAAATACGATATTTAAGTTTTCCAATAAAATGAAGAAAAGTTAGTTTTTAGCTCCAAAGTTAGGGGGTCGACTTATACACGAGGTCGACTAATACACGGGTAAATACGGTAATTTTACATGATGGAGCTAGAACTTGGATTAGGCTTTGCTTAATTCTTTTTTGTACTGGCATGGAAATTTTATTTGAAAAGCATAATGTGGATTTATTATACATTTCAATTAACTACCATTTTCACAAATGCTTTTTCAGTCTAATTTGTGTTTTCTAAGTGCAAATTTACTTTAGATACATGTATGTTACAGAAAAATGTCCAAAAGTTTTTCAGAAATTTGTCTGAAACAAGACAAAGAAATTTAAACATCCAAAATATTTTACAAGTCATATAGTCTATCTCAGAGTTACCTCCAGCATTAATTTGTTGGTACCCATTTCTGCACCTATGGGTGGAGAGAGGTACTGCGAGAGTAAAGTGTCTTGCCCAAGAACACAAGACAGCAATCCTGATAAGTACTTGATCCTGGACAATCCGATCCAGAGCCCAGAGTACTAACCCCGTACACGTAAACAGAATAGAGTACTGAAGTGATGACGTCACAAAAACTAAATTTATGAAATTATGGGCTTTACTGAGATATTCTGAAAGTACATACAAATCCTTGTGATTTTGTCTTGGTTCTAAAGCCCTGGTCAAACGGAACATGATAGTCGATGACAGCTAAATTTCACCGCACTATCATCTACTATCATGCCCATGGTCAAACAGGCAGAAAAAGTGCACGATAGTTGATGAAGTTCGCCAGCAGTCATGCAAGCAAAGTCATGTGAGCAGCTAGAACAGCTGACCGAAATACTATCATCAACTATCGTGCGCGTGGTCAAACGGAAAAAAACTATCATTGACTATCATGAAAATTTTGAACAAGTTCAAATTGAATGATAGTGGATGATAGTGCATGATAGCTGGTGGTCAAACGGGACCGCATGCCTCAATTATCATGCACTATTTGACCAGGGCTTAAACGTTTAGAACCAAAACAAAATTACAAGGATTTGTATGGAGTTGCTGAAGCACAAAATGAATCAATATCTCACCCCCAAGTTGAAGATACTGATTTTTGACAAGTGGGCATTCTTCATCATGTACCTTCCGAATATCGTAATGAATCCCACGACTTTAAAGATTTGAATATTTGTGACGTCACACTTCACTACTCTATATTTGATATTCAAATAAAATAATCACTGAACCAAGCTTTGTCTGCTGCACAACACACAAACCTGTCTGCAGGAGACCACTTCTCCATGTGACTTCTTGATTTTCTTCAGCTTGGCAACAAAATACCAGTATTTTGATTTGGCTACAACCTCGTCAGGTGCAAAAATTCTCATTTTGTAGAGGGGAGGAGAGGGGTTCTTTTCAGAAGGCAGTCCCCTGCCAATAATTTCATATTCTTTTACCTGGAAAAAAGGAAAAATTGTCAGAAAACATCACAAAGGTAACTAAGATCTCCCATGTCATTTTCTTTTCAGTTAATTATTTTATAGTATGTCTTTTTGTGGCAATTACGTCATTTTACAAAAAATTAATGTAGGACAAATAAATCAATTTTACTATCAAAGTCACTAGAGTGGTAAAACTGCAGTTAGAAATTCAAACTTGAAGCGGTTTGATTCTCAACACGTGATAAGAAAAAATTGTCACAAGGTTTGTGTTTGCGAGCATCTTGTCAGCAATGACATGATTTTAATAGTCCCTTCATGGCCATGCAAACATCCTTTTTCCAGAATTTGTACGAACAGTGACGCTATTGAGCTAACAGAGTCAGAAAACTCACAAGATGTATTCAGCTTGAAAGAAAGGCAGATTTTTAATTTTAATGGTTTCACACTGTTTTGCAGCAGAGAGTATCTGAAAGTCACGAAGCTTTATATTGGAAAGGATGATTTTGAAAAATTTAGCCTAAATTTTTCAAAGTGCACAAACAATGAAATAGCTCCTTTAATACTTTCCTTTCCAAATTTTGGTTTTCAAACCTCCCTGCCCCTTGGAATGTCCAGTGATCTGGAACCACATATTAGAGATTTATGTAGAGTAAATATTAATACCCAATTACGCACTGAATTGACATTGATAGTAGAAATCATAATATTGACGAAAGACAGTGCGGTTCAGATTTTCTAATACAAGTTTTAACACAACTAAAAAGGGGGGGAGGGGGTTAAACTCAACTGTAAAAATGGCAATTATATATATGTATAAAACTTGTGTTCAAATGACTGAATAAGACTAGGTATTTGTTAAAGGAATTCACGTCAGGGGTACGAATTTATCCCAGAACTATTTTAGAGGACCTTGTGAATCACAAAAGCAAAAATAAAATTAAATCAATAAAATACTTTGGATCGATCGGAACGTGTCCACCATAAACAGACAGAATCTCTTTCGAAAAGGTACATCAATCGTACGCCTGAATAAAAGACATTTAGCGTGAAACTGCGATATTATTACAGTAAAATTTTGTCTACAGTTTATTCTTGCTATCGAAAGTTGAATTTATTCGCTACAGAATATTCTAAGCCCGTTACATTAATTTCTTTTACCTCTCCGCGGATTTTCATTTTGAACACGAGGGAAGAAGAGAAAGAGTCTAGCGCTGCTGGGGGTAATATGGCGTCGCGCAAGGCTTGCTGGTTCCTCGGTACCAATGCCTCTCGTTTTCCCGCACAGGACAACCAGGCGCAGAGGGCGAAATTGATTGCGCAAATGGCTGGCTTTTCTTGTAAATGAATCAGTCCGTAACAGATTCTTAAAAGTCCAAATAAACACTGCAAATTATAACACAACATTTAAAGCATTCGCTGGCTATGAAAAGAACCCAGTTTTTTAAAAGTTTTTTGACTTGATAATAACGTTATGGTAACATCGAAACGTCGTCGTTTTTAGTTCAGCTTTTTAAATTTTATAATGATTTTAAGAAATGTTCTGTCGCAATTCTTTATTGTGAAATGTCCCGATTGCGCTGGAAAGATCACCAAAAAGTGCCCAAAACATGGCAAAAAATTGCTCAACTGTTATTAGTCTGTTTTTTATAAATTATATCGAATTGAAATCTTGTAGAGCACGGTCCTCTCTCTCTCTCTCTCTCTAGTTCCTGTCGTTCCGTACGGAACATAGGTCGTCCACCAGAGTTCGCCATCCCCTCCTGTCCTGGGCCTTCCGCTCGAGCTGTCCCCACGTCAGGCCAGCGGCCTTAACTTCAGCTTCAGTTGAGCGCCGCCAGGTGGTCTTCGGCCGTCCACGTTTGCGAGCACGGTCCTACTGGGCGCCAAAGGCGCTTGAAAGAAGTCTGAAAATTCGTTCAGCAGTTGCTAAGCTGGGCTGTATCAGCAGTAGCTGTTTGATAGACTACGAGCAGTCCCTTTTTTCTCAGTCGGTCGAGTGCGGAGCGAAAACATGGCCGCGCGAAACCTGGGAGACGCGCCGACGCAGCGAGGCACGAAAAAGGGAGACTACCGCCTAAGCCACAGCCTATGAATTATGCGTTGCTCTCACAACGCAAAAATATGATTGGCTAACGCTTCGAGTGTTGACGAGAACGTGTCAACACATTGTCAACACTCGAGTCTCTCCTTGCGTGTCATAAAAGCTTTGAAACCGCAACAAACACAAACGTTGAAATATAATTTTGTTTTATCAACTAGGTTGATAATGTGAATTGGCCACCGTAAAGAGATTCAAGAGCTGACGTTTCGAGCGTTAGCCCTTCGTCGGAGCGAATCAAGGAATTGTGGGTCGTGTGTTTTTGATATATAGAAAGATGGAGCTTCGCTATTGGCTGGTGCCTGGTAACGTGAAAACACGAAGCTCTTCTCGCGTGTCACGACGTTCTTGCTTTTTTGCCTACTGTTTTTGGGAAAGGCCTCATTTGTCAAGTGTTTTGTCAGGCAAAGCTAGGTCAGGTTGCTAACCGAACTTGCTTTTCCTTCCATTGAAATCAGAATAATCGAAATGGTGGTTCTAGACGAATCTCACAGTATAGCCCAGCATAAACATGGCAAATAATATTTTTGTTTTTAATGCTTTTGTTTCCACTGTTTTCCATCAGACTGATGAACATTGGCCGTCCCTGAGACACAAGTGTACCACAAAGGACAAAAATATTGAATTTCATGTACCAGTTACCGATTAGAAAATGCTTCAAGCCCTGACGGAGCGCCGTCCACTCCGAATCAGATGAATGTAGCGCAACAGAAATTCGCTTGAAGCTTTCCACCTCTATCGGGGAACATTGTATTGAACCGATGAATCTGCTGCTGATACAAATCCAGATCACAGAAACCTCATAAGCTCAGCTGCGTTGACAGACTTGACATTTTCGACTCCAGCTCGTTACAGAATTTCAAACAAACTCTCAGCTGAAACCCCTAGCCTACGATTGAAGTCTCCGTAAAAAACTTTTAAAATTACATCTGCAAACTCTACAAAAATAGTTGCAAGGCCTCCTTCCCTTCACTTGTTCTTGGGAGTTTCACTGATCGAAGACGTCCCTTTCGTTGCATTCTTTTGGTCAGCGATGACAAGGAAAATTGACAGGACGTCAAGACTAGGATTAAATCAATAGGCGCGGTTAATTATATTTGAAATTAACACCAAAAAATCATTCGGCCGCGAAAGGTCAAACGCTGTGGCTTTGGCGGTAGTTCCTTTTTTTCGTGCCTCGCTGCGTGGGCGCGTCTCCCAGGTTTCGCGCGCCATGTTTTCGCTCAGCACTCGACGGACTAAGAAAAAAGAGACTGCTCGTAGTCTACTGTTTGACGATTGGATACCATTGCTCGTGCATTTCCATGACAACCATCAGGCCTAGGCATGCGACAAGGAAAAATTATTCAAATTTATAATAATAGAATTCAGTACTCGGCTTTTAAAAATGTGTAAAATTATAAAAAAAGTGCTTAAATGTTGCCCAAAAAGCGAAAAAATGCTCAAATTCTGTCGAAATAGTGCTCCAAATTCGAAAAAGTCCGGTAAAAATGGCCAGCGTAATCGGGACACGTCTAGCTATGGTTGTGATAACAAGAATAACTTTCTCCAACGAGATGGGCACTAACCTTCGTCAGGAAAGCAAAGCGACAATTACTTTTCCTAGTCTTTGACGAAGCTTAGTTTGCTAAACGGTAGGGTAGCAGCTATCGTAAGCTTGTTAATTCTGCTGGCAGCAGTTGCTATTGCTTTAGGGGCTTGGGGCATTGTTGCTGTTGTTTGTTCTATTGTCCTCTCGATGCATCGCTAGCCATTCGTGTGAGACCCTACGAGAGCAGCTACCTCGCCCTTGCTAAACATACGCGCGTACCATTTGGGTAAATGCGAGATGTCTGCCGGTACGGTACGGTCTTGAGGGCTGGAGAAAAATTTTACATACAGTTCCCGCTAAGTGACAAACCATTAGAAAAGTGATAAGGGGTGGGGGAAATACAAAAAAAATTCATGCAAGGTTAGGTGACTGAAAAAAAATCATACAAAGAAGAAGTGAAGGAAAAAAGTCCTGCACAGTGAATTGCACTGTCGGGCTCAATCAATCAAATAACAAACTATACCCGACTGAAGGGACACTGGGCAGCCACTTTACACAGCAGTTTTCTTGATCCTGGTTGAGTCCACATTCACCTTATGAAAAAATCCCCCCCACCCCCACACACACACATACATACATACACCCATCACTCTTCTAATGGTCCACTGCAGGCCGAAAACCAAAATACGTTTTACGTACGGGCGCCTTTGGACTTTGGGGGACTAAAACCTCCATGCCCGAAAAAAAAGCACAATTTTCGAATGCTTTACCATTAAAGAGGTATACAACCACCCAAAAATTGCTACTGCTTTTGCCCGAATCCTGAGCGTTTTGCCCAACAAATGTCGAAACTGGAGGGGGGGGGGGTGGCTGCAGCCCCCTCCGGTTCGTACGCCTATGTACCTTAGTAACTGCTTTATATTTGATTCTCTTCAGGCGGTTTGTATGGAGAGAAACCAAAAGCTAACAGAAGTCTTGGGTCCTCGTTCTAGCCTGCGATCATGCCAACAGGCCAACAATTGGGTCAAACACGCTAGCGACGTGAACGGACGAAGACTGAGTCTGCGAGCGAAGTAATGCCTTGAATAAATTGGTTTTACAAGGAGATCGTCCCTTTTCAAGATTCAAATAACCATATTTCAACTGATTTATTTACATATAATTTGCTTTTATAATTTATTTACAAAAGTTTCCATTTCCTTGTTGCTAGTTTGCACTGTTTTCAGTTTTTGCCTTGTACCTTCTATACCCCTCTTGATTTTACCCCCACCCCTCCGTCAGGGGTCGCATGAGTCTAGCTAACTAGGGGAGCGGGACTCTCTTTCCAACAGAAAATCATTTCCTCTCTCGTTGATTAGTTCAGATCTTTGTAGCCTCCCAAACAACTCCAAGCAGTAGTTTTTATGGGATCGCGTTAAGTGAAACGCGCAAAAAGTATGATAAACGCAATCTCTCAAATTCTCTCAACTTAAACTCTTTACAAAATGGTCGTAATAAAGACCTCATCATTAGTGTCGTCTCGTATAAGTCGACAGCTGGTTATTTTTACAGCAAAATTGTCTGTTACTGTACAACTGTTTAACTGCACTATAATGTCATAAAAACTATTATTTGCATTATATCTGTTTGTCAATACGTTTGGGGCCCGGACCAACGCCCTAACGTTACGTTAAACGGTTTCAGAGATGAGCCTCTACTTATTCAATAGAACTTAGATTTATATTGTGTATAATATTCTATGGCACGATTTTCGGCTGTAAAAGGTTGTTGAGTTGTTTGATTGGTTTGGAAAATTATCGCGAAATTTTGTTAAGGTGGATTTTCCCGGCCTTATCAGTCTTTGTTTGTTTGTTTGAACATAGTCTCCAGGCCCATGGCGATTGGCTTTGTGAATAGTTTGGCGACGAACCTTGGAGTAACTTTCAAGTTCAATTCTTGAGCTATTTATAAGAAGCTTTGATTAGGGAAGGAAAAAAACTATTGACCTCGTGGTATCAGATACACACGACTGTCTCGATAGTTCTGCTTAGATGTCCTCCGAACAGAATCCTCTCCAAGCACTAAGCAATTGAAGGCCTTTACTGCAAAAGATGATCACGATGCTCAGCAGGAAAGGGCACGTATCTCTCTTATGACGTCATAGGATTTTTCATTACGTAAGCTCGTCTCTTGCTGTGTTTTCAACCTTGTCGCGCAACAAAGAACTCTTGACGTGTCGGCTTTACGTCACATCGACGTAATCTGTGAATCTTTGTCTTGTTGGTGCCAGGGAATTCCACGACTAACTGTTCGTAGCCGCATTCTTGGCAAAACCTGAATGCCTCTTCTAAAAGTGTTGTGGCGATATGCTTTCTTCTTACGCCAAAGCATGTGTCTACGGACATTCTTGTCACGGCTGCCACTGTTTCAGATTTTTGATCAACAGCAATAAATCCAACGATAGAGTTGTCGAACTCCGCCACGAGGAAATTGCACTTTGCCTTGGATAGGTAATACTGCAATTAAACAAAAAGACTGTTGACAAGTCACTCTCACGAGAAAACCGCAACGAATTCTTCAAGACTGAACTAATTTGTTTGTTCTTTAACTATTGTCAGATTTACTTGTCAGATTTGTACTTTGAGTTTGGGATATAGACGGGGGTGTCAACTCTAAGAGGACAATTTGAAAATTTTGTCGGGAATCGTGCCAGGAGACTCAAAAATCTAAAATCTCAGGAAGTTTGAGATTTTTTCGAGAACGTCTCCAAAAAATTCGGGACGGTAGTCCAAATATGGTACTGCTCATGGTACTGCTCAAACAACATTTACAGTTGTCACCCCCCCCCCCCCCTTCCTCCCGAGGTAGTGCGAATTACACAGTTAATGTCCCTGCCGCGCGACCAATCTGTTTTTAGCCTAACACGTTTCGTATCACGCGTATCCGTTATGGCGCAATGCAAACATGTATTTTTTCGAGGGTTTCACGTTTTCACGTGAAAGTCAAAGCGACGCGTGTCTGTTATAATGCCCGTTTGTAGAGCAATTGCAATGTGAGGAATTTCTGTTACACCAATACAAAGCTAAAGCGGATAGCCAAACGTTTCAGATTTCATTAGGTGATGATCATAAGCGTGCAGAGGAAACGGAAATTATGTTCCTTCCATGTGGTACATGAAAACACGCGAATATAAAAGCGACCAACTTCCCGCTTTCCAAACTTCTAGAAATTTCGAAACCACAGCGCTTTGGTTTCTCTCCAATTGTTCGAGGATCGAAGAATGAAACTCGTGAAAATGGCTCTTGAAATGGTTTGGCATTTCAAGTAATCTCACGCAAGTAAAACATTTTTGGAATGCTTGATACAGACAGAATCATAAGACACTTTTTTGTATGTAAATTTCTTAGGCACAAAAACGGTTTTAAAATGGGAAAAATCGTTTCCAATCCAAGCCATTAAATCTCGGCGACAAAAAATGTGAATCTTCCTTCTTGGTTGATGTTACTTTCAAATGTCACATTTTCTCGCACAGATTGTTACATAATCACATTATTTTATAGCAGAAGCACCCGACAGCATTGGAGTGCAGAGGGTAGAGTCATGCAGAGTGGATTGAAGAATTTTTAGGCTGGACATTGTAATGAACCACACACTACACCTTCACCACCAAATAAGAAATGGTAAACATATAACCGCGCAACCCTCTTGTTGAAGTGTTATCATTCTATGCACAGTTGGATAACGTTATGCCACTGCTCAAAAATTTTAGTTATGAAATAAAATATTTTCACTGCGAGGTTTTTATCCTTCAAATGCCTTCTCCAGCGTTTCTATGTTTGTTTTCCGGTATGAGAGTTTTTTGAGCAAACAAAAATTTCTAAACTAACAATTAGGAGGTCAACAACCTGAGAATAAAAATGTTTTCAGACGGCCCTGTCTCGATTATTTTGTTTTACTAATTCGACTCCAATCTACTCCTTACTTTAAATTTACCATTTTCTATACAGACGAACGATGCTTCCAGTTTTTGAGGGGAGTAACAGCAGATAAGCGAGAAATAATAAAGAAGGAAGTTGAATTTGTGTCCCAGACAACCAAAAGGCTTCCATCATGTAGATATCAATTCAGTGATTGGTTTGCTGTCGGCGCGGCCGGCTTAGAGTATTTTAGAACGTTTTTTGTGTTGCTTTCAAAACGTGACTTCTGGTGCATTTTGTTGGGTTCCGACTGCATTTTGTTGGCTTACAGCTGCATTACTTTGTTGGCCTTCAGTCGCGTGATGTTGTCTCCGAGAAGCATTTTGTTGGCTTCCACAACATCATGTTGGTTTACTTTGGCGCGGCTTTGTAAGTTCACAGAACTTTTCAAAGTTTTAACTGAATAAAGTAGCTTTGAAACTAAAACTAACCAAAAGCACTTACTTGCGAAATGTTGGCCAAGTCGCCTTTCAATGAACTGGTCAAGTATTGATAAAACCAGCGGTAAATATGTACGAAAATGGCACAGGTGACCAAGATAACTCCAAACAGGGCCAAAACACAGGACCTCGCTAGTGTCACCCCAGTCACCATAAAAAATATATGCAAAAAAATAGCCGGTGGACTTCGGACGGTCCGGGCAAACATCGGCCATACTAAGCATCTTGTCTCCTCCAAGAATAAGTTATGGATTCGCCGTGTATCACCGCTTTGAAATCGACGAACGCGTAAGTCGTTGTCCAAAGTCGGGATTCGGCGATGTGGAGACGTTTGTCTAGCAATGCTCTGACAATCGCACTCGGAGTCCGCCATCGTGTTTCAGTCCAATAGTTTCTATCTATTTCACACAATTCGGTTGAAATCTAGCTGATCTTTGCGTAGATCGAACGCTGTTTGCGTGTTGTTCTTGATATAGTTACTGGCAGGCGAGACTGATCGACTTTGTACGCGGTCATGGCCAGCTATACCCATCACGTACTTGATGATTGACATGCGAGCCGTACGTGCTAAATATAGCCCAGCCCAGCTCGAATAAGGAAATCGCTCAGGTCACAGTATCACCATCTCCACACATCTGCGCCGCGTTTGAATTGGAGAGCTTCGTGCGTACATGTCGAAACGCGAAACAGGAAACTACAGGCGATCATTGTGAGAGAAGAGTTTGCAAGCGAAATGTTTTGAATTAAAAACAGGCGAAAAATCAATTTGTTGAAAATCAAACACTTTATATCTTGTCCCAGAGTTGGAGAGGGTCCGGTGATAGCCTGCACCGATTCCAAGAGAAAGACAGTTTTTCTTTAGTTTTGGAACCAACCAATGGCATCTGCTAAAACACATAGTCAAGGCTTTTATCTATCAATAACTCAGTTACTCGTACCATTGGTTCTTTTTTTGTAAAACCCGAACGGAAACATGCATGCACAAGTTTCGTCAACAAACAACAACAACAACAACAACAACAACAAATCTTCTTTTCAGTTACAAAATGATGAAAATTATGTAACTATGTATACAATTTAAATCAGTGCGCAACAGCCAAAGTAGCAAAGCTTTCGATGACGTCGACAAAAGCCCTGCTCTAGCCTGGGAATTTTTGAGAGGGGCTGTGTCGCCCAGACAGACAGAAAATTCATCAACAGTAACGGTCAGCTGGGTTTAGGTTGTCAAAATTATTTGTATTTACAATTACGTAAAGTTCTTTCAGTTTAAAGTGCTTTAGTTCTAGCAATACAGTCAACTCTGCCCAAGACAGACGACACCAATTGCCTCAGCGATAATGGATCCGAGATCTTGTATTGTGAGACTAAACCGTTTAGAACAGAGACAAAATTACAAGGATTTGTATGGAATGACTAAAGCATAACAGGGTGTTGATTTTTGGCAAGTGGGTATTCTTCATCACGTACTTTCTGAAGATCTTAATGAATCCCATAATATCAAAAATTTAAATATTTGTGACGGCGCACTTTACTTGGAACTTTCTTCTGGTTGTATGGTAAGGTGTTTAACCGCCACTAGGCTAGAACGCTGAGCACGCCAC
The DNA here is from genome assembly GCA_947652115.1 of Blastomussa wellsi. NCBI lineage: Eukaryota > Metazoa > Cnidaria > Anthozoa > Scleractinia > Plerogyridae > Blastomussa > Blastomussa wellsi. The sequence continues at coordinate 3,276,053 of OX393574.1, read as the reverse complement.
ACAGCCACAAGAAACGACAAGAGAAGAAAAAAGGTGAGTTAAAAGAAAAAGTTTATTCCAAATTTCGTACATTTTAAAGCGACAGAAGTATTTTCCATACAATCTCTTTGTACAAGAAGCCATAAGCCGAAGCGTGACTAATTATTAACTAAATACTATTCTTCAGATGTGGTAGGCGCTCAAAAACTGTACTTGCTCAAAATAGTGCAATCGCTTTGGTTTAGCTTGCTGTTTTAAGATTTATTTTCTTAGGTAGATACCAGTGCGTGTTTGTGTTGTGTGTTTTGTACTTCTTGTCTGTGTTCCTCCCGACCCTTGTATTGTAATTTATCTCTTGTAACTTTGGCTTCCTAGTCTCTTCTAGGAAGCCAATACCCTTGCTGTGCTATTTAATTTTCTCAAATGTAAGTTTTCTTTTTTCTTTTTTTGGGTTAAATAAATTGTTGTTGTTGTTGTTGACCTTATTGGACCTTATTCGACACAATCTCTAACGATTAAGCCGGCCTGAAAAGTGTTATCAACTATGAACGATACAACCAAATAACAATTATTCCATGAGCCCGCGTTGGATATGAAGTGATAAAATAACCAACGAGCGCGTAGCGCGAGTTGGTTATAATCACTTCATATCTAACAAGGGCGAATGGAATAATTGTTTTAGTAAATTCTCAAACCGGGTTTTGCCGCCGATTTTTATTTCCACAATTTTACAAAGCGTAAAATAAAAACTTGGCGCACTATTTTCCATATGACGTAAAACTCCGACTATTGGCTCATAGTCGGAGTTTTTTAGCCAATCAAAAAGCTAGAAATGCAATAGTCGGAGCTGAGAATATACTAAACTCTTATAGTCCTTATTATATCGTCACTGCTTCGTGATACATGTCATATATACTGAGCCTGGGGTAGCTGTGGTTATGTGGTAGCTGTGGTTATGGGGACCTGTGGTTACCCGAGCGACCCCACTTTCAAAAATAGCTGATGATGTCATTACAACAAAGCGGCCGGGCTGCTAAGCTTACAAAGCGCGCGGGAAGGAGCGGGGCAAAGGCAGGTGAATGTTAGAGTGTGCATGTCTGTTCTCTTGTACTTATTTGATCATTCGTTCTTCTTCCGTCCGAAATGAACAAAAAACCAAACATAGAAATCCTTAAGGAACCTAAAGGATTCATTAAAGGCATCCAACTGGTAAGTTTGCTGTACAATTGAGTCACAGAGTAATATTTGATCATTTCGTGCACACGACGTCGACCATGGTTTTGACTGTCTCGTTTCTGCAAGTTGCTTCTGCAAATCTGGTCTCTCTTTTAAAACTGTATTTAACAACCCTTTTGCTTCTTTGACGGCCAAAATGCAGCTTTTATTCTTCTTTAGTCTAAAGGCTCTTGTAGTGCATGTTTACAAGTTTCTAATTTTTAATGATTGCATGCCGAAAATACATGCAAAAATTTCAAATATAATCTTTATGCAGGCCGAATTATTTACAATATTTGACTGTTTCAGTAAAAACTATAATTATATTTGATGATCAAGAAAAGGTGTCAATGTAGAATTTAATGGTGCAAATGAGTTTGCCGTTTATTTATAGCCTAACGTATGCATGATGTAAAAGCTAAAATAGGGTCTTGAATTTACTTGAAAACATGTTTTGGAAAATGATTAAAATGTGCGTGTTGAAGCGGTTAAGTGATTAAACATCCTGCACAGCCAGTTTCACAATGAAATTAGCACATTGATAAGATTAAGTGAAATAGTAAATAAAGGGCTTTTACATTGTAAATCCTGTATAAAATTATCCGAAAATTGAAATCAGTATCTGTTTAGTACATGTTTGGCTACATCTCTGAATCTCATGGGATAATTTGCTGTGTCCTTAGGTGAAAGATTTGACTCTTACAGTTCTCTCTGTACCTTGGGATATACCAGTGAACAATATATAATAAGGGTGGGGCTGGGTGCGGTTGCTAGGGGACTAGACTCCAATCCAATAGCTCTAACCATACTCCAAAGGTTTCATACTGCAAAAGCAGGGGAGAGACCTCAGCACCAAGAAATCACCTACCTCCTCTGTTTCATTGGACTCCAACAACCCATCAATTAACTGTATTGTTTTTCTGTTTTTATTCAGTTCATCACTATCTTCGCATTTGCAACAGTGGCAGGCTTTGTCGGAAAGTTTCAATTTACTATCAACTGCCTTTACAAACCACTTAGTGATTCAGTATCATCACGCGTAGTCAAGGGTGACTTCTTCTACCCATTCAATGGCATAAGTTTGTATGAGGTTATGTCAAAAGACACGCTTTGTGCTAATGAGACCAAGGTCCCTGCTTCAGAAGATTCCCTAGACATCAACTACAAGTCTGAGGCAGAATACTTTGTCTTCACGGGTGTAGTGTCCCTGCTGTTTGTCATAGTTGCACTTGTTTATTACATCCTTTTTGAAGATCGTGCGAAGGAGGCAACTTCAACTGATGTTGGTCTTTTCTCTTTCCCTGTTGTGGTAAGTTTCTTGTCATATTTTAACCTACTGCAAGTGCAGTAGTCTGCTGGTTAGTGCACTGGACTCTTGTTCAAGTGTGGCCAGGCTGTTGTGTTGTGTTCTTGGGAAACACTCTCCATTCTTATAGTGCCTCTCTCCATCCAGGTGTACCAATTTATACCAGTGAACTTAAGGTGATTGCTCAGTATTGCATTGCACATCATTACTCGAGGATACCAATTATAGCCTTAGGAACAACGACTCGAGGGACATTTTGATTTGCCATAAATGATATGTTGTATTGTTTCTTATAAATGAGACTTGCTAGCTATCAAGTTTTTTGTCAAGTATTCTGTTAATAATCTTTCCTTTCAGTTACTGCAAAGTAGCTCGGGTGATTAGCATAAATGTGGTAAGATTGACCCATAATATCTCTTTTGCGGGCATGGTGACTTAACCTGTTTTATTGTATTTTTCGAAACTGTGCTTGGAATTGAACATTTAGGGAAGGTTTCAAAGAAATCATTTGACAACTGTTATTTCTGAGGAATCACCTTAATGCTGGGAGTAACCCTGCAATGGGCGTACATCCCATCCAGAGAGGAGTAGAAATACTCCTATTAACTCAAGTGATACTACAGAGACTGGGATAAGCCCCAGCCTGAATGCAAAGCAACTTGCCCAAATCACCAAAAAAGCAACCAAACGATTAACTTTTTTCAGGTTTCTCCATCAGGGTTCGAGACTTACATTTAGCTCATTAGCCAAGAGGCTAGTAACAGGTCTGATTTTACTAGCCAAAACTAAAATTGTACTAGCCAGACTTGTCTTGCAGTTTAACTGATTTGTCTTTTATGGGAGTGCAGGGATGTAGCTAAGGGCCGGCTACCGGCTAATTTCACCGGCTAAAAGAGAGCTGATCACCGGCTTACATGTAAATTTCACTAGAAAACAAAGACTCAAAGAAATTTTGTAGGTACAATGGCCAGAAAAGCCGGCTGAGCTTGTTTGTGAGCCGGCTTAGTTATTTCTTAGCTACATCCCTGGGAGTGGTTGAGCTTGTTGCAATATATCTAAAATCCTCAACCTCATTTACGCTAAATGAAATAGTATCCATGAAGTTCCGCATGATTTCGTTCAGTTTACGGAAAGCATCGTTCCTTGTTTTTGTACTTCAGTACTCCAGTGCTTCACAATTTTTACTAGCTCAAATGGCTAGTGAAAGCACAAAACCTACTAGCCAAAAAGGCAATTTCACTAGCCTGTGGCTAGTTGGCTACCGTTAGTCTCGAGCCCTGTCTATAATGAAAGCCCTGTCTTACAAATTGATTTAAACTAATTTGACTTCCTGTCTGGTAGAGGGTCCGCACATTCCAGCAGCCCACTCTGCACGTTATTTTTGGTCGGAGCATATCCACTTTTGAGATGTTAGCGTCCTTTCGGCTTTGGCTATCGTCTGTCATAGGTCCAGTTTCCTGGCTAGCTTTTATCCTCCTACCAGCATTTTGTTCATTGGCTCCGGTTTCTGTAGCATGCAGGTTTTTTACGTGGCAGGGTCGCTGGCCCTGCGCACAACCCTCCTCCTTTCGCATCCTGGGCTTGGGACCAGGCAATGGCGGAGTTCGGCCTTATGTGCTACCGAGCACGAAGAGGATTAAGTAAGTAATTTGACTTCCTGTTTCCCTTTTGCATACAGGATTTTGTTTTCACCATCATCCTGGTCATTTTCTGGTTCACAAGCTCCATTGCTTGGGCGTCTGCTTTGTCTGGTCTGAAAGATGCTACTTCACCAGATGCTATACTCAAGGCCTACCCGGCTTGTTCTCGGAATACAAAGATTGCTACGTGTGGATCATTTGAAGGGGCCAAATATGGTGCTGCAACTGTTTCTGTGGTAGGTGATTAGGTTTAAAGGGACTTGGGGCCTGATTACCTTCTGAGCTGAAATTTCAGCCTGGTTAGAAGCACCAAGATTTCAGCTTGGATTCCAGAATAAATCTTAAAAAGGTGTTTGTGAAATGAGGGGAATTTTCAGCCCAGGCTCGTGCTGAAATTAGCCCTGTAATCAGGCTGTTGGTCGCAATGGATGAAGCCATTTGGTAATATATAGCGCTGCCTTAAAATCAAAGGAAACCAAGGTGTGAAGGTTATATGAGGTGGATTGTAATTGACAATTTTAAATTATCAGATTCATTTCTCAGGGCTGCAAATAATTTTTTCCTGAAAAATCCAACTAGGTCGGCATTTTGATGAGACAAAACTGTACTACTCACAGGGTTCACATGCTACCTTAATCCTGTAAGTCCTTGAATCTCAGAATAAAAATTCAAGGCCTTAAAAGTCCTTGAAAATTGCAGTCAGTGCTGGAAAGTGCTTGAAATTTGTAGCCAATTTCAGTCAACCTAGACTTTTACCTGTCTGGTAGGCACACTTGCTACTATGAGCAGCTGGTTAACGCTAGATTTTGCATTGCATGGAGTCCTTGATTAAATGAAAAATGTGTCCTTGAAAATTCCTTGAATTTTTAGTTCAAAAAAGGGTACGAACCCTGTTCTCAATAACATACTGTGAACCCATAACATTGACATTTGCATTGAACAACCAAAAAAAGTTGTCCAGAAATTCTTTCCTACCATAGTCGAGATTTCATTGGACATGATCAGCCATTGTCTAATGTATGACTATTATTTGCAGCACTGTTTCTGGTACATTAAGCATATTTTAATCTTTTCTGTCATTACATGGATCAGAAGTGTTTTGCCTTTGTTTGGAAAAGAGATGGGCAAACAAAATTATGGGAAAACACTGTATATATGACATATAACAGTTGACTAGTTACAGCCACAGTTTTGTTCTATATTCTGGCCAAATTCCCATGTGCTTGATGCATGAAACCAGAAAATCCAATCAGCATTTAGAATTTGAATAGCCCTTATGCGTGTTGACGTCGTACTGGCTCGTTTCACCACCAAGCCTTGCTTTTTGAAGTGCAATCTTGCAGATTTTATTATGAATGAACTCTAAAAGCAGCAGAGATGAAAAGCATTCCAACATGAAAACTGCATTTAGGAGGCAGAGGGTGTAGAATAATTTGTGTAAATGATGCTTTGTGGTGAATGTTGAGGGTATGATGTCATTGTACATTTATAGAGCCTATTGAGTCACTGTTTAACTATTGAATTATTCCTTTAACTACCGTAATCCAATCTTAAATTCACCCTCAAGAAGAATTCTTAAGCTGTGTTTCTGAAGGTAATTCTGATAATTCATTTGTTATTTTGTAGGTCTTTGGATTCCTAAACTTTTTTGTTTGGGGCGGGAATTTATGGTTCCTGTTCAAAGAAACTCCCTGGCATAGCCCGCGGAATGCTGGGCCAAGAGGGGGGAAAGAGAGTGTGCCCCAGGAGCCTCCGCGACAGGATACCCCCCCTGCATCGTCAATTTGAGCTCTTTATATTGGCCTGGAAGGTATACATAATATTATACTGTGGTCAATTTTGCAATCTACCACACTTTGTTGTCTTAGGCCTGGTTAGCTAAGTGCTCTTTTTAACCAATCTAAATTCAGATTCACTCCATCCACCTCTAAATGTGGATTGTTTAGATTGGTATCTGGAGCTCCTTAAAGATTTTTGTTCCATTTGAGCAAACTTGGTCCAGGTTATATCATATGGCCAGCCAGCTTGGCACCCAACAAACAGTTACATGTACCTCATCATTGAAGGGCAATCTTTTTTTTTAATTTTGTTCCAACAACCAAAATCTGGATTAATTAGTGGGTTACACTTTACCCTTACAGAGTTCCTCTCGACCCAGGTGTATAAAAAAATAATGGTGACAAGTGATGATTCTTGACATGTCTACAGTATTCCCTTCCAAGCAGGAATTACGAACCACACTCGTGCATTTTGGGTTCTTCAACACAGCTAGAAAGCATGTCTGGTATTTTCCACATTTAGAACGAGGAATATACATGTATACAGTATTCATCGCTGGTATTTTCCACAGTTAGAACGAGGAATATACATGTATACAGTATTCATCGCTGGTATTTTCCACATTTAGAACGAGGAATATACATGTATACAGTATTCCCTTCCAAGCAAGAATTACTTGCCGCACGACTACACTCTGTTGATTTAATGAAATGCAAGAATTGCGAATCGAACGAATTGAACGATCCATTAACACACACATATGAACTCTCATTTAATGAGATGCACTTCGGACCGAATGAAAGCTATTCGCTCCGTGCGAAACGTACAGACCGTTGATTGCCCTTTTCATTCCTTAAGAAGGGATGATGATCCGTTTGACTTTTACGGATCACTGAGATGTAATGTAGAATATACGAACCGTCAACCCTACTACGGAATGTAGAACATTTAAACAATCCGTACGAATCGAACGAACTGAATTTCAACGGATCGATACAGTGCGGGTGTATTGGACATGACTGTTAAAATTGGGGGGGGGGGGGGCAATGATTGCTGTGTCTGGTCATACTCGTGAGGCAACATGACAAAACTGACAATTTCCAGATTATTCTAATCACTAGTAAGAATGCAAAATTTGCCTATCATATAGATATACCGGTGGAATGCAAAATTCAAAGACAATTAACCATACCCACATTTACATACATGAACCTGTTAGATAAAAAATGTTAGAGGATAAGTTGTGATTTGATGCTTGACCATCATAGGAAGAGACACTATGACAGTAAATTTCTTGCCCAAAACACACTTCAGCGACCCAGTTAGTGATGGAACCCAGATCATTTGATCTGTAGTCCCAGTTAGGAGTTTCATTAGACCACTGCACCTTCCAATATCTACAGCAATGTGGCCAAGTTATTTAATTTTTTCTTTTCATGTTTCTTGCAGGTTACTGTCTTTGTGGATCATTGTTTTCAGCTGGCATTTAGTATAACTTGTTATGGAAAGTACTTATGAAAATTATTTACAATTGTCAGTTATTTTTTTTTTGTAAAGGGTTAATATGGATTTTACATTACTGTTTGGTTTTATTCAGTTTAGCCCTTGAAGCCCTTTGATATAGCAACTTCAATACATAACAATATGGGTTCGGATAACAGGTGTTTGATATCCAAAGGAAATATTGGTAGACCAGTAACGAGGCTAGATGTATGCAAGTTGATGTTAGGGCTTTAAGGGCTAATTCATCATCAGATTCTCCCAACTTTTACTATAAGAAATGTATGGAGACCATCAAGGAGAATTTGTATGTTGATTTCTTAAAGGGTTGATACATAATCAAATTCTCCCAACTAATATATAATATATAATTCTCCCAACTAATATATAATATATAATTATATATAATAACTAATATATAATATATAATTCTCCCAACTAGAAATGTATGAAGACCAGTAACGAAAATTTGTATTTTGATATCAGGCGTAATTAAAGGGTCAATACACCATCAAATTCCCCCAACTACTGTCAGTAGTACTATAAGAAATGTATGGAGTCCATAAAGGGGAATTTGTATGTTGGTAACAAAAAGGCATCCTGAGTAAAAAACATCCTACTTGTGTCAGTGTTGTTCGCATCTGTAATTTGATTTGTCACTGAAGCTCCTTTCCAGTGATAACCCAAATAATGGATGTAGACAGCTTTTGTGTGTCAATAAGTTATTGTATTCAGATTGGCAGTTGAAGCACTTGGTAAAGTTTCTGTATGTTATTGGGACATGCTAACACAATATTATTAAGACTTGTGGTGGCAGTGAGTCATTTGAGATAAACATTACATTCACATACAAATTTGAGATGCTTTTTTCTTCTATAGAAAAAAAAATGCTGTGATAATTGTGAGTAAAATTCATTACTTGATGTGTGAATGCCACACTAAATTTTCTTTAAAGCCAAACACCCCATTGGCTTTGTAGGGGTACTGTAGGAGTTAGTGTTTGGGGGATAAATTTTGACATCTTGTCAGGTAATTGCACTTCCGTTTGACATTCTGCTTGTGTGGCGTAGTGGTGCAATATTAACAGAAAGAAGCTGCTCTTTGACACTGCAACTTAGTTAGAATAGGTTCTTGAGGCTGTGTTCTGTTATTTCAGTATTCTGAGCAGTTTTCAAATGACTTTTATAGCAACAAAACGTAATTTACACCATCTAGCCAATCACAGCTTACTAGAATATGCAATAAGCCAATCAGAATTTCTGCCTGGTTTGTACTTAACTTTGCATAGAAAAAAATTCTAATTTTTATTTGCATGTAAAAAATGATTTAAATAAGCTGTTTTATTGGTTATGATGAATTTCATACACTCAGTATCAACTAATTTTATTTTTTATTGGTTTTGGCTTTGCTTTTTTTGTTTTTTGTCTTTCAATTTGCGAAGCCCAACAAATAAAAAAGCCAAAGCCGATTAATAGATAACTTATACAAGTGTGAGGTAAAATAAAATTGTCAATTTTTCAAGGCAAACTATTAATATCATTGATGAAGTAGCATTTGTGTTGGTAGTAAAGTTTCACAAGTTTCATCAGTGAATTGAAAACTGCTCTATGCTTCTAGTAAACTTATTCTGCACATTTAATATTTAATATGATTTTTTGAGTATAACATAAATTGAATATTGGTTTCTAGTGTTAATTTTCATGAATAATTTCAATCTGATGTTGATCTTTTTGGTTCAGAAAATAGCGTTTGTTTGATAATTATTTGTAAGGCACGAATTAATTATGTTAACATGTGCTTTTTACCCCAGTATTAAAAAGAGTCTCCCTCAAAATCGAGAAGTCGTTACGCACGGCATGTCACGTAACGGTAATGCGTGACGACTTGTACCGGCTGCGGGCAGTACATAATTGTCCATAACCTGTGACCAGGAATTAATATAAAACACCTGATTTTGGGTTACTGTATTCCTTAATTAATAATGGATGAGTATTTTGTAAGCTTTTGCTTGGTTAGAGCCTTCTGAATAGTCACTGGTTATGTATGCTGACTGTGTATTAAATATATTCTTGCGGTTTAACAGTATGGTGGTGGCTGTGAATTTTTGTGTCGTTCGGCAATTGCTTGGTGTACAGTTTGCAGCAAATAAACAACTCATAATAACGCCGGAAGCTAAACAAAAGCCAAACCACAATTGATTTGTTAAATTTGCTTCTCCAATTGGTTAAAAAAGGACGAATCTGATTGGCTAGAGAACAAGTAACATTTGTTCGCCCCAGTCTTCTTCTTCTTGTCATTGCCCGAACTCTCCCGAATAAGACGTAGACCTGGGCCGAGCGAAAAAATTACGAGAAGTATGAGAACCTGAAAACTTGCGCATCGGGTGGGAAAAAGTTCAACTGTTTTGCAGTAGATTTCAAGCACTATTCCTCATTGAGTAGAAGCATACAGCAAGAATTGAATTTTTTCCCCATAATTTTCTTTCTCTGAGGCCACTTCCGAATTTAGCTTTCACTTGTGAGTACAGAAAATGCATTACGTCACATGCGAGATGTGACGTCACAGTATAAATGTTCGGCTAAACAGTCCTAATAAGCGCGTTGAAGAATGTTTTCACATTGAAAGGACGTAATTACTGCTTTCGGCGTTTTAAAAATATTTGCAGGCAATTAACTAAAGCCAAGTTGTATTGGAAACAAGAAGTGTACTTATGTAGTCACTAGCCTTTCCGCGCGCATGGTAAGTTCATAGCTTTTAGGTGACTTTTTAATCTCCTCAGTCGCCTGTATTCGACGAAAAATAGAATGCAAATACGTTGAGGCATCCATTTCGACCACTAATTCTATTCCGCGTTCTCGTTTTATATTTTCTCGCGATTTTTACTGCAAGTAATCATATTTTAGAGGCGGATTTAAATTTGTTTCCAGATGTAGTGTTTTCCCCGGCTCTTGTTGTTGTCGTGTAGGGATAAAATAACATTAAAAAACAAAATGTCAATATGAATATTAAATAAATGGTTACCGTAAATTTGTAGCCTCGAAAAAAGCGAATTTCAAAAAATGAGATCGCCAAAATTCGAAGGCAATTTAATCGCTCTTTTCGACGTATACAAACTCGAAGTCGGAATAGAATAGAGCTTCGAGCTCAAGTATTACAGCTCCGAAAAATGTTACTCGCTAAAATTAACGCGGGGTTTTTCTCAATTCAAAATGGTGTTTCGATGCAGGGTCTAGGTCTTAATGAAATCATCAAACTGACTTATACGAGTCCGAAACATAATAAATCTTGTAGTTTTCCAGTCTGTAATGTTAGATTGACACGACTCAAACATCTGTATTGATTTTAAATCTGAATTTAAATTGAAATCTTGGTATGTGGTTTTGAAATTTGAATGTGCAAAATGCGCTAACTTATTTTTACCAAATGACATCGGTCAAAATTAATTGATTTGTCAATTTGGAGGATAAGCTGATTTTGAAATTTGCATAAAGACATTTTTGCCTGGAATAAAATATTCAAAGTAGTGTTTTCGCTCAACCTGTTTAACAGTACATAACTCGCAGAAAAGCCAATTCGAAAGATCGTTTTCCCATACCTTGAAACACCAAACGAAACGCAGTGTAATGAAAAACTGACAACATCGGAGTATTGATATTTTCAAATGACCGTCATACGCGCATTCTGAAAGGGTTGTGTTGTAAAGAAATTTTTAAAGTTCGAAACAGGAAGGTCTCAGTAGGCCTGGTTAGCAAGAGTGTGCCGTTCCACGCTTTTATGTGCAATATTTCATCTTTTTTTCAGATTCTCTTTCGATACAGCTGCAGTTTAGAGAGTGTTTATAGATGCAACATGTTTTGGTGCAGTTTCCCTTTGGGCCCACAACTCGCCGCGTGCACTGGGTGCCACCCCTAGAACATTGCAAGGAACGGCGATTTAACCTGGTAAGTTGATTGAAATGGCCCGGTTAAACTCACTGAATAACCCCTTTCGCGTTGCGAGCGTATAAATTTTATATATTTGTTTGTGAAAAATGGAGATTATTTATTTAATTACTTCATGCACATAACGTAAATTGTTACCTTTTTTAGAAAAAAATATTTGCAACTTTTTCGAAATGGCGAACTGATCAAATGAAAACAATTAAGGAACTGTCAATTGAAAATGCTTTTGGG
>OX393574.1:3251962-3259462 GCA_947652115.1 Blastomussa wellsi | reverse complement strand
GCTTGACCCAGTTTCTGTAACATGAAGAGTTAAGCTAGGATTGCATACAGGAAATTGTGCATGTTTTCGGGCAGGGAAGTTACAGCCCCCAAGTCGCAAGGTGCCCATATGCCTATGGGAGGTGGTCCAAAATTTACCATACCATTTTCAGGAACTGGTTATTGCCTTGCTTCAGTTCAGTAGATTCTCTCAGATGTGGGACACTGGTTACAAGGAATGCAAAATGGAAAGGGGTGGTTCTTTTGGTTGGCCTGGTTTTATTGGAAAAATGTCATTCCATTTTACAACAGTTTATCCAACCTCAGGAAGATGAGAGACCCTGGGAACAAGGTTGCAGTTTATCCTGGTTGGTCTGACTGGTCGGCCTGACAATTGAAAATAAAAAGTAGCCACAGACTACTTGACCCAGATTCCAGTGTACTAACCTCCTACAAAATTATCTTTCAATAATAATGTAATTTCAACTTATTGCTCTGTGCATGATTACGTTTTGGGCAGGTTGGTCTCACTACAAACATACAAAACTTAAGGTGGTATGAAGATGCAGATCACTTCTCATTCTTCCCCCGTTCATATTTGCTTGGCTCAGATGATGAGAAGATGGAATTTATAGGTATGTGGATGGGTGATCTTCCTGTTTGTTTACATAACTGCTTGCATTGTCTTGTACTTTCACACAAAACCAGTTCCCATCTTGAATTGAATTCCTGGTGTAATCTACTGCAATCCCTCTCAAGTTCTTGATTTGAAATTAAATGTACAAACTATTAGGTGTGTGAGTCCAGAATTTAAAAAAAGGAAGACACACGAAGCCAGATAATAAGTTAGGTTGAACCTGGACTAACAAACAGAAAATCAAGATTATTAATTTTTAAGTTACTCTCCCTCTTCATTTGCAGATGATTATCGCCTGACTGCTTCTATTAGCATAGTTAAGTGGGTAGTCCAGAGATACGAGAATGGTAACACCGATGAAAAACCTCATTCCAAGCAAGAGGCTTCACCTGAACAGGGGCACAGTACTCCCAAAACTACGTCAAGTACACGACTCAGGGATTCTGCCTTGTCCAGAGCTGCAGCTAGTAATTCTGCCACATCTAGGGCAGCATCAAGAACGTCCTCCCGCACAACCTCCAATATAATACCTGTGAAGGCTCTCACGCTTGCACTGGAGGCATGCCGTGACTTTCTCAGATGTAAGGAACACTTGGATATTGATGAACCAATCAATAAGGTCGGTTTTGGAGACATCTTGTGGTATAAGTCAGTCATCTATGTTGAGTCAGGACTTTGATTTCAGTTTCTGCGGCAACAAATATGTTTAAATAACATTGGGTTGCTAGCTTATTGTGCTCGACCCTCACCCCTCGCCACCCCCCAAAAATGGCAAAGCCAATGATATAAGGTTGTAAACCATTTTGACAGAATCAACAGTCTGTTTTCAGATAATTTCCAACATCGCTGTGACTGCTGCATAACAGCCATTGACTCTTTCTTGGCCTCATGTCACAGCTGTTCTCGCTTTTGAAATAAACATTGATTCTATACTGAACTATTTTCAGGCTCCATCAATCACAGAAGATTCATGGAAGCTTCTTGTTGACTATTATTACCAGGTCAAACGGTAAGTTGAAGCAACATGCTGTGTTTGATATAGTTGCTTAGACCCCAATAGATGGGTTCTCCCAGGGTGGTACGCAATGAAAACAATAACAAAGAAGTGAAGGATTTTTTTCTGGGGGGGGGGGGGGGGGGTATGGGAACTTAGGTAATTAATGACATACCGTTTGCAACACCTATTCTGTGTAGTTTGATAGAGAGGTTTTTGATGTTTTAGATATGGGTAATCTCTATCATATTGAATATTTTAATGCAGACAGGAGCAAGAAATCACAGTTTCCTGTACACCAACCTAGTATTCCTTGTGTCTCACACTATTAGTTTAGTTCAGTTTTTGGAATAATGTCATTACAATCCCTGTTTGCTAAGATTGAAGACTTGCTATGTTCTGTTTTAGCCATGATGCTGTTATTGCTACAGCTTATCCTTTCCTCAAAGAGTGTCAAAACATCTTGAAACAGGTGAGTTCAGTTCAACAAAATAATGCACAAAATCAAGGTAAGACAACTTTTGACAGTCAATACAAAACTGATTTGTTTGGCAGATAAAAGAACACCTTCCTCAGATAGACATTGATGGCACGAAGAACATTTGGATTGTCAAACCCGGAGCAAAGTCCAGAGGCAGGGGTAAGCATAGGAATGAACTGATAAAAATTCAGACAGAAACTGTTCTAAGAGGTAATCCAATGTTTAGTTACTAATTGGCCCCTCAATCAGATCATTAGACCACTGTTATGTGGGAAGGGCTACGAAGCTATTCTCTTTGTATCCATTGCATATCTGTGATGCCATGCAATGCGTACAAAGGGGCTATGAAGCTTTTACTCTGTATGCATTGCATGCCTATGGTAGGCATGCAATGCCTGCAAAGGGTTGTGAAGCTATTCCCAATGCATGCATTTAGTGCTAGTGATAGGAATTCTTCGATTGTTCTTCCAACATCCCAAGTGGTTTATCAGCCTATAAACCATAGAAACTGGTGGTCTATTGCTTTTATATAATAATTCAGAAGACGTGCGATTTTTCCATGACTTTACTGGCACAATAAACCATAGCTGATTGACCAATCAGAGCGCGCGCATTGATTTGGTTATTATATAAAGGCATGTAATGTGTGCAAAGGATTTAGTGTCAGTGATAAGCATGTAATGCGTGCAAAGAATTTAGTGTCAGTGATAGGCATGTAATGCGTGCAAAGGTCTGTGAAGCAATTCCCTCTATTCCTCTCTTTCAAGGAATCATGTGTATGGATCGGCTAGATGAAATTGTGAAGCTTGTTGGAAGTAATGCTGTTGGGAAGAAAGAAGGTCACTTGGTTGTCCAGAAATATATAGGTAATGTATAGTAATAGTATGGTTGAAAATCTGGTAGAAAATCTGGGTGAATGTCATTCTTGTCTCCATAGCCCTTGTCATTTAGCTGACAGGGCCTTGGCACGAGAAACGAAGAGCTCTGAGGACATAGGATTTCCAGTCCAAGATTTTAGGACTTCCGACTTCATGTATGTAGTATTGTTTTGAACATTTTGACTTCTGTTTAAGATTTCTTTGTTCTCAAACAGCCAATAAAAAGTTCATATGTCCCCAGAGCCCTTCGTTTTTTGTACCAAGGATCCACTGGCTAAGAGAAACGAAAAGAGCCACTGAGATGAGAATGGAAGAGCATGCAAACTTTGAGAATTTCCACACATGCAACTGTAAAACCCTACACCCTTTCCTCAGTGTTAACAACTCAGGGAAATCCTACCCGTAGAAACCAGGTGGGTCTCTGTCCACAATCGATTTTGATTCAATGATTTCATGAGTAAGGTTTCTGAGATCTCTAGTTCTTTACTTTAGTTCTTTTTCATTTTTATACAGAGAAACCATTGTTGATCTATAGAGTGAAATTTGACATCAGACAGTGGTTTCTCGTAACTGACTGGAATCCTCTTACACTGTGGTTCTACAAGGTAATTATCATTTTAACAAAAATAGCTAATCTAAACAGTGAGCCCAAGCTATGGACTGCGAGGTAGGTGAGGGGCTTTCTACTCACATGTTTGTAAAGGTATGCTTCAACAGTTGATGCAGCACCACAGCAGTTCCCTGAACCCTATTTTCGACTTGACTTTAAAACGCTTTATGGTTGGTTATTCCTTTAGGCTGCTTATGTAGCAAGGGGTGTGGAGGGGGGGTTGGGTGGGGTTATCATTATTCTATTCCCAACTTTCTTTTAGTACTGACGATAAATTAACATGAACACTTTATGTGTCACTTCAAGTCATTTATCAAATATTCATGAATGACATTTGCTTATTTTCTTATCTTTCTAGGATTGCTACATTAGATTCTGCAGCCAGAACTTTTCTCTGGATAACTACCATGTGTAAGTTTAAATTGCAACTTGGGGTTTGGTACGTACATGTGTACTGATCACTAGTGATGGAGTAAGATTTATGAGAGTTATTATGAGAGTTAATATTTCAAGCTTGGTTTTGAAGGGGTAAGAAGAATGCTGACAGTATTTTGTGTTTCTTCTGCATCTGTAGAAGCATTCACTTGGCAAACAATTCCATCCAAAAACACTTTGAGAATGGAGTTCGTGACAAGCGCATTCCTGATGAAAACATGTGGAGTAGTGATGATTTAAAGGGTTACCTCAAGTGAGTAAATGAAAAAGATATTTTTTGTATTTTTAGAGGGAAGATAACCATATATACATATAATTATAAAGCCATGTTTGTCATTACAGTCTTTCCCGTAAAACCGTGAACACCAGAAAAAATTTCTGGAATGTTTATTGTGTAGTGACCAATCGCAGCAAAGTTCAGGACACGTGAACAAACCTCAAAACCACAAACTAATGACCGTTGCTGTTTGCGGTTTAGTTTTCTCACACCTGATTGGCTTTTTCTTTGTAACACAATAACATTCCATAAACATTTCTGGTGTTCACGGTTTTACGGGAAAGACTGTAAAAGAAATGTCAAAACAACAGTTTACTAAACAAAACAATAAATGGTGACAAATCCAAAAGGAACAAGGGTGATGATGATTACAAACATTATAGTCAAATCATGAATTTAAATTCCCACCAAATCCCTAATGCCAGGAGAATCTGTGAGAACATCTGGTAATTTTCCAGGCACATGAAAAGCAGCCTTTTAGAAAAACAGTCACTTAGCAATACACAAGTAACTGCAATTTGACAATTACATTGATTGCTGAATATATATTAATAATATAATCATGTATTAATATATATTACTGGACACCAGTTACAGCAAAATCAATACTGTCATTGCAGGAAGCGTGGTGTCGGTGAGATGTGGGAAAATGTGATCTATCCTGGAATGAAAAAAGCTGTCATCTCTGCTGTACAGTCATGTCAGGAGATTGTTGAGTATCGCAAGGTAATCCTGTCCTGTTACAATACAGTGGCAATATTCTTAATTGTCAATCAAGAACAATGATAACAACAGTATTGACCTGCTCTCACAGACTGTTCGGTGAAGGGGTCATGTTGCAGCTCTGCAAGGTCTCATGTAAATGACTCCCTACCCTATGAGTTCATAATTGAACAAACAAGAGGAACAATGTCCCTAGCCCCAAAAACAATTTTAACTGTTACACTTGGACCAATAGTACAATAGAACAAACAACAGGAACAATAGCAAGTGCTGCACTTGAAGACCAGTACCAGATAGCAGAGAGTTACAAGACTTTGAAAGCTATCACACTACTGCACATAAGCAAATTAAACAGTCTCTCACACAGCCATTATTGGTGACAGTTATTTTTTTTTTTCAGAATTCATTTGAGTTGTATGGTGCTGATTTCATAATTAGCGAGGATTACAAGCCATGGTTGGTAAGCGCAATTTACCATCCTGAGTGATGTGGCAATAGGCCACTTAAGAAAATACCATAATATTCTCTGTTTATCCTTCCTTATAGCGCAACACGCCTTAGGCGAGACAACTCAAACAAATTTGCGCTCTCTGATTGGTTAACTTGTAAAAAAAGTTTGTTGGGTGGCCACACTAAGGCACGTCACACTGTAATATGGAACAGTTCGTGTAATGTCTTCACCTGACCCTTTTTTTTCCCATCTCTTAGCTGGAAATAAATTGCAGTCCTACCATGGGACCAAGCACAGCTGTTACAAGAAAGCTGTGTGCTCAAGTGCTGGAAGATACCATGAAAGGTAACACAGGGCTTTGTTAAGGGTCATAATTCCAAAAAACGTCTAACACCTCACCCCATTTTGACTAATTTTGTTTTGTGAATACAATTAGCATGGTGGTGTTCAGCAGGCACATCATATGGACGAACAGTACATTTCATTTTGTGGCTCATCCTTGGTGTAAGAACCTGTGAAACTTACCAGCCGCCATAACAGAAAGAACAACTGCGGCATCAAAGATCTCGAAACAATATGATATGGAGTGCAGAAACAATACCTGAAAAATTCACAGGTTCTTGCCTGTACTAAGAGTGATTATAGCTCTTTTCCTCTCCTGAAAGTTTAGAGTGAAATGATTTTTTGTTGAAATTTCCATGGCTTGTGCTTAATATATGGCTTGTTTACAATTCTTTGTAGTGGTTCTTGACCGGCGAGATGACAAGAATTGCGACACAGGACGATATGAATTGGCTTTTAAACAGGTAAAACGCCCAACAGTTCTTTCCTCTTTACTTGCAAAGGTAAAGCCTTGTAATTACAAATTCTGAAGTCACCCCTTGTTTAATTTGGATGATGTGAAACAATAAGGTTCCAGAAATGAGAGGAGAGTATAGATTACGTAGTTGAAAATCTGCATACAAAGAGTTACCATGTGTTGGGTTGGGTTGGGAAACAAATTCTAAATTTACGAATTTGTATTTGTGAGTGATTAAAATGCCTGACATTCTCAAACAAGGCACAAGCAATTATTTGAGATAATATCTCAAGCGTCAAGGTTTCTGCAGGCCCTTCTTAACGTGTTATTAGCTAGGTACATAATAATAAACTTATTTGAAGTACCTAAAGTTGTGAGAATCATGTTAAACTTAGTTTTCTGTCTCCCTTCAGCCTCAAGTGTCAGCTCCTCCGTACATTGGCATGAACTTGGCAGTAGAAGGGCAGGGAATACGGAAGCCAACAGGAAATACAAAGAAGCACAACGAAGCGACTTCTCCTAGGGTGGTATCCATTCCTAAAGCCAAGGACACCCCAGCGGAGGGAAGTGGTGCCAAGCCAGCATTTGTGTCTCGGCAAAAAGAACTGTCTCCTGATGGTGTTAATGCTAGAATTGTCTCTCTTGCCCGTCCAAGAGAAACACGGAATATTTTGAATACATCAGGAGAGTCACTAGTGACTACAGACTCCAAGTGTCTGGTGGAAGCGAAAAAGAAACCTGAAGGTTCTTGGGCAATCGGTTGTATGTGTGCACCTCAGTCCATTCCTATTGCAACTACTTTTTGCACAACGGATGATGGAAAATTAAAAGGACTCATTGCTCGAAGCAAAACACACTATTCTGAGGCCAATGCTGCACAAGATGTGCACCAGAGACAGAGAGCTCCCAGACCAATGAAAATACCCAAGGCAGTGTTAAAGTACTCCACCGACGCAAATATGCGGCAGCGAGCACCGCCAATGCCCATAACAATAGGCCTAGACACTAACGGAAAACAGTTCTAATCAGGGAAGTCCATATATGGGAGTTGGTCCATGGTCACACTGACAGGCCTAATGTAGGCAAATCAGCATTGTGTGACAAGATTACCATGGATTGTGTGACAATCATCGATTTCAGTCAAGTGGGATCTGATTGTGGTGGAAAAATTCTAAATTTATCAGATTACCCACAGACATCTGTGTAAAAAGTTTAAACATTGAAAATGGAATTGTAT
>OX393574.1:3166962-3246962 GCA_947652115.1 Blastomussa wellsi | reverse complement strand
CAATTGACATTATCAACCCAGTTGATAAAACCAAATTATATTGTAATACTTCCCACCGACGCAGCACCACAGTTTCTTTAGAAACTTACCCCCTCTATCCACAACAAAAAGCCTTACTTTGTTCTTTAGGAGGAGTGGAAGGTCAAGGACAAAGAGACGTTAGAGTGCAAAGAAAAGGTGGGTGGCAAGGCAGGAAGAAAAAAAGGTGGAGAAACAGGAGGAGGACAAAGATGACAATGATGATGACTGAGACAAAGATTAAGAGGACGACAACAAAGATGATGATGATGAGGACGAAAAAGACGAGGAGGAAAAGGAGGAGGAGAAGTAAATATTTTAAAGCAACATGAAAAATAAAATTAAAGTTCAGAAAACCAGTTTACATTGAAAATAAAGTGAGCAGCATGGTAACAAGGCATAAATGTATCATTATAGTGCAAGCATACGCCAAATTTTGTTGAGTGCCTGCGTTGTTAAGTTCAGATTGGTGAATGGTAAGCATATTTTATATTCTTCAGGTGTTTTTACAACGCTTTGAAAATGAAAATACCTGCACGGTAGCATTGCAAAATAACAAGGATCAAATAAGATCAGCTCAGAGTTTGCTCACAAAAGAAGCTTCCCTTTAATAACTGAGTACAAGTAAGTTTACAGTAATAAATATTTTAGAGCAGTTTTCAGTTGAGCATCAAAAGTGCATGTAATTAGTGAATTGCTTTCACTGGTTTTGAATTACTTCTCTTAGTGATTGGTTCAAAAATCTTGTGCCGCAAACAGAAGGAAGACCAAATTAACCAATGGTGACTCACACAAGCATGTTTTCCTGCACTTTGCATCGGCTGTGTGTACTAATCACTTTGAGTTTGATTGGTTCACTGGATTGTCTCATCCTTTGAGATTGGCCAAAGTAATAACTTAGGATTTGGTTTAAGACACTCAATTGAAACTTGCTCGATCCACTTAATTGTAAGCCTTGTAATTATAAGTGATTGATGACTTTCTTACCTGCACAATATCTCTCTCAGCATATCTTCCACGAGATGACAGACGAACAGTGTCACCATCAAGTTCTTCCATGGCTGTCATGCAACACATAAAGGAACAGAGAAAAGAGACCATTTCACACTCGGTATTCTTGGCATTATCAACAAGGAATCAGTTGTAGTATGAGCTGTAAAATGCTTGACAAGGGAAAACTTTCACGGTCTTTGAGCTACAGGTTAAATTGACATTTTGCAACATGTTGAGATTACTCAGCTCATGTATTTGGTGCAAGACAAACAAATTTGTGATAAGTTGTATAAAAAGTGTTTCTCGTTTGCAAATTTTGTGATAGATGGTTTATTTAGGTAAGACTCTCACTTTTCTCTCACAGTGTCTGTCTCTACCCAGGTGTATAAATGTGTACCAGTAAAATAATGCATCCCATCCAGGGGGAGTAGAAAGATTCCAAGTCACTTAAAGCTACAGAAACCGGGATAAGCTCCAGCAGTATGGGCCACTAGGCTTGATGCAGACTTAAAATCACCTTAAATCAATTTATTTATCAAAGTAGCGATGAACTTGTAATTATGAACATACCATCAAATTCTGCTGGTCCAACACCGACAATAATGATAGAGATGGGAAGAGAAGCAGCCTAGAACGATGACAAAAGTAATCTGAAATAAACTTTTGACATGTCCTACAAACAAACATTAACTATTTAAATTTATCCTCCAACTTAGATCCAGGATTGGGGGGTCTGGATTTAAGTGCTAATCAGGTCATTGTGTTGTTTCATTGGGGAAGACATTCTACTCTCAACTCCCTCTCCACCCAAGTGTATTAATTAAATAGGGAAACTAAATAAGGGGAAGGTACCAATATTCCCAGTCAAGAGCATTAAAAAAATACTACTACTCAAAGGAGTTACATCATGGTTTCTGCTTTTTGTCATTTGCAATCTGTCTCAATCTTTCCCATCCTTGTTCCTTTTTGGTTTAGAATCACCTCTTTGGGGTTTTTCTTCCTTAGTAAACTACCGTATTTACCCGTGTATAAGTCGACCTTTCACAACCTAAAAGACAGTCCAAAAAATCGTCCTTGACTTATACATGGGTCAAAAACTAAGACCCAAGCACCGGTAAAATAAATTCAGCACAATTAGCATAGAATAACAATTGCCTTTATAATCTCATCTAAGACATCTTATTAACAATGATACAAAATGCGAAGTCCTTGCTTAGCAGTCTGCATCTAAATGACCTAAATTAGCAGTTCAAGGTTAAATGCTTTAAAATTTATCTGCTTTATGTAGATCTGAGTGTTGAAGATACTCTCTGGTACAATTTCAGAATAAAGGACTGACATTTCTTGCAAAACAAAGCCTGCTCATAGATCTTCTGAGGAAAAACATCTTTGTTGCTTCAAACTCCCTGCTCCGTAACCTGGCATGATGTAAGCACGTGTAGTCATCAGTTACCAATACTCGACCGATTTTGTAGCTTGGTTACCAAGTTTTCTAAACACGATGTTTAGCGAGCGTTCTCAAAGATTATTGACCTTCTTTGGTGTTTTGCCTGCCTGCTAAAGCTGCTTTTTCAACTTCCACAGTTAGAAAGGTTTGTCTGCAATTAGTATGTTTGATTTTGTAAGCCTGTTTCAAAAATTATGGACAATATCAATGCTCACATGTACATGTGTTGTTAAAACGATTGCGGACATGCGAGAATATTAAAACTTCACATTGAAACTTGCTGTGATTGCTTGATATATCCATAGTATTTACCTGAACAATAATTCTAAGAAATACAATATATTTAAGTTTTCCAAAAAAGTGAAGAAAACTTAATTTTTTGCCCCAAAATTAGGGGGTCGACTAATACACTGGTAAATACGGTATAATTTTGAGGTTTCCTTGATTTCAAAAAATGCCTCATACATGTAATATCGTGGCGGAGCCCCTTTAAGGCTATAGAAACCAGAAAAAGGTGTGGCAGTGAAAGCCAATTACCTAGTACATGTATGATCCAAGAAGACAATGAACATACAGGTATTGAAAGACTGCAACAAATTAAGCCAAACTTACTGTAACAATAGCCTCTTTTGTTTGAGCCATGTCAGAGATGATTCCATCAGTCAGCATTAGTAGGACAAAATACCTAAAGAGGACCAGAAGGGATGAAAACACACCTTCCACCTTTATTGTAAAATCAGACATGGTGTACAAAACAGAGACAAAATATTCCAACAACGACAATAAGAATTATAGCCTCCATACATCATTAGATAGTCCCATAAACATAATCTAGAATGATGTATAATCTAGAACACTCTACATACTCTTCTCCAGGTCTCTCTCTGTGTGATGCACTTGCTATTCTATAAA
Organism: Blastomussa wellsi; assembly: GCA_947652115.1. Taxonomy (NCBI): domain Eukaryota; kingdom Metazoa; phylum Cnidaria; class Anthozoa; order Scleractinia; family Plerogyridae; genus Blastomussa; species Blastomussa wellsi. The sequence goes on along the minus strand of OX393574.1, from coordinate 3,243,592 downwards.
AAAAAATAAGACATTATTAACTGGTTAAATTTTATTCAATAATGAAACACTGCTTCAACATGGCATCCATGCCCTATTCAAGCCCCTTTAGCAGAGAAGATTTTAAACTTTACATTCAATGATGGAAGTAGTGAATTAATGCTTCCTTGCAGGACCTGTGTAACTCTTTTACTGATGGGATGGTGTGGGAATAAATGTCATGTCGTATGTATGGCAGCCATTTGTTTTTATTAAATTAAATATCTCCCAGTTGACCAATGACATTCCCAACGATTCATCCAGATTTTGTAGCACCATTACAAAGTCTGGGAGTTGATACATATTGTGCTTGTTGAATTGTCATGCTGTTTATAGCATTGTTTGCACTGGAGTGTTGAGTACTAATTATAATAGAATCTAGAAGTTATAACATGTTTACCTTGTGATTTGATTTATTATTGGTGCAAAGTTTGTGGGACCTAAAAACAAATAAAAAATTTATCAATCCTTTATTTAACACGGTCAGTATACTTAGCATAAGAGCTAGTTTCCAGGGTATTGTAGGGTAGACATTGGGCAATGTCTGGTCAAACTTTGTCAATGTCTTCAGGATGAAATACTTGCTGTGGCTGGACAAAATGTCCTGGAGACAAAAAAATGCCTTGCAATGCAAAGACCAGTGTAAAGCTTTGACAATGGGTTATCGTGTAGTCAAAGGCAAATTCTGTGTCGAGCCCAGTGGCCTATACCACCAGAGCTTATCCCAGTTTCCTTAGCATGAAGTCACTGAGAGTATTTCTACTCCCCCCTGGATGGGATGCTAGTCCATCGCAGGGTTACCCCCCAGCAGTATTTTGCCGGTACCCATTTATACACCTGGGTGAAGAGAGGCACTGCAAGAGTAAAGTGTCTTGCCTAACAGCACAACGTAGTGATCCGGCCGAAGCTCGAACCTGGACCGTCCAATCTGGAGTCCAGCGCACTAACCATTAGGCCACTGTGCCTCCCTGTTATCACGTAGTATTAACTGTAATATGGCCACCGTAAAGAGATTCAAGAGCTGACGTTTCGAGCGTTAGCCCTTTGGGCCCTTTGGCCCTTTGGGCTAACGCTCGAAACGTCAGCTCTTGAATCGCTTTACGGTGGCCAATTGACATTATCAACCCAGTTGATAAAACCAAATTATATTGTTATACTTCCCACCGACGCAGCACCACAGTTTCTTTAGAAACTTACCCCCTCTAACTGTAATATGTCTGACCTCTGAACCAGCTTTGTCTGGCAATCAAAGTGGTGACTTAGCTGGATACAAATAAATTATTTGCAGTACTTTGATTGTGATACAACTTTAAAGAATGACTATTTGCATGGACAAGATACAAAGATTGAATGAATAAAGATTGATTTATGTAGGCTAGTTACCATAGAGCTGAACTCTCTGTATACTGTGATAGTAAGCTGCCGTAACTCCATCTATTCCTTCACACATCGGATTTTGAGGATTACCATTCTGAAAAAAAAAACATATTATCCAAAATAAATCTACTGTTAATAGATAAGATAGTGAAAAAAAAAACAGTCTTAAGTGACAAAAGATTAAAAAGGTCTGCCTTCTCCAAACAAAAGTGAACTTAATATGACTTTCCACACACATGGATGCTGTATCACTGAACTATCCACGGGTGATAAAAATTAATTAAGTTCCAATTTTCAAGAGATAAATATCTGAAAGCTCAAGTGGCTAACAAATGTCTGTAGTCCATGAACTCAAGAAACACTATTCACCCCAAGCCATACTTTTCTCCCATATTTCTTTGTGTCTATAATAAGCAAGCAAAAAGAAAATCCAGGAAATGCTAGTTATTAGCATTAACTGTTAATCCTTTTTTTGCTCAATGGGAAAAGGGTCCAGGACAGTTGTCTGTCTACTAAACAGAAAAATGTAACACAAGATGGGCAAAGCAAGCAAATTTTGAGAGCTGCTTGTCCAGGCGGAAAGCTGAAATTTATTAATTTGTGTTTCAAGCGAGCATCTTCGTTCTTGGTACTCACCAAGGGAAACTCGTGGGAGATTTGCCAGGCTGGAGGCAAGCGAGCTCCAAATCCAAATGCTGGGAACAACTTATCTCTAGACAAAACAAAAAAAGGGAAATAACCATTAAACTTGTCATAATCAATGAGTCCTGTTTTGGGTTCAGTCCTTCATATGGGAAAGGTTGTTATTTAGTATCATCAACCTATAATATTTTTATTTGGCCTCGTACCTGCAATCTATTGTACGCATTACAGGCCAATAAAAACAGCACTATAAGTACACTGTGTGCAGACAAGCACATATCATACTAGCATTATAGGCATGCAATGCATGCAGAGAGCTATGTAGCTGTAACCCTTTGCACATATTGCAAACCTGTCATACTTGTATAATAGGCATGCAATGCCTGCAGAGAGCTATGTAGCTGTAACCCTTGGCACATATTGCAGACCTATCATACTTGTACAATAGGCATGCAATGTATGCAGAGAGCTATGTAGCTGTAACCCTTTGCACATATTGCAGACCTATCATACTAGCATTATGGGCATGCAATGTGTGCAGAGAGCTATGTAACTGTAACCCTTTGCACATATCGCAGACCTATCATACTAGCATTATAGGCATGCAGTCTGTGCAGAGAGCTATGCAGCTAGTGGCATTTTTGCATGCATTGCAGACCTATCAAGCAAGGTAAGTCTTGAATGTAAGATGACAATCAAAATAAGAAAGTACTCACGTGTCATAATCCTGACAAATTCTACCAACAGCTGTAAGAGCCTTTACATACTGATTTTGTTCATAAGGATTGATATAGTGCAGAGAGTTGGCATTCTTTGGATCACCTTCAAATAAATATAGAAATTTGAGTCAAAAGGGACCTTAAGATTAAAGTACGTGTAAAGCACTGAATAGGAGTGAAACTTTTCAAATGTCATTCTTATGCCTTGGACTATCAGTGGCTCTCATTTGGTCAAGTGCAAAAACTGTGAGAGGAGGTGTCAAGTTCCATGCTTGCTGTTCGATAACTGTCAACTTAGTCACTTATTGTGCACAATTTGCCAAAAATTAATAAATAAAAAAAATCTGTCAAACTCTAACAGTACAGTCTACAGCAGCACACACATTGTTACAGAGAAATAACAATTAAATGTTCGAAACAATAACAAATTAAACATGTTACCATTTGAAGCTGTGAAGTCTATGGCTACTGTAAAGTTTATTTGTGTTCTGGAACAAAATCAATTTTACACACATTAAAATCAGCACTGTTCAAAGTGGCAAAAACATTATTGTTGGGGTACAGTAGGGGTACTGTACCAAGAAGAGACTAAGAGAATTCTACTCCCCTCCCCCTGGATGGGATGCTAGTCCATGGCAGGTTTACCCCCCCAGCATTATTTCTCAGGTACCCATTTATACACCTGGATCACAACACAGGGCCCTGACCAAGGCTCGAAGCCAGACTGTCTCATCCAGAGTCCAGCGCACTAACTGCCACCGCAAAGTTAACAATAAATATTGGTATAACAGGAAAAACAAAAACCCCAGACACGTAGGAATTTTATAGCAAGAGAACAAGGATAACTAGAAAAAGTTACAAGGAGACATCTTACCCTCCTCTAATGAAATCTAAAAATGAAGGTTGCTGCTCCAATCTGCACTGCATAAGAGAAATCTGAAAAAAAGATATCATAATTGGAGACTTGATGTACCAGTATGTAAGTCTTGCAGTAGTATTTTGGCAGGCTCAAAGAGCGAGTAGAAATCTAAACAACAAGTAAAAAATAATGTGCAGTGATGCTACACATTAAGATATCCAAAAAGATTATCTGACTTTTTATTTTCCAGAAATGCTGACTTTTCAATGTTCTTGAAACATTTAAGGCACTCAAGAAGGAAACTGGTGTTGTGGAGAAAAATTTTGTAAAAGATATACTATATATGCGGCTTTGGTAAAGGAAGACCCATGAAGACCAAAATAAGTCATTCTGTACATGCAGAACAGAAGCACAACAAAAAAGAGGTACTCATTGCCATGCAAAAAACAGACAGGAGTGTTGAATTTGTGCCCTCATTTTACACCAGAGAAACAGATCCACAGTTTCTTGTAACATGAGTAATATTCAGTTTCAGGGAGTCACAGAGGTGTCCAAATTAAAGACAAAAGTGCTGTTGTTGACGATGATATTGTCAGTTTGTCGATCAATGTTAATATAACTGTAGTTGAAACCTTTCATAATTTGCTAATGATGTTACTAATGTTGTTGTCGATGTTGTCACAGTTGTTGTTTTTCATGTCCTTGCATGTTCTCTGTACAATGCTCACCACGCCTGAGTGTTTGTACCCTTTCTTTTTAATCTGTTTCTTTGGATTGATGGCCTATGAAAAACAGATTCAAGTAAAGAGAAATCATATCAAAATTCCTCCATGCAATAAAAAGTACAAACTGAAATTAACATGACTCCAAAACAAAAACCAGCCAATTTTTTGACACACACAATTCAACTCAAGGCTTTCAACAAGTGGTCACATTAATTTTTACTGGTGACGCTTGTATGTACTTCATACAGTAAAACCTTGATTATGCATATTTCTTGATTATCCAAACTTGCTTCTCTGGTCCCATTTTTTTTCATGCCTTTGCAAAACTATATTCTTTAACTAAGTAAGGAAACTCCAGTTGAAGGACACAGGGGTAGCTTCAAAATACAAATCAGACAAGTTTCATGCTGACGTGCATCGTGACTAATACAGTACTGTGTTTCACTGAGCTTTGATTGCCTCAGATACGTTTTGCTGCTAAGTGAAGATTCACGCTCCACTCTAAGCTCAATCAACGTGGAATGAAAACATCAGCAAGCAGCACATTAAAACCATCTATTATCTGGACTTGATATATGATTATCAAGCTTATTCAGCCCAGCCCCACGAGTCCAGATAACCAAGGTCTGACACTCTGCAAACTGCTCAAACAATAGATTAATTTTCAATGATAAAAGTAAACACATGTTCTACCAAAGCCTGTCGCTACAAACCTCAAATGTCATACCAGGAGTGGAGTTTAGTTCATTGATGGTTGTGGAAAATATCCCAATTAGATCATGCCTAAAACAATAAGATCACCAAGTAAAAAAGGCTAATAAAGTCTTCCCTTTCCTGCTGACCACAGGGAAATCAGTGAGGGATCATTAAAAAAGTGTCCAGTTCTCTGCACTGCAGTCAGTTTCAAAATTACAAGCTCACGATACCAGTTGCGGTACTAAGTAATACAGCATTCCTCTAATACGAAATTTATAGGGCCAATCTTATTGTGATACATCAGAAATTAGTTGTCAAAATAGTGCTCAGGGTTCATTCTACTCAAAGATGGTGGGTGAGTTCTTACAGAAACGTCACCTGGTGATGAAAATGTTTTCAAAAATAATGCTTCTCAAGCAACTGATTTATCAAGTGTTTGTGGAAGAGGGTACAAATTAAAGGAATTTTTAAATAGTTACCCTTAAGTGCCTATGAAATGAAAAAACGAGCTATTGAAAAACAAGTTTATTTAAAAGGCCTTCAAAATGAAGAAGAATGGCATTTTCCTTTGTGTGATATCTCTTCGCATTCCAGAGATATTCAAGATTTTCGAATTATGCAAATTGGGTACTGATGACATCATAAGGTGTGATCGTATGGGTGTAAAAACACAAATGAGGCAATGAAATTGAAACTTGGTGAGCATGTTATAGTCTAAGAAATGCATCAGATGGTGCATATTTTGGTGTTGCTATTATTTTGGTGGCAACACATCCGGTCCGAGACCTCTAATATACAGGAATGGTTATTCCTGTATTTGATCTTGAGCAAACATCGTCCACTTCCTAAAGGTTAATTAGGAGAGCTAGTGCAATATGGGCATTGTGTACACTTTAACTTAGATCAGTCATTTGCCCTATAAAGTCACAAATGAGTAATATTTGATTTAAAAAGGAAAGAAACTGGAACCAAGATTGTTGCCACAGCAACATTAAAATATGTATCAATAGGTGTATTACTTAGGATGCAATGTGCTTGCAAAGTTCCAAATGCATTGAATCATTACTTACAGAGATATGCCCTATTTTGTGTTTTTAAGCCCATACTATCACACCTTGTGACGTCATCAGTACCTAATTTGCATAATACAAAAATCTTGAATATCTCCTGAACGAGAGGAGATATCACAAAACGGAAAACACCATTTTTCATCATTTTTTAAGGCGTTTCAAATAAGCTTATTTTCCAATAGCTCATTTTTTCATTTCATAGGCACTTTAAGTTTTGGCTATTATATTTCGAGATTTTTTTAGGACTAGTGCAAATCCTGGAATAAGCACTTTAGAATATTTTAACTTTAGCACTATAGAAATTTTAATTATTATTATTAACTATCTCACCCTCCATCTCGGTCCCAGTCATAACATTCCACTCTGATGGATCTATAGTACGGAACAATACAAAACAGAATGCATCAAACAACTTACAGACATTGTCTTGGCGTAACACCAAATTCTCAATACTAACATACACATCTTATTCTACTGAGGGGAAACATCTACTAAAAGATTTACTGTACCAGAATTAGAATTTCAGAGTGCAAGTCAGATACAAAGGCAAAGAGAACCTTGGGTGGCAACACGGTTGTCAAAATAAGCCGGCAACCGGCGCATTTCACCGGCTATTCCGAATGCTGTGCCGTCTCCTCCGAATGTTAGTAGGTCAGTTCTAAGCATGATATTGGAGAAATAAAATGAAAATAGCTGCCGACTTTTTGGATGGAACCTGCTAGTCAAAAACCTACTGACAACCCTGGTGACAGCAAAATTAAGTGGAACCATATTAATTATAATAAGTGATTCTCACTTTGTCATCATATTTTTAGGCTAAACTCTCAAATCACCTTAAAGATCCTGGAGAATGTTTTGTAGAATCTGTTTAATTTCAGGTTCCTAAAAGGTTAATTTGTTAAAAAATGCAATGCTAAACTTATAGGCAGATTTTGCATAATTATAGTTACTGTACCTATAATAATCTCCATTGCAAAGGGTCCTGGCATGTATAGTAAATGGCTTCCAGGTTGGATTCAGTGTGTTCTTGATAACCTCTGTTCTGTGAACAGCAGTATAGCTGGAAATAGCAGGATAAATGTAATTTGGAATTATTTTTATGGAGGTAAAAATGTCTGATTTGTTTATTACATTACCGTGTCACATTCTAAGCACCAATTTAAAAGACAAAAACACTGTGTTAGATAAAGGGGCTACACCATAAGGGGAGATGACATGATTATGGTGTTATGTTGACCTCTGATACCCCTGTGTCCTCCCAAGCTCCTGCCCCCCCCCCCCCCCTCCCCCTACCCTGTTTCTCCAAGTCCCAGATAGCGAGTCAGGTCCACATCTTTAAAAGTACCTGGAACCACAAGCCTTTTTGTTCTCATTAGATCCTAGTTAATTAAAACGGGCTGGAATTAGATTTAACTTTTAATTTATTTCTCACACATCACTGTGGCCATGCCAAGCTGACCAATATCACCTGATGTTAATTAGTGTCAAATCAAAACTATTCCACATAGCATTATCTTATAAACTGAGAACTATTGCAAGGCTGTTTTATTACACTTAGCATCATTATTTAACAAATAAAGAAGCCTAAGCCATGTATTATACTGTCATAAAACACGACGGGCATTTGAGAATACGAGGGAAATGTAGAAAACACGAGCCACAGGTGAGTAAAAACAACAAAACAAGCACGATCGATAAACTGAAGCAATTGAATTTTCGCTTCTTCTACTTTCCTCTCGAACTTAGAAGCTTCTTCAACAATCTCTGCAGCTTGACTCAGAATTTCAATGTCTGGAATTTCTTCATAGAAAATGTTTGCCGCCATCCCTTGCAAATTTTCACTAGCATAAAGGTGACAAAAAACAATAAAACACGCTTTTTCTATGTTTTATACCCTGATAAAACATGGGCCTTTTACCAATCAGAGCGTGCGCAGAGTGCTATCTATATTTTAAAGAAACTTAAATCATTTGATGGGTGAGCCAGCAGCATGCCTCAGAGGTCACATTACCTACACCTAGGCAACAGCAGTATGTGACAAAAACATGTTTCACATATTTCCTTTCACTTAACCAGTGGAAAATATCTTTTTAACTAACAAACCTGTTATCTTCATTACACCTGTAAAACACTAAGAAAGGGTCAGATTTTCCAAAGAAGTCTTTCTTGTCAAGCTTATGCCCTTTAAACTGAAGCGTTGCAACATCCTGAAGATGAAAAAGAGTTCTGTTTTAATAAGTCTACAACTGCATAACATTCTGCCGAATAGTGGACTTAATGTTAAGAAATTAGCTTTTGCTTTGTATGTCTATGATTAATAATCGTTCTTGAGATCTTGCCCCACTTCTCTAACATCATAAAAAAGGCAGATCATGTGCCTCATGCATATTTTCCCACTTGTAAATGCTACTCTGTACCTGTAGGCCTGATTTTGTTTCAGGTTTTGATTGATTCAGTGGATTTCCTGTGCTTGGCCTTAGGTCAGAACACTTCCATAGGTTTTACGACAATGAAAAATGTTGCCTCATACACTTAGTAAGAGCAAAGTTAACTGGGAAAATCAAGTTAGATAACTTACTTTGCAGTCACTTAGTTCTTCAGCAGTCACTGTTAAAACAAACACAAAACAAAAAATAAAATTGCACACATAATTATCTACCTGGTACAAGCAAGTAAGCAGAACAAGTATCCGTATTCTGTGATGTAAGTAGTCCAAGTAATGAACTGTAACAAGTTTTCTGTTATGATGAAACCACCTAAAAATCACGACTTACCAATAAGTGTCCCAGGTTTCTTCAGTTTTGCATTTCTAAAAAAGAATTATTAAAAATAGGTAAACACATTTAAGTCAGTCCATCTCTTAGTTAGTCTTGTCTTACAGGTGATGCATACAACAATGATTCAATCATCACTCATACTGTAGGCAATCAGAGGTATCAAAACATCCAAACAAATGAGAAAAAAAATGCTTACATCAATGGTTTTTGAAGCCTTCCACCAAACTCTCCCACAATTGATCCTAATGTGCACTCAGCCGCTCCTAGAAAATCCTGGAAAGGATGTGAAAACAATTATGAACATTGTGTAGCAAGTAAATATACTTACAAACTTGAACAGAAAATGTGCATATGAGTATGATCTAGTTTCATCCAAGTAAACAAGAGCCTCTCCCTGTATACACACTCAGTCAACTCCTTCAAAGTGTACATCCCACTACGGCAGATCTGGTTTCTCCTGGCCACATTTCACTCTGAACTCTCTTTAAGATGCACACCTCTCCAAGGCAATCATGGTTGGCTGGCTGGTCCTACCCAAATTTCACCAGTTTGACTGTAACTGAGCACTCTTTAAAGTAAAGACCTCTTCAAGGAGGACATGCCCCAAGGGTGTATACCATAGAGAGAGTTAACTGACTGTTTATGTACCCTATGAAACATGGACATCTTAGGGCGCATTCATTTGGGATCACTCCAGAATAAGAATAATGCGAGTAAGCGTTTGTTTGGGAGCTATTCTCATTCCGGAATACCTGGATTTCCATTCCAGCTATTCTGCTCCCAGGGGCATAATAGCCAGAATATATTCCGGAATATATTCTTATTCCGGAATATCCCAAACAAACACGTCCTTAGATTCAACTCAAAAATTTTGTACTGATCTGTCAATCTACAGAGATCCGTGAATTATTTCTATTGCTTTTAAGCAATAGACCACAAGTTACTATGGTTTATAGGCTGATAAACCACTTGGGATGAAATTCTTTGAGTGTTCTACCAACACCCCAAGTGATTTATCAGCCTATAAACCATAGTTGAGCCTATAAACCATGAGTTTACTGGCACAATAAACCATAGTTGATTGACCAATCATAGCACGAGCATTGATTTGGTTAATAATTAACAGTTATCATATAATATTATTTAATGTAAGTAAAAACTCATGCAATTCTTGGCTTGCACGTGACGTCATGAAATTTTATAATCCAAAATTAAAGAGCCACCAAAGTTTTTATCCTAATCAGGCAGAAGAGGTGCCAATTTTATGTCTGCTTACAACTTTTCAGCTCAACAGCATGCTTCGTTTGGAAACCAGCGCATTTTGAATTTCAGAGTTATGCCGGTCCGTGACATAAACTTATGATCGTGTTTGTCGAAAAATATATAATTATCTCGGGATTTTTAACCATTTCAGAAGTAAAAGCATTAGGAAAAGTGTTTATGTAAATGATTGTATTTTCAGTACAGATAATCAGTCACTCACAGATAGCCAAAATAAGTTCCAGATGTTTACACCATTTCCCAGCCGCCATATTGGTGTACCAAAGTTGTACACTAACATGGCGGCTCCATACTGGGCTCTATAAATTTGTGCGCAACATTTCGACGAATATCTGAAGTTTGGAATAATGCACAGACCTAAAACTTGGAGAGATGACTTCACTCATTGTCTGCTATAATATTGCAATTTCTTGACTTCATCCACCAAATGGTTTTCGATTTAATTTTGTATTGTGTGACAGTGCACCCCAAGAATACATTATTACATGGAATAATACATCATCATCATGGCATTTTGGGGTCAAAATTCAGGACACACTTACATATTGTAATTAGGATCCTCTAAGAATTATGAACAAATTCTCTACAAATTTCTTAATATAATAATAGTATTACTGGAAGCTAACTAAAGGGAATTAATTTTCTCTTGGTGACCATAAACTGGATATGTAAATTAGAAGACCAAATTAGATGCTAATCATTAATTAAAAGAAGTTAGTGTGTACTTACATGGTCTGACAACCTAGGCGAATTTTTATCTATATCATACCTACAAAAAATAAAACACAGAAAGAATAATTTAAAACAAAATTTTTATTCCACTATATTATATCACAAGAATTTGTTTAGATATAATACATGCTGCGACTTGCTAAAAGTCTGAGCCAGATTTTCTAATATGTCCACAGGTAATATGAGCTATGTTAATGCCGCCTGACTGGTAAAATCCAGGCAGCAGCCATACGATAAACTCCTTATTAACTGTCACTACTAGCATGAAATAACAGTGTGAAAATTTTGTCTTCAGTCTTTCTTGCATGGACTCCGCTTCGGCCACTCTGTGCAAGAAACACCTTGTCAGTGGGTGTTATTTTCATGCCCAGTTAATAAGTGATTTAATAGGCCTAGGTGTCATATGACTCTGGCAGACCTGTGACTTACATGTAGGCACAGGAAAAATGAAAGAAACAGGAAATTATGCAAAACGTGCTTTAAGTATTACTTCTTATGCAATTCTAGACTGAACTTACACTTCAAATCGTAATTTCTGCATTTCTTCAAAGAAATAGTGGATGGTGAATGTTTTCACAAAGTCTGGGTTAAGTGTGTTCATGATGTGCTCTGTTCGTCCAAACTGAAAAAAAAAAAAGAAAACCCTCATTAAATTTTGATAAGTACACTCAAAGAAAGATTGTGGCTCCACTAGTATATGCTCAGGTGTTATTTATTTATTGGAATGCGGCATTTTCAGTCTAGAGTTGATTTTTCTATTTTGATCTCAACATCCCCTTTTTTATTCCCCTTTGATTCTCTTCCCCAAAGGCTAGTCGATGTTCACAGGTGCAATGTGAGGCTCCTGAGGGGAGGTCATATACCAAGGTTTTAGGGCTTTGCCAAGCTATAAAAGCATTGTTCAATGTAGGGGCTAGCTGGCCAAAGTGAATGGAGACCCCTGACATCCTGGAGGAATATCTCAATTACCAGTAATAAATTTGGTGATCTATATATTTTGAAAATAAAAGCAGTATAAAAACTAAAATCATTAACTGCAAATGACTTTTCACTTTTGGTTGTCTCCTTCTCCACAGCTTTTCTTTTCTAGTGATTAACTCAATTATCTCGTATTTTTTATTTGTAATCAGTTTAGTGGAGTGAATCTTAATAAATATCTACCTCTCTCCACTCCTTACTTCCCATCGCCTGAGTGTACATGACCACCACTGAAAGAAAAACACAATTATAACATAGTCTGCAAAAAAAAACATGGAAACTGAGTAAGCTGTACGTAAACAGACTGTCCTGGAGATTTATTCCCCATAGATAACTGGTCCTTGAATAATCTTCCTGTTGAAAGTCCCGCAGTAGAAAACCCTTGCATAAATATTCCTCATGTTAAAGGTAAACTGTCACAAGTATACTTCAAAAATTCAACAGTCCAAAAATGTGTTTACTCCAGTGGAAACCTACAAACAGTGGTTAAGTTTTGTTACAATTACTATGCCAGTGCACTGAAGCTAAATATGGAGTGGTATCATTATGATAGCATCAGGAGCGTTAGGTCTCAACTTGAAAAAGTCAGGCTGACTTTTTCAAGTCAGTGTTTAGTTCTATGGCCACTCTCTTCCTTAAACAATTTGCTTGATATCCATCTCTTTATGTTCTAGGAGCATTTCCTGTATGGATGAAAGAACTTAATCATAATTTTGTGGCCATTTTACTAAAAACAGCTGAAAAATGGCCGTGTTTCTTAATAACAATCTCCCTACGAACAAACAACCAGTAAATAGTTTCCTTGCATTATCCATGACATAATTCTAACAACAACAAATATATTATCCCAAACACAAATAAATTCAAACTGGTCATTGAACCACATTTTTGTGCTACAAAGTTCTTCAAATTTGCAACTGAAAATGAAAAATGAAAGACTATCATATAGGCTAGAATAAGATACTGTAAAAATTATAATGTATTGTTCTTCAACCTAAAGGCCACCTATATTTTACAAACAAATGATTGACTGAAAAACTAACGCTTCTAAAAAAACTATAAAAGAACTGTACTTGTAAAAATTCGATAAAATATTCATGTCTTGAAGTGGTTTCAAGTTCCTATTTACATTATTTCAAAGAAGTAAGTCGTTGTAGAGATATAGTTTGAATACAAACAACAAGAAAAATGCACAAACTACAAAGCATTGTCCCAATTTTCACGTGCAAACACGGAGAAAATAATAAGCTTATCGATCTCTTCAGCTGGTCCGAACCTTCAAAACAAACAATTATTAATTCAAATATCCCTGTGTCCATGTATTACACTTTTGTCCATAAACCTACTTGGATCAGATTTTGAGAAGACGTCCATATCTGCCAGGTTTCTAATAAAACAAATAAGGCTTTAGACAACGGGAAGATTCAAAGAACGTTTATTGTAATTTTTAACTTGCTGCACGCGCACTGCATTCATACTAAAAGACATGTTCTTTCACACCAAAGTACAAAATTATTGACTTTCAATGAAGTCTTACCTGCAAGAAACGTGTAGCTCGACTTGAGTTGCTGGTACTGAACTTCTAAACGAGCTCGCTTCGTCTGGAGAAACGACATCGTGATACGCTGGAGGAGCAGAAGCCGCCATTTTGCCTCGAATCAACAACGACCACGCGCGCGCGATACACGGGTTTGAATTTCATGACCGAACTTTTTCGCGGTTCCGGGTTTTGGGGCCGGTTTCTCGATCGAAAGCTCCCAGCTCCGGAAACTTTTCGGATTTTCGGTTTTCCGTTTTGGCCAGTTTTTGGATCGGTTTCTGTACTGAAAAACGTCGGTTTTCCAGTTTGGTGACTGCCACGGGTTGCGGGTTTTTCTCTTTTTAAACACTTGGTTTTCGGTTTTTAGCGAAGATAAAGTAGGTTTTTCGGATTTGGGAGATTTTTTTGAACGGTTTTTCGGTGACTAATATACCCAGTGCCCCCTCTTTTCGGGCCCGTAAAGCCATTTTTAGTTAGCTGTATCTAAAAAACAGAGAGGTGTATAGACCTGAAACTTTGTATGAAAAGAACCACTGTTCATATCAAAAAAATGTGGATAAAACAGATCTGTATAATTATATGTTTTGAGATTTTGCTATGGCTTTCCGGGTGCGAAAACTTTCCGGGACCTCCGAGAACGGTCTTTGTTTTGACCGGGCCGCTCGTGGTCGCGGCCTTCGGCCGCTGAAGCGAAGTTTCCCCTTTCCGCGAGAAAACCTCTGGTACCCAGGGTACAAACTTTTATCACCTGGGACAATAAACCTTTTTCCGGGTTTGCTTCCGGGAAGTCCAGAATGCTAAGTCCCGGAGGCTAAGTTAAAAAAAATTATATATATATGTTTTCCTCTTGCTGACTAAATTACCTCCAAAAAACGTGATAAAATAGAATTGTTGTATCACTCGCCACTAAAACACTGACAAGTTGACGGGGCTTGTCACGCAAATGTTCTATCAAGAGATATTATTGAATATTAATTTTCCTGACAAGTCTTTTTCAAACTTTCGACTTTTACTCAGGGGGAAAAAAATGTCAAACCAAACGAAAGTTGCCACACGTACAGTCGAGGCCAGATGAGAACACATTGCCGGATGTGATCGTCCCCAGTCGTCTCACGGGGAATGGGAAGGAGGCAGAAAATGTGCGGGTTTGCTTCCGGGAAGTCCCGAATGCTAATTTCTGCGTCTTTCCCGGAAGCAAATTTCTCCGAATTTTATTGTAAACAATACTGTTTCTTGGAACTGCCAAATGAGTCAGGGTCCAGAGTAAATTATTTACTTCGATCATCAGTATAAAGTTAGTACTTTAAGGAAACAATCAATCGAGGGATGGTCCTGAGAAAGGAAATTTGTCACAACAGGAACGTTTGCTATCACTGTATCAGCAATCGAGAAATCGTGATCTGAAACGAGGGAGGAAACTAACGATCTGAAGGTACGAAGTTGTTTATTTGTTGCGGCTGTTGCTAAGTATTCCTTCGTATTGCCCCATTATTACTACGGACATTTATATTCAATATCCAGCAGAAAGAAGACTAAAATTACTAGACATCTTCGATCTACTACTATCAGCGAACCAACGAGAATTAATACGAGCGGATTCTACAAGCTCCCATTGGGAATTTTATCATAGCATTCCGAACAAACATAGTCTTGATCGAGGAAAAGCTTTAAAGATTTTGGAGATAAAATTCAAGGCTATAGATGCAGTATCGAAAATTGAGCAAAGGGAATTAAAAAATATAAACGTTTGCCTACAAACGCTGGTTAGCAGGTTTATATCAAAACGATCTTCAATTTTACGGTGTTTTTTTTTAATTTCCTTCTCCCAGCCACGCAAACTTTATGCCCCATTTCCCTTCAATCAAGCCTGCTTTGGTCCACAAAAGCGCCTCGTAGAACAAGGCCCCAGCAAAAATGTACTGAGGCCATGATTTGAACCCCATCTGCGACAAATTGCTCTCACTCTGGTAAAACTACCGGGTACGAGATCGGATGAAGGGGTGTGGGCAGTTGCGATCAGATTATTGCTAATGCGTCTTACATTATCAGTTTAAAGAGCACGAAATAATCAGGCTTTTCACTCTAGCTAGATCTGGCGCTTAAAAACAAGAAAAAAAAGTCAGTGTTTTCACTCCCTTGGTGGAAACGAACTCGATCGGGTGCGAAACCTCCTGGCTTTAAGCCAATGATACTGTAGTGTTTATTCCTATTATGAGCTAATGCCTTAGCTATGTCTATGTCTAAACCGCAGTCACGTGATTTTAGTGAGATATCATTGTACATATAGATAGTTGATTGAATTGTAATAAAGCAGTTGTATAAACCACTTGGCCTGGTTCGCATTGCACTCTTTAGTAGTACCTAGCACCCGAATATACAACAGATACAAGGTTCAACATCATTTCAACTTTTGTTGATCAACAAATGTTGCACATCGTTGCGACTTGTTAAAACGTTTTTGCGTTTTCCCAAGTCGTTCAACAAACGGCAACTTGTTGAACGGAATAGAGCCAAGCTCTATTTTTTTTTTTTCAACAACGTTCAACAAAGTTCAACATGTTGAATGGCATATTTCAGCGTTCAACATCACATGATGCACTGTTCAACATTTGTTGAACCCAGTCGCAACATTTGTTGCTCAACAAATGCTGAACCGTGTATCACTGGCTTTTTTGTGGCACACGACCCACAATTCTTTGATTCGCTCCGACGAAGGGCTAACGCTCGAAACGTCAGCTATTGAATCTCTTTACGGTGGCCAATTGACATTATCAACCCAGTTGATAAAACCAAATTATATTGTTATACTTCCCACCGACGCAGCACCACAGTTTCTTTAGAAACTTACCCCCTCTATTCACTGGCTTTAAGATACTTACTTATATCTCATCAAACTCTTGCAGTGATTTAAGACAGTTCTTGGATTTGAACCAACTCAATGGCATACATGAATTGTCTTACTCTTTACTGCAGTCATTGCAGTACGGTGCTAGCCACATCGGACATGCTTATGTTGGCTACAGTTCCACCATCACAGAACCATGTATCCATTAAAAAGGAGAACGAGGGAAAAGCCTTCGCCGAAAAAGTCCGGAAAATTCCCAATCCGGACCCAAAGAAAGCGGCCTTCTGTCCTTATAAAATTCTTTGCAAGCACTGCAACGATTACGTTGGGACCATTAGCATTGTAGAAGAAAATACGCTGATTTGCTTCAAAATCGAAAACGTTTATTTCAAAAGGGGATACGAAGAAATCCGGGGAAAAAGGCTGAAACAAGTCAAAGAAAAGCTCCTGAAGTATGGCTTGGAAGTTGTTAATGTTTCTCAATTAAGAGAGACAGTTTCTCAAGCTGTCAAGCAAAATGACACCCCAGCGGAGCCTCTCGTGTATTGTGATGCAAACAGTCTTACCTCGAAGGACATCTTGTCTTTTACAAAACAGGTCCCTCGCGAATATCAAAGAGAGCTCTTTCTACACGCCCTACGCGGAAACACGCTGGTTTACTTGCCCACGGGCTCGGGCAAGACCCTGATCGCGGCGATGGTAATAAGCTGTATGAAGAAACTGAACCCAAAGAAACTGATGGTGTTTCTTGTGGACCGCATACCGCTTGTTTACCAACAGAGTGACTATATCAAGTCCCAAGTTCCGGATCTAAGGGTGGAGATTTTGGCAGGAGATATTGGGCGTTTCCCCGGCGACAAATCTCGTTGGATAGCCACTGTACAGGCGCTTGGTGAAAATAAAATAGATCTGCTTGTTTTGACGCATCAGATTCTGCTCAACTTGATGGCTAACGATCGCCCAGTACTTCGTATGTCGGATATATCTGTTCTAGTTTTCGATGAGGCCCACCATTGCCTTGGCAATCACTGCTATAATCAAGTGATGAGAGATTTTTACAAAACTACAAGCAACAGATTCAAACCTCTGGTGCTGGCGCTGACCGCCTCTCCTGCTGGCGCGGATACACCGCAGGCCACCTCGAAAAGATTGGAAGAGCTGCTGTCAAATCTTTGCGCATGTGCGCGCATGCCTTTGCGGTCAACGGATTTGGAGGAGTACTGGAATCGACCAGAAACTGCGTACGAAATGGTTTCTATGAACACAAAGCAACAGCTATTGCAATCATTTGTTGAGTCTTATCTCACTTCCTTGACAATGCAGATTGAAATAGAAGCCAAATGCCCACGCGCGCTTGATAAGCTACACGTGCTAAAGCCTAACTACCGCGGTGCTTTGCGCAAGTTGATTGAACGTTGCTGTGGTGACAAGAACCGAGTGAAAGGCCTGGCACTAGGTGAGCACGCTATGCACATGCTCAGTGTGATTGAGGTAAATAACATTTTGGGCAACGAGTATGCTGTTGAATGTCTTGAAGAGTGTATCAGGCAACTGAGAAACGCTATGTCCCCCATGGAACAACTGAAGAAGAGTCTTATTGGTTCTTCACACCAGCTGATGGTTCTAGAATCTTCGATCGCAAGCCTGAGAGGAGTGTCAAGATTTTTCTCGTCCAGTGACAGGTATCAACATCTCACCAAACAGCTTCGGAATTTCATCCTCCAAGTGAAAAGGGATGATACTTCCAGGGGAATCATCTTCGTCAAGATGAGGAAGACTGCGTACAAACTCTGTGAAAGGCTAAAACAAGAGACTGGAATCACCGAAAGGTTGAACCCAGCCTTCCTCGTCGGTCACGGACAGGGAAGCGATGGAATGGACTGGAGAGGAGAACAGGAGGAAATCCTTAAGAAATTTAGATCAGGCGAGGTTAAACTGCTAGTCAGCACAAGCGTATTGGAGGAAGGACTGGACGTACCGGTTTGTAACCTGGTTATCCGGTTTGACAGCGCGCTGACTTTGCGGGCAATGGTACAGAGCCGCGGGCGCGCATCCCGTCGTCCCGACAGCCGTTTCGTGGTGATCTGCAGTGATTCCGAGGAACAAGAGAACGCTTTTGGTGCAATCAGAAAAGAAAAGAACATGGAAGAAGCCATGAGGCTGCAGCGGTATTCTACGAATCGCTCGACACAGGCGGCCTTATTCGGATGTCAGATGAAGAAGCCCGACTTGAGCCAGCGGTCACATCCTCCAGTTGAGCCCTCAAGCACGACATGCGCAGAACCAGAACCGGAACCGGAACCGGAACATGAGGATGATGACATGGAAAATGAGTACAGCGTGGAGACGATGACAATCCATGACAGAGGAGAGAGTCTTGCAGCAGGAGGACCCAGAAAGAGAATGAAAAAGAAAGTTCCTAATGTACGCATCGCCATCCACAATGTGATCTTTGGGAGAACCAACAGCAAGGAAATTGGCCAACTGACGGAGTACTTTGAAAAATATTTTGAAGTCAAATCACTTAAGACAGAAAACATGGAAGCTGGCGCCCCAGGAGTCGGAGCTTCACAGAGCAAGGAAAACACATCTGAGAGAAGCCTTCAGTCTAGCCTTCTCCGTCTGACACTTGAGCCACTTGAAGATGAAAGATTCCGCTCCAAAGAAAAATTTTTCACTCACATCGTTCAGTCTTGGTGTTCTCGTCCCAGCTCGTTCCGATCTCAAACGGAGAAGCTCTGGTTACGACGTGATGAGTCTTCACAGAATCAAAAGTATTCCAAACCAGTTCTAGTTATCAAGCCGGACGCTATGTTTCTGGGGTACTTTTTGAATCAAGCACATTTCTGCATCCATTGGCCCTTCAATTCCGCTAAGCTGGAGAACATTCGCGTCGCATTCGAGCATGATCTGCGGACAATGCTTGTTTGCTTCACTGTGCCAAATCCGTACAGTCTGTGGACAGTTGATTTATTCAAGCTCCAGATTCGCTACAGTGAGCTGCAAGAATTCGTATTGATCGACAAACGGAGCTCGTCCTCTGCTCATGAAATCTTCATCTCATTAAGGCATCCCCCGCGCATTTTCAAGGCGAAGAGTTTCATCAAGAAAGAACAAGATGACGAGGAAAATGATTTTGAAGAATGGTACTTCGATGAGGACGACTACGACTTAGATTTCGACCTTGGCTTCGACGACGAGTTCTCGAGTGACTCCGAAGATGAGCAACCCACTACCGAAGTTAGCCGAAGCAGCGCCAACAGCTCTATCGATGACGACCATGAATCTCTACTGACAAGTTCAGACGTTGCCAGTATCGATGATGTGGTGAACTGGGAGCGAGTGACAGAAATCGAAGATAGTGGAGAAGCCTTTGGTTTGTGTCGCGCCTACAATTTCACGTTCAAAGCCAGCGCGTGGAAAGACATTAAAGAAGTCCTTAGAAGCATTGCTAAATATGACAAGAAGGCGTTCTACCTTACAATACAAAAGTCGTTAAAAAGACTGCCCGCAGAGGTGGACATTCCAAAGGAAGTGCCTTTTCCCGTCAAATATGCCACACATTGTGTCCTGAGCTACTTTCCGTTCGTCAAGGGAAGAATCACAGCTAAGTTTGCCACTTTGCTCAGAAAAAAACCTGAAAAAGTGACGTTGGTTGCGCTAGATAGGCTAGCTGCGACACTCCAGAAGAATACGTTCTGTGATCCAGAAGCCAAATTTGAAACTCTTCTTGACGAAATGAACTTTAAACCAGGGGGAATTCCAACACAGCTTCTTCCCGCTCAGTGCGCCGTAATCAAACGGATGGTTATCACGCCCACTCGCTTGCTGTTCTACACACCTGAAGTCATGTCCAAGAACCGCGTTCTCAGGCAGTACAACACTGATCAATTTCTCTGCGTGAACATCCGTGATGAAGACTTCTCGAAGCTTTCTGCAGCCGGAGGTAGCATCGACCACGTGTTGGAGCGTGTGAGGCGGACTTTGGACAGCGGGGTGATCGCGGGCGGTGATCGGTTCCTTTATTTGGGATCCTCCAATAGTCAGCTGCGTAACCACGGCTGCTGGTTTGTCCGACCCAGTCCGCATCCGAACGAGATCCGTGAATGGATGGGCGATTTTAGCAAGATAAGGTACTAAAATCGAATATAGATAATACTCAGTATAATCCGATGTCTGTATTGGTTCGGGCAAGAAATGGCAGGCTGCTGGTTCGGGACATCCGGGGTAGTGTGGTTCAAAAGTTATATAATGCTTATCGCTTTGCGATCGGTAGCAAAGGGCTTAACTACCTTCAATAAAAATAACTGTGATGATTTTGCTGCTGTAAAGAATAAATTATGAAGCTCTCCGGGGGCCTTTTTTACCAACTTCCGGTAAATTACCTGCTGAAACGTTTGCGCAGTCAGAAGTTGTACCTTTCTGTAAGTTGTGCTAAAGGCATGGGATGAAATAGTTATGTAAAGTTTTCTCGTGGCATACCGTGAATATCCCACTCGTGACTTGATTTTTCTTTGCATACACATCCGCCTAAAGGCTCGTGTGTATACTGAAAACTCGTGGGATATTTTTAAAAAACAAATTAAAGCATCGCAACCCTTTTGATAAATTGATCATCTACCTTCAGGTGCGTAGCCACATTCATGGCCCGTATGGGACAATGCTTTTCAACATCCCTGGATGCTGTTGGAATAGACGTGAATGAGGGAACGTCCTGGGGCATGGATGATGACATTAAAACTCCAGGTGGAAGTTATTGCTTCTCGGATGGCGTTGGGAGAATTTCCGAATCTCTTGCGCGTCAGGTGAGAATTTGAAATTACAACAGCAGAATCAATTCGAATTCTGAGAGACAAAATGTTTCCAGTTTGCTACTCTTTTTAAGAAAATACACCTTAAATCTTTCGCGCATCCATTGTTAAAAAAGGTTTCAAGATCGAATTAAAAAGACGAGAAAATAAGACGAAATCGTGTCTTATTTGTGTTACATGATCAGTTACTTATAAATACTTAAAAAGCATTTGATGCAACAAAATCCAGTAGCGCCCTTGGTCAAAGAAATTGCTGGTTCCCGTGAATTTGATACATCAAACAGACGTTTTAAACAATTGGCTTCTAGAGCTTTTGAAAGGTATTTTCTTTCACATAGGTGGCCAAAAAGATAGGCAAAGGTTTTGTGCCGTCCGCGATCCAAGTGCGATTTGCTGGCTGCAAAGGAGTTCTGACCCTCGATCCCAGGCTTCCAGGCAAAAAAGCAGTTTTTCGTCCGAGTATGTGCAAATTTGAGAGTAGTCACCGACGGCTTGAGGTGTTACAGACTTCTCGTCCCCAGGCCGTTTTCTTAAATCACCAGCTGATCATGCTGTTGTCTAACCTCGGTATCCCGGACGATGTGTTTATGAATCTGCAACGCGGCATGTTAGACACACTGGCAGGTGAGAGGAAAACGTCTTAATAACTGTAATTCGTCTATTCTGAGACTCAAAGACCCATTTTGTGCATTGTTATATGAAAGTCTGGGGACAGCGGAAAACGAATGCGATGACGTCATTGTTTAAAACACGAAGACGGGAGGGCCCAGTAAAGATAGGCTCTGCATCTCATCTTCACTCCTTTCCTACTCTAAGAAAAAAGGGACTGCCCGAAGCTTGCTATGTTATAATTCTTGTTTTATGATTTTGCTTCTTAGGGATGCTGGTCGATGAACGCCTGGCTGCTCAACAGATGACGTCAGGGGCCAAAACCGGCATCGCTTACACGAGCTTGTCTCAAGCAGGAATACAGCTGACCACTGAACCGTTTTTCAAGTCACTGCTGGTTGCATTGTACAAGGATCGGATGCAAAATCTACTGAGTCGAGCCCGCATTCTTCTTCCACCAGCGGAGGCGCGACTTATGATTGGTGTCATGGATGAAACGGGGTCCTTACAGCCAGGCGAGGTAAGAATTAATTAATTCCTCGGCGGGTTTGTGACGATCCCCTTGGGACCTCCGAATGACTTCCGATGATTTTCGAAAAATAACCGAAATCGTCCCGAAGATTACACGACTCGGGGAAATTTTTTGGCAATTTTACTCTGCCTTATGTGGTAAGCCATGACTCTGTAGGGAGGAAAACTTATAAAGGAGCGTCAATATAACGTGCTTTATTTACAAGAAAAAGGAAGGCAACAAAAAGGAATGATTTGACCTCTTTTTGATTATCAGAGAAAAACCTGGCTATTGCAACAAGCCATATTTTTGCCCTTTTTTCCTATAAGACTTGCGTTGCTTTGCTTTAAACAGACAGGATATGGTTATGATAGAGCTATTTAATGCCAGCCCAGAAATCCCTAAAGGTCTTTATGCTTCAAACTTGAAAATTTTCAAAATCATTTTCAGGTGTTTGTGCAGTATTCTGCCATTTCCAACGACCCTGATCGCGAAGGAGAATTTAGCAAAACTACCAAACATCTCCTCACAGGACCGGTGGGAGTGACACGGAATCCATGTCTACATCCGGGAGATGTGAGACTTCTGACCGCAGTGTACGCGCCTCAACTCATTCATCTGGTGGACTGTGTTGTGTTCCCAAGTCATGGGTCCCGTCCCCACCCTAGTGAGATGGCAGGTAATACTTGCGCGATACTGCACTCGAAATATATATAGTAGTACATTTTTTTTATAGTTGTATAAATATAAATTTATTATTATTGGTTTAATTTTATCTCATCAGGAGGAGACCTCGATGGTGATTTGTACTTTGTTTGCTGGAAGAAAGAGCTTTTGCCGCGAAGGAAGCTGTTTCTGCCAATGAACTACGAAGCACTTCCCAAGAAAGAAGTCCCAGGAGCAATTACAGTCAGGCATATGACCGAGTTTGTGGCCGAGTACATCCGGTTTGACCAGCTTGGTGTGATTGACAACGCACACAAGGCACAAGCTGATTCTCACGAGGGAGGGGTGGAATCGTCAATTTGTCTTCAACTAGCGGAGCTTCATTCACAAGCTGTTGATGCTCCGAAGACTGGCAAGTGGACAGAAATGCCCAAAGAAGCAAAGGTTTCAGTTTTTCCTGACTTCATGATGAAATCTGACAAACCCAGTTACCCGTCCGACAAGGTTCTGGGAAAATTGTATCGAGAGTGCAGGGCATTTAAAGACAGCATCGCCCGGGAGGTCCCTCTCAAGAAACCGCACATCGCACCAGTCCTTTTAGTGCCCAACTTCCAGAAGTACCAAGAGGAGGCCAAGGAGCTTTATGAGGAGTACTCCAGCCAGCTCCACACGTTGATGAACCTGTATGGTATCGAGACAGAAGCTGAGCTTCTGTCGGGCTGCTTTCTGAAACTCCACTCTCGCCTTGGAAGAGAAAAAGTTGAGATCGCTGACATCGTCAGCCGCGTTCTGGCGAAAATACGCGAAAACTTTCGAAACAGGTTCTTCAACGAGTTTGACTTGGGTGAAGACGCACGAGAAGCCGACGAGGTTATTTCCGAAGAAATGCAACGGAAGGCTTCGGCCTGGTATTACGTGGCGTACAGTCACAAGCAAGCAACGGATGCGACAGAAAATGTCCCGGATGAAACCCCTTCAAAGCAGTTCCTGAGCTTTCCATGGCTCGTGGATGACGTCATTCTGTCAATCAGGATAAGGAAAGCTTTTGAAGTGCAAGAGTCGCCAAGCATTGTAGCGTCGATAAGCGAGAGTGTTATGAAGGTGTTTGGAGAAGAACGAGATGTCCTTTTACAATGCTTTGAAGACAGGCTGCAAAAAAAGAATTTCGTATCTCGTGCCATGCCACGATTCAGCGTGGCCATGTTCGGTTCTTCAGCGACGCTTCTCTTCCGACAAGATTCTGACCTTGACCTTTGTGTACTCGATCCCAGGTTCATCGCTATGCACAGTCAGCTGAGTCGTGACGATCAGATCGCTTTGTTGCAAATTTTACATCCAGTTATGAAGAAGCTTTTCAAGCATGCGCGACTGGTGGAATCAGCGAAGGTCCCGGTGAGATTTTGTCTTGTAGTATAACTTAGTATCCGTCTGCGGTGATATTCCCACATAACCATAACTATAACAAAATTCTCAAATCTGATTGGTTTTTAGAATGCCCTTTTTTCATTGGGAACGAGGTTGCGCGAGAGCCAGCTCAGATAAATTGAGCAATGACCCGTACACTGCATCAAGTTCTAATAAGACGGAGAGACTACGTGGTTACTTCTTACCAAATTGAGCTCACGGGTTCTCAATACACAAGTCTAGAATACCCATTCGGAAAATGAAGATCTGCCAAAGAGAATCTGCAATCCGTAGAGTAGCAGAGAGATAAATTATGGTGCGTGCGCGCAGTAACTCGCCTCCTGCCTCTTCGATCTCTTTAAGAAAAAGTCCTAGTTTTCCAATCGCTATTATCGTAATAGGTCTTCAGTAGTTGTCATAATCTATACTAAACCCTTAGGACTTTTGTGTGGCCTCTGTCATAGTTGTCAGCGGTTTAATTGTTTCCTAATATGGGTACGCGTACCTAAGTAGGTACCATGTTGTCACATTTTGTCTTGCATGTTGACTATTTTGATTGGAAATCGAGAGTGAACTTATGTAGTCTTCTTGCTGAAGCGTAAAAACTTTTCAATTATTTTTATGCATTTAGGTGATTTCTTGTGAGAATCCTACCAAGCGATCTGGTCCATTAGCCAATGTAATAGGCGACCTTTCTGCCTCTTGGGACGGTCTACTTAAAGCCATTGTACTGTCAAGCTACATCAAGTTGTACCCAGGCCTCTTGCCGGTTCTCCGACTCCTCCTCAGCTGGGGTCACGTGACTGGGCTTGCGGGGCATGGTGTTGACGCAGGCATCAAGACGAACGTGTTGGTTTTCCTGCTGCTTATATTCTGCGTCTCCAAGAAACTGGTAGGGAATTTCAACATGGAAAATGTCTGGAGCCGCTGTCTTCAGATTTCAACTGGCCAAGTGACAGATACAGTCTTTGTCCAAGAATGGCGGGAAGTTCTGGCATCTTTATCCACGTTGGAATCTTCTGAGAGCCAAAATTATGCTCTGGTAACAATCGGCCAGGAACAAATTGGCGAAATTCTGCTGACTTTTTTTCAAGCCTACAACGCGACTCTTAACATGGAAATCCCTCAAGCCTTTGCGTCATTACTGGGCGTGCCCAAACTAGCAGAACTGCTGGACTCAGAGCACCTGCGCCTGCTGAAGGAACACATGCAACGTGCTTTCCATCTTTTGGCTCTCTACGGAGATGTTGAAGTACTGCTGACGGTCAGCGCATCCGAAATAGACCGTGTTATTTTCCTATCAGAGGTGCTGTCCTACACTATGGCGGGCTCAGAGAGGCAAAACGCCTTCGAGTTGTCAAAGAAGACTGGTGCGAGAGTAACCATACGTCCCAGTCTCCCCGGGTCTGGATTTGGCCTCGTTCTTCAAGCTATTGGTACCGAGTCTGCTGTGGCGTCAGTGGAGAGAGCGCTGAATGCCATGGCAACACAGGCCTTACGAAACAAGGCGGCCATAATGTCGGTGTGCTTTGTTAAGGAAGCTAAACACATGGTGATGGAAGCCTGTCTTAGTGATGACGACCGCATCACCTTGGTACCTTACTACGGAAATCGCCACTCCACCCATGACGGTCTTGCTTTGTACGTACCCATGCTGGCAAACCCGAGATCCGGCCTTAGCAGGATAGGGGCGGCCTACACTCGATTTGAGTTTCTGAGCTTTAAAGAGAGGTTTCTCACCCAAGTTCAGGTATAATCTGCGTAACTGAATTACCCCTCCTTAAATAAGTACAGAGAGCTCGAAAAGCACTTTGCATTCATCCATTCAAATCTTTCCGGTATCTGACCTTTGTAAACAGAGGTCTATCTTCGCGCTTTAGATTCTCAGTTCGATTCTTTCAGTTCTCAGTTCGACGCGTAGAATTCCCTACTGATGACGTAGCTCTTACAGAGATATGTGTCTTGTTTTGGATTGGCTGTTGCGCTCACGAAGTTCTGCCTCGTTACCAAGCGTGTAACAGCGCCTGGGGAAGAGGCAGGGTAAACGCCGAATATCGACGAAGGGCAAACGCTCGAAACGTCAGCAATTGAATCTCTTTACGGTGGCCAATTGACATTATCAACCCAGTTGATAAAACCAAATTAAATTGTAAACAGACCTCTGTATGAAAACGAGGCTTGGGGCGATCTTGGCATGATGAAAACCAGAAACTAGTTTGTCAGAAGAAAGAAGGTTTGTATCAAAGCTAGGTCACTATCAGCCTCACTTCCACTCGAAGGCTTGGTAACTATAAATACAGAACTGTAAAATGGCCTACTTGGAAAACTCTCTATCAGTATAGAATCTCAGAGTAGAATTCCTTGTGGGCTTGGTTCTCACGGGAGGGGGAGGGGTGGGGGGGGGTGGTGAGGAGGCTAGAGAGAGTTCATTGAGAGATCCTGTTACCTACGTGGCGGCCGAAGGACTGATTTATTGTCCAACAAGGTTTTCCTTTGTTTTTCTTAGGTGATAGAAAGAGATTTTGTCCCCTCAATACATGGCGAAATGGAATTTGCAGTGCATTTCGGACGCATTTATGTTTTGAATGTCCCGAAATCATTCACCGAAGACACAGAGTC
Source organism: Blastomussa wellsi (assembly GCA_947652115.1). Lineage (NCBI taxonomy): Eukaryota > Metazoa > Cnidaria > Anthozoa > Scleractinia > Plerogyridae > Blastomussa > Blastomussa wellsi. The sequence goes on along the minus strand of OX393574.1, from coordinate 3,216,713 downwards.
ACCGACAGTGCGAGTGTTTCAAACAAATTTATCGCGAGGCTACAAACCTCGACCAAGCGTACTGTCCACGCCAAGAAGTAACAAAAGGTATGGCAGGAAGATTTTCAACACTGCAAAAAGCCGCAAATTCAACAAGCGGAAGGAGAACGAAATTGGAGAAGACGGAAAAAAGGTTCCGAAAGAAAAGCCATCTCGAAGCTCTTTTTTCACGGTTGTTTCTTCGCACGAGAAGATCATGAGTTTTCTGACGCAACGAGGATTTAAAGAAGAGCACAGTTCGGAAGTTTTCTTGGTTGAAATTCACACTGATCACGAATTTCTAGTGATCACGAATAAAGATTTCACGTTTCACGAGATAAGGTATCCCAAATTACGCTGGTGTGCGGTGGATGTCAAAAGGGCATGGAGCGAAAATCCCGAAGATCATGACGTCACTGATTTGGACGGAATCGAGACTGATGTACGCTTTTTGTTACAGACCCGCCATGCATTGCGCCCAGATGACATACGGGGAACTAGTTACGAGCAGTACCGCGATACATTGCAGCCTCAACTTCACCCGAAGCCTTCCCGATGTCCATTCGTAGTAAAGTCGGAAGTCTGGAAAGACGTGGCGATGATCCGTCACAAAAAGGCCCGGATGTACAAGTTGGAAGAGCACATGGTGATGGAAAGCGAGTTTAGGAAAGGGCTCTGCATCAGTGTGAACGAGGTTACTGAGTATTCTCGGCCCACTAAGCACGCTTCTGCCTTCAGCAAGGTGTTCACACGGTGGGAGGTTACTGTTAAAACAGGATTACCTAACAGCTGGAGCAACAGTGAAGCTGTGGAGAAACTACTGAGAGACATTTGGGCTTTTGCCTTTGCATTGGCTTCTCACCTGTCTGACTAGGATTCGGCAAAGAGCAGATATCTTTTACTTTTAAATTCAAAACCAAGATAAAATTAAATCCGTGTGCCCAATCGCAATAAATGCCAAAAAGAACTAATTATACTTTAAAACAGCAATTTCGAAAAATGTATGAAGAGAAGAGCAGAGAAAGTAGCCTTTCGATGTCGATGAATGTTTGATAGGATCCCTGCAGAAGTACGCTTCTCAAACTCATTAATAATTCATCACGTTAAAACAAAGGAAATCAGAACCGTGAAGGAGGTTTGGAAATGTGATCTTAATTAGCATAGATTTTTACGATTTTATTTCTTCGTTTTCTCCGTAGTTTTAGTTTCGATTGAGAAGATATATCAAACACTCGAGACAGTGTTTCATCGGCTATCCAATCACCTCGAAGTTCGCCAAAAATGCTCAGCTGCGTGCCGTATTTTCAAATCTCTTCTCGGTGTTTGGAAATGTGATGAAACACTGTCTCTCGTGTTTGATATATTGCATACAAGAACCTAGCGATTAAGAACCTGTTAGCCAAATATTTTCGTTTTATACGCTTTACATAAGAATCTACTTTAGGTTAAAATTTGAATCAGGATCTTATTTGATAAAATTCTATTAACACTAAAAGATTTAGTTTTTTTTTCTTGGTGTTTTTTTTAAATAAAGGGCATATTAAAAAGAAATAAAATAGTCTAGAATAGGGTTTGTCTTTGCTTAGATTGCTGTCCTACAGACACTGTTATTTGCAAATGTTATAATAAGACCGCAATAACTAAAATCAGCCAATCAGGGTGCACCATTGCCGGTCCAATATTGTCGCAATTTCGGGGTATTGTCCCAAATAATCCCGCGAGCGATTCGTGCATTGAAACGACTTACAAAAGAAAAAATTAACTTGTCTGGCACGAAAATCCTCACATACTTTGTTAATTAGTTTGTGAAACAACTTTAATTTGTTTTTCCCCCACTGAAACACCTGGTGGGTGCTCACTCAGAATGTCGTTCTTCATGATCCACCTAAGTTCTCTCTACGCTTCTGTCTATAAAAACTGTTTCAGTTGTGTAATAAATCTCTTATTAATCACGCTCTCTCGGTCTTTCTGTCAAGACCTCGAGTGGATATCAAGTTCTCCCAGTGCTACCTTTATGCTTGGGGGGCTTGCATATGAAAGGAGCGGGGATGCTCGTCGGAAACAGGAGCCCACGACAAGGAGCCTCCATCTCCCATACTGACCATCTGAGTCGACCCTGTCCCGTATCTTTTTATTTTTAGAAGCACCTCCCACTGTGGTTTTCGCGGGTGTTTTTGTAATAGCCAATCATGTGAGAGCTCACTGCTCTAAAAATAAAAAGATACGGGACAGGGTTGACTCAAGGGCAAAGTACGAATGGAGGCTCCTTCTCATGGGCTCCTGTCGGAAATTTTGAATTAAACCCCTGAAAGGGACTGATCTGGGCGTGGCCCAAGCTCTTTTTGACCCCAAAAAGAGACCATAAAAACTTTGATTCTATGAATCGAGTAAATAAAACGAATTAAAAATATACATATTAAATATCTATTTTATATTTCTTCTCGCGCAACCCTAAACGAGACCTTCACGGCTAAATGTAACGACGTTTTGCCCAGAACACCCTAAGTGAGAGCAAAATCCGAAATTGAGACTACGAGCATCCCCGCCCCTTTCATAAGCGAGTCCCCCGGGCCTTAATGTCATGTCTTTGGCGTTTTTCTACCGTAATATTTGTAAACTATAATTTCAAGTTTTCCTTTGATTTGAAAGCAATATGCCATATCAGTCCAAATGCCAAGGTATGTCAGATGACTCCATTTATGGTTAATTTGTGCCATAAATAGTAAAAAGAAAACTGGAGTAATCGGTCAAGGTATGTTATTTCAGAGCGACAAGTGGGAAGCAGAGATGGCACCATGGTGAGAGAGCTCGCCTTGCACCAATCTGAATGTGGACCGGGTTCGATTCCCGGACACACTGTTGCTCCGAGGGTTTTCTTTGGGACAAAAATTTCCACTTCGATCGGGAATTCGAGGGCCACATGTTTATCTTTGTTGACTGAATGGTCGTGTATAAAATTCCCGGTTATAGCGGACACTGAGCGAATTTGAGACTCAAATGACCTATACGAAACACCACACCATCAAGGAAAGGAATTTATGCAATGAATTAAATACTGCTAGATTAAACTGGCGTTTCTGAGATTCATCGTAAACAGACCGACAAGAGCCCTCCTTAGTTTTCCGCGCGGACGAAAGGTATTCATGACTGAACAGATATCGATTGACATCATTAATGTGTATGCGGTAAAGGAACCCACTTTTGAAGATGTAACATTGTTGACGGCATATGGCGAGCAATGGGTACTCATGATACAAAGCTTACTGTTTTGGCTGTGGTTCAAATCCTATAGCGAATCAGAGTGCAAATAGGCTGGCTATATCAAGTGACTTCATGGTCAATAATCTGGTTTTAGGTTTACAGAGGGAAAAACCCCTTTGCTAAAGAGCATTTAAATGCAGCTGACTGGATTTATTCGACTAACAGTATTGAGTCTTGAGGTCTTTGGACAGTCAGAAACTGTTAAGTGCTGTGCAGACGAGGAGCACCTGATATGGCTCTAAGCTCATCAGTTGAGATCTGGAAATGGATTAAGAATCTTAGCGCTCAAGAGCAGAGGAATCTTCTCCAATGGCAACTCCAAGCCAGAGAACCAATCCGCAGTTTTGCCGATATCAAATTAGGTGACCACTTAGTTACTCAACGAAGAACAACTGCGAATCGTTCGTGATGTGGTGCTTATGTGATTTACAAATTAGTCTGCAGGTGACACCACTACGAAATTCTCTTTTCGAGGGAGGAAGTGCCCTAGTAAAGGCATGTTTTCGGGGAATTCATCAAGGCTTCAAGGCAACTACCAAGGCAGCTGGCAAGAAAGGCATTCAGTTCCTTGACGACATCTTTGTCCACTTTACTGGCGGCCGTGTAACAGAAAGCTCAGTCGGAAACTTCGTTAAACGCGTCCTGCCAGAGATCGGCCTCGATGGCGGCTTGGTGTTGTCTGTCGTATTTGAGATTAGCGGCGCAATCAAGGATATTTACGTTGCCTGGAAAAAATGGAACGGTGGAGATCTGATTAAATTCGCAAAAGAGTTTGTCAAGGAAGTCGCTGATAAAGTGCTGGGAGCTCTCTCGCGTTCCTGCGGAAGTATCGCAGGAATGATGATTCTTGGGGGCCTCGCTGGAGCTATCCTTGGGGTTCTCGGTGGACATCTTTTGGCAAGCTTCCTCTCACAACTCATGCTGAGTTAACTAAGATAACGTTAACAGTACAATAAATGAATAGAAGGGGGAAAGTTTCTAAAGAAACTGTGGTGCGGTGGGACGTATAACAATATAATTTGGTTTTATCAACTGGGATTCGCTCGGATTCGCTCCGACGAAGGGCTAACGCTCGAAACGTCAGCTCTCGAATCTCTTTACGGTGGCCAATTGACATTATCAACCCAGTTGATAAAACCAAATTATATTAGTACAATAAATGAGTTTGTGGCCTAAGCCATGTATTATACTGTAATAAACACGACGGACATTTGAGAACACAAGGGAAATGTAGAAAACACGAGCCGCAGGCGAGGTGAGTGTTTGTTACATTTCTCGAGTGTTCTCAAATCTCTGGAGTGGTTTATGACAGTATAATACATGGCTTAGGCTTCTTTGATTGCTTTATTGATTTTATACGTCGTGAGTAAAATCAACAAAACACGCACGATCGAGAAACTGGCAAAATTTAATTTCGCTATTCTACGTTCGGTATATTTTTACGTGGGTACATTTTCCAGCCAATCAGAGAACGCAAAGGAGCTTATTTTTAACAATTAAATCTGTCAATGTAAAAAAAAAACAAAGTTGGGAAAACCCCCTTGTTGTATAGAGTTGTTATATATAATTAGCGATGTTTCTCTTTGACGTCACCCTATATTACTAATATGCCAACCCGAACCTACTTCTTTTGTTCCGTGGTTGGCAAATACAGAGATACAGAGAGTTAGCTTACAGAGAACAGTGTAGTTTTTCACAAGCAACCCAAGCTGTAACCAGCGATGATCATATTGCTCTTTGGTGATAACGCGCTAAAATCGCCTCAAAAGACAGCAAAACATTTAAAGAAACCTAAAGGTGGTGCGGTGAACTATTATAGAAGAAGAGAAAGTTACTTTCTTGGCCGTAGCGTTTAATTTTATAGTCGAAATATTTCATTTCGAATCCGAAATGCCTAGCAACCCACGCTAAGGCAGTGAATGTTTACTAATGCAATCATAAGAGTATGAAAATGTATTACTGTATACCAAAGAGCTAGGAGCAAATTGAAAATGTGTTGCCTTACTGCTATGACAGTATTTGTGGTCAATGGTTGAACGTTAAGCTATTTTAGCGAGTATTTTCTTTTTTCCAGAGGTGACGGCCAAATACAGCGCGCTTACAGGAACAGGCATTTTATGGAGCTCCGTGACACTGGCCTAGAGTTCATTAAAGTTCTAGAAAACCAAACTGTATTCATTTATCGATTGTTTTGACCTTCTCGATTTTTTAGCCAATCAAATGGAACGCCTTTAAATGAGCTATATTATATCACTAACATCAGAATCAAAGCGGAAAAACCCCCTTTCCACATGGCCGGCCTTGATCCGTGATTACGCCACAGCGATGTGCATAATGTGCTAGAATTCAAGCGGCCCTCGTTTTTGTAACAGAACCAAGATACCCTAGATACGCAAACAGCTTGCTGAAATTCACCTCTATTTAATATCTACAGTTTGTTGTAAGGCAGTTGCTCTCGCTTAAAACCCGCTTCAAGATCCCTCCCCTCAATATTGACCGACTAAAAAACGTTTTATGACCAAAAAGTAAACGCGTCCTTGATATTACTGCCATGCGGTACATCATCGTTTACAAGCATCCGTGCCTGGTGAAACAACAGAGTCCTTCAGCTCGAAGTACGACTGCGACTTTTCAAAACTAATACTTATGCATCGATTATCACATTTCACACCAATTTCGTACCGATAGTCTCCTTTTCAACTTGCAAGCAACAGGGAGGAGTGATGACTTTTAGAACTTGACTGGCCGTGGATTGAAATTCGAAAGTCGAACTGGTACTCGATCTCATACTCCGATCTGAAGATCTCTATATATTTTTCCCAAATGCACACACGTTAAGCTACTGCTTGACTACGACGTAAATATTATCGGTTGCCTGCTAAACACTAAACATTGATAACATATTCATAATAACGTATGCGTCGGGCGAATGCAGCTGTTGTGGTCAAAGATCAAGACGGCACAATGACCCCGGGACAATGACTAGATTTTGTAGCCAATCAGAGCCCGCAAATGGGTGTATTTTTAGCGAGTGTCTTTATTGATATATATAAAATGAAATCGGGGAAAAGCCCCTTGTTACGGAGTGATGCAAGGGAGGATGAATGCGATGCTATATAAGTGAGAGCCGTACTGGCTTCAATAGGTAACAATCTTGAGAAGCGATAGGAACCCGTCAACAGTGCTCTAGTTTTGCAGTCGATATGGTTCTAAGTTCATCTTCTTACATCTGGAAAGATATCGAGGAACGTGACCGCGAAGATCGAATACAGCTTCTCCGATGGCAACTCCAGGCCAGAGAGCCAATCCATCGATTTTCCGACATGAGAGCGGGTGACCATCTGATACGGAAAGGTTCTTTTGTTGGCTCGATTCAATACGAGCACCATCTTCTTTGCGTTGGATTTGACTGTCAACGGAATCCAAAAATAATCCATTATTATAACACAGAGAAGCAAGCTAGAGCGCAGTTATTTCCCACAGGTCTTGGCTCAGGCGCCGCTCTTGAACGACTGGGAATTGTGCAAGAAATGACATTACCAAACAAGGACTTTATCAAGAACGAAGAGGAACTGCAAGCGGAAGGAAGCGAAGTTGAAAGAGTCGTGTGGCCAGAGGAATTGCGAAGGTATTCTGTTCAAGAAATCATCAAGAGAGCTGAGGAAAGGAAGAACGAGGATTACTTTGACATAATCAAAAATAATTGCGAATCGTTCGTTATGTGGTGTTTGTGTGGCTTAAACATCACTCTTCAGGTGACGCCAGTACGAGCAGCTCTCAGTGAGGCAGGCCGTGCCATAGTAAGGTCTATTTGGCACGCGATTCAACAAACCCCGAAGATGTGCGCTGACCTTATCGACGACGTTGCTGTAGCGATTGGAAAAGCCACGGTGCGAGGTACAGCGCGAAGTGCTGTTGGCCAATCTCTAAAAGAGCTCCCAAAGATTGGACTCGGAGTCGGAGCGGCAGTCACTGTGATAGTCGAGGCTGTTATGGCAGTGTACTACATTTACAATGCGAACAAGAAGAGGAAATCAAAAAGTGGAGTATTTTTTGAATCCAGGGAAGAATACATCAAGGAAGTGACTGATATAGTGCTGTTGGCGGTTTTTCGCTCCTGCGGAAGTATCGCTGGAATGTTTGTTGGTCAGCTGTTGATCCCGATTCCAATACTTGGTGGCCTCGTTGGAGCAGTGCTTGGACTCCTTGGCGGACATTTTGTTGCAAAATTCTTCTCGGAAACAAGCACTAGAACTCTTCATCAGATTATCGAGAGCGTAATAGTAAAAAAACTGGACAATAACTGTAGTACAGTAGAGTGTGAGTAAAGCGTAATCAGATAGTGTGCCACAATACACTCTGTAGTGCAATGCAGTGAAGACCCGGGGTGTTACTCCCCTGTATGGGCTATACAGGGACGTGCCGCTGGATAGGGTATGGTTTTTGACCTCTCAGTCCTGAACAGGGTATATAATTCCAAACAAGTTTGTCCTATTCAGGGTTTTGAGCTGTCCTAGACATGACCTAGGCAGGGTATGCCTTCAAGACCTTTGTCGAGTTTTAAGATATCTGAAATGAGAAACGTTGATCAGTATTTGTTTAGCTGGTTATCAGTCAACATAAGATCATTTTCAGGACTAGCTTATATAGAGTATGAGTACAATAAAAGGTACAAAATAGTATTGCCATACTCGAAAATTCCTTTACGTTGGAATTACCATATGCATGAGGAAATCTAGGTGATCGTGTTTGACCGTGAAAAACACGAACAGAAATTAATTTAAAAAGAGCAGACAGTATGATTAGAATGATTACTGTAAGTTGACGAAGAAACAAGTGTAATAAGTGTATAACGTTTGGATGCAGGAGACCACGCCACGAAGAATAAAACTAGTTGGCTTGTTATTGCCGGATCTCTCGATACAGAAATGCTCGTACCACATGTCACTCTAAGTGTTGTAAAACCAAGTTGATTGCAAGGCGGGTACTACGGCAAAAGGGCAAAATTTATTGGCCAATATTTCAACTAGCAGAGCTACAAATGCAATAAAGTCACAAGTGTATTAAGGTTTGGACAAAATTGTAATAAAGCCTATTGTAGATGTAACAACGTTTGACCTCAAATGTAATAATGGGCATTGGTGGAATTGACTGATTTATTTATAAGGAAATCCGAATCATATTAAGACTTCCATGAATGAAGCCATCTTTCGGTAATGTATAAAGCTGTCTTCAAACACCCGCTCCAAATCAAATCATGTGGCCTAATGGTTAGTGCGCTGGACTCCGGATCCGGGTTCGAGCCTCGGTCGGGGCACTGCGTTGTAATCTGCGTTGTGTTCGTGGGCAAGACACTTTACTCTCACAGTGCCTCTCTCCATCCAGGTGTATAAATGAGTACCGGCAAAATACTGCTGGAGATAACCCTGCGATGGACTAGCATCCCATCCAGGGGGGAGTAGAAATACTCTCAGTGACTTCATGCTAAGGAAACCGGGATAAGCTCCGGCGGTATGGGCCACTGGGCTCGACGCAGAATTTGCCTTTTGGTCAAATATGGCAATTTACTGATTTCCATAATACTCCAATAGATCAGTTTATCCATCGTCACTTAACTGTACTAAAGCCCCCTCTCAGAGTGGAACGCCTGATAGCAGGTTAGCATGTGCCTAAAAATGTTTGTTTTAAGCAAGCTTTTTAGGCAAAGTCCTTCCTGTTTTTTCATTGACCGTCTCTCATATTTCCGTTTTATTTTCCTCTAACCAGAAGGGTTTTTTAAACCGACTTGAGAAGTCCATAAAATGGAAATTGGTAGACCGAAGGGTTAAGTAATCAACTAGAGTTGTCACACGAGAGAGAGTGTTTCATCACATTTCCAAACATGGAGAAGAGATTTGAAAATAGGACGCGCAGCGGAGTATTTTTGACGAACTTCGTGGTGTTTGGAAATGTGATGAAACACTGCCTCGAGTGTTTGATATATCTTCTTAATCGAATCTAAAACTACGGAGAAAACGAAGAAATAAAACATTTTAAAAGCTGTGCTAATTAAGATCACATTTCCAAACCACGGATACGGTTCTAATTTCCTTCGTTTTAACGTGATGAATTATTAATAACTTTGAGAAGTAAAAATCACGCACACTTGATCTAGTTTCTGTAGATCTCTTTACATATAAATACTTTATTTACAAAAGTTAGGTACAAAATTGATTTAGTGTAAGTCTTTGGACAAAAGTGCATTCACTTCACATATAATAATAATTATTTCATTATTAATTAAATGTACAGGCCATCATTGAAATGTATATTCATATATTCTTAACTCACATCTTACTTCCTGGTTCACAGAATCGTCACTGTTTTGGAGATCCCAGAGCTTAACCCTTCATGCCCCAAATACGATCCACATCCATTTTCTCCTTACCAGGTCAATACACTGGCATGCAAATAAGTGACGAGAATACAGAGAATCATCAACTTAGGATCCAGTCTTGATGAACCACCAAATTCTCAGAACATGAAACAAGTATGCAGCTATGCATAAGGAGAATTTGGATTTTGAACTTGGGAACACAAGGGTTAAGCAGAAGAGTAGAGTTGCCTTTACACAGTCCTTTTATAAAAGACGAAGCAAGAAGTACACAAAAATGTGGTTTCAAAATAATGTAAACTGTTTTTGATTGGTTTAATTAATTAGCGCCTTCCCCAAGTGAAGTTTGTACCAGACAAAACAAACACTAATTGGGGATTAAACCACTTGGAAAAGATCCAACACTGAACGTGTTGAATTATAAGAACACAGACCACAACCATTTTAGCCAGCATCACATGAGGCAATTTTATGCAATAATCAACAATTTGCCTAATTTTGACAAGCCAAATATCTGCAATTCTGATCACAAGTTGCTGGGATCAAAATCACTGTAGAGATCAGCGTGTCAGCGTATAAAATTGCTTCAAGGTAAAACAATGCAAGTTTCAAGTTTGGTAAAACAACCTTCTTCATAGATGGGAAAATTTGCATTCTAGACATTCTTCATGTGGTTAAAGGTGTTTTGTTCAGGAATAGCAAATTATTATAACAGCAACAGAAAAAATAGACACCTGTTAATTTTTGCGCAGCCATGACAAAATCCATTCTCCTGTTCTTAGTGTAACACAACCTTGTCTCCACTTGAGTCTTTACAAAATGACAAAGTACTGTATTGGCCTCCTTGCACTTATTTCACACCAGAAGACATTCACAACAGCACAAAATTGCTCACTGCCTGGATTATTTTTCTATAATATAACTTACACTTTTTGATTCCCCACAAAATATAGTATAAGATGCACGCTCTGTTCTTTTCATGTACAAATAATACACAATTTATAAAATGCAACTCTGGAAAATTTGAACAACTAAAATAAATTAATTTCTTGAGGTTTTAGTGCATGTAATGTAAATGACTTGTTAGATATATTAAACCAGTTACAAAGGACTGTTGGTTTGTGCCTTGCATATTTCCTTCCCACACCATGATTCACAAAAATACAAGAATTTCTTTTTAAAAATTTAAAGGATTCTACAGAAGTTTTGAAAAAGCAAAATAAATTCCTTTTTTTTCCACGCTACAGGAAAACCCCACCTTGAAAGTACCTCGTAACACATATTCGGGCCAGAATTCGCTTGAATAGGACTCAGCACACGCCTCGTATACTGAAATTTTCCGACGTATTCTAGTATGCCTGATTCGAAATACACCTGGGATATCCTATTAGAATCCGACCTGTTTTTCCATATTCAAATTGAACACTGGGTGTGCATCACATATTCAATATTGAATACTAGTGAATACACCAGGGGCACTTATTAAAACGTTAAAAGGTGTACTTCACATATAGCGTACGCCTTGAATACTCTAGGATTCTATGGCATCACACTGACATATTCGAGGCTAGAATACTATAGACTATTTTTGATTTGGCGCAGTGAATGATGCTGGAGTTCTCGAAGTAGCATTTTAAAAATGAATGACAAAAACCAAAAACAAGTATTGATGTTTGATATGAAAGTGATGATTCAATTCAATTCATCCATACAGTCAAATTATTAAATAAATATAGTTTGGTGAATCATGGTATGGGAAGTCTTAAGACTCCAAACCCACAACAAAACAGGTTTGTACTGTACATTTGTGATAATATTTCCCATTTGAAACAAAAATAGTGTGACCAGAGGTTTTGTTATTTGGTGCAAAATTTGGCCGATAAGCTTGGTAAATATGTGAGCATCGTGGATCTTGGATACAGGCCACCCTGGAAAATGACTGCATTATATTAAACTAATTTACTTATTGTGCAAATTTAAATAGACATTTCAACTTTTCATGCTACAAGCCAGGAACTATACTGTTTGGTCTGCCACCAGCTAATAGCCTTGATTTGGGTTACAAGACTACTGTAAGGCTGACAAAATGTACGCAGTCAGGCTGCAAAAGTCTGGTTAAGTTTACAGCCAGTGTTGTAACACAATAAAATGTCTAATACAATTTCAAATGTTTGGATCATCAGCAATGCTAAGAGAACGAGAAAGAAATTACATAATCGATGAGTACTGGAGGCAAACCAACAAGTATTGTATTATGAAGGAAGATAAACCTATTAACTTTACGTTGTCTTCTACTTAAATTGCGATACTCCCAACTATTTCAGTATTAATTACTTCTTTCAATTCACTTAGCGGTAAGTATGTAGATTATCTAATATCTTTAAAACTACTATTGACTTATTAAAAATTGTTTTTGGAAAAGGTGCAAATACAAGTATCTGCATTTTAAAGATATAATTTTAAAGGAAGTCTGTAGTTGCATTTGCATTCATTGCTAACTAGCCAACAATACAATGGGGTAAACTCTTTAAATAACACATTTTCCTAGAGAAAACATACTATGTAACATCACGATAATTTATAAATACTTTTTGTCAGTCACTCTTGCATGTATGATTTTTCTCTCTCTTTCAGTTTTAAACTTGTTGCTTTCATATAATAACTTCATCAAAGTTCTGCATAAAGTTGCACACTCAGACATAACATCTCTCCAAAGCTCAGCTGAACATCTTCATACAAAGGGTTTGTCAGCCCATGGTAAGAGGACGTCATGGGATCTCATGCTAATCCATTGAATAGTTGCTAGCTTTAATGAGGGTGAATAAACTAATGATTTGCAACAGCTCCTTTTGGCCAAAACTTGACAAGTTAATTGCAGTGTAAAAGAGTTTGTACAAAGGTACTTTTCTTTGAATGCCAAACACTTCATACACTTGAATGTATATTAGTGTTATTTTTATGAAAAGCTCAAATTATGATAACAAAGGATCAAGAGCGGAATTGATTTTCTTGGGTGCAATGGTGAAATTAACCAAAAGAGTGCCTTAAGACAACCACCAACGACAGCCATAATTGAAGACCAGAAGTTTTACATCTGTGTGAACCTAATGCTATGCAGTGCTGAGTGCCAACAACTATTCACTAGATTGGCAAGCCACATGACAATCAACTGTGATGAGAACAGATGCCTGTAGTATGAGACACACCGCGGCAAACATCAATTTTTGCTTCATGGCTTGATTGAAGTCACCACAGTCAGGTTGTCTCAAACCCCTGTGGACCTTGGTCTCTGTTGGTAACACCAACAGAGATGAGCACTGCTCTTACCCTTTGAGCACACGTCTTCACTTACCAGGTGTATAGCCTTACTCTGCAATATTTGAGCAATATGGCTAATACAAAAATTGACCATTCACACAGCATTTGACTGTGGTTTTTGACAAACCGTATGTTGCATGTTTTGTCGAGGTTCTGTTGTCACAAACACTGCACTAGGTGGACTTTTGAGTGGTTCTGTAACTTTAACAATGATGTTCTGACTGCTTAGAGGCTGTTGCGAGATGAATGTTTGCGAAGGAGGTGCTGGTGCCAAGCGTGGCTGTATTGGATGTTGTTTAATGAATTGTGAGTTGATATGCTGTTTTTGTTGTTGAAGTTGTTGTTGCTGTTGTAATTGCTGTTGTTGTTGTTGTTGTTGATGTATCTGTTGTAACTGCTGTTGTTTCTGGGCAACCTGTTGCTTGAGTTGTGCAATAGGCTGTTGTGAACTTGCGATATTGTTATGATTTATAAACACCTTGGTTTGGTCTCCCTGTGGACTAGTCACAACCATAGTTTTGTGTTGCTGTGTTGTGCCTGGTTGTTGAGACGATAATGATTGTACAATTTTTCCCTGAGATGACGGAGATGGTACCTTTTGCATTCCTTTATGAACAGATCCTGAACGGACATGTCCTGCTTTTCCTAAGAAGAGAAGCATGCAGTTTATTGGACAGTTCAAATAAAACATTTTCATTGGAATCCTACTGTGTAGTGTAGAGAAAAATAAGTGTCGCAAACATAAGATTACGCGGAAATTATATGCAAGTGACTGTCACTATGGCCATCATGTAAACAATACATTAATTAACGCTGTGAAATACACAACGTCTGCCATTGCCATCAGAAGTCACGATTCTTGTCGCTGGCTATATCATGAGAATGGGCTAGCCTTACTTCTTCACTTTTGGCATTGATAAATATCATACAGTTCTGGAAGTGACCTGCATTACTGCATTACAGTGTATATTCGGAGTAAGCAGTAGCTAAAATGTTTACCATTGTAGGTCAATCCTATGCTTTCAATATGTGGCGAGATAAAAGGATAACGTGTTCAAGACTTTATGTTGCATCAAAACAGGGTCATATTATTGCCTAAGTTGGCATTATCTAAGGGTGCGTTTGTTTGGGATCAATCCGGAATAAGAATAATTGGAATAATGCAAGTAAGCATTTGTTTGGGAGCTATTCTCATTCCGGAATACCTGGATTTCCATTCCAGCTATTCTGCTCCCAGGAGAAGAATAGCCGGAATAAATTGAGGAATATATTCTTATTCAGGAATATCCCAAACGAATGCTCCCTATGAAATGTATCAAAAACATAACTTATAACTCGAGCTCGAATCATTTTGGTATTTGGTACAGATGTGTAAATTTCTTACAACACATCAAGTTAATTTTTTTTTTGGAATGTTTGGACAGTTCAGTGATGTGGTTACTATTTGTTGGTCCCTACTTCCAGACACTTTGTTATCACTGGCAAATTGATTGTTTGCTGCTGACAAATCAAAAATATTTTTCTAATTTTGACAGTTGCTAGGCTACACGGAAGCTTCAAGCATACCTCTCTGGTGCATATTTGGGCTCATCGGCGATGAAGGCTGCACAATAAACTGAGATTGATGCATTCCCATGTTATTAAATATAAGATTCTGTCCTTTGGTGAGATTACCAGGTGTTGGAGTAACTCCAGCAACAGATGTAGTTGAACCCTGTGTTGTTGAGCTACCCTTAATTACAAAATTAAGGGGGTAGCCTTTGATAGTTCCACCGGGTGGGGGTGGGGAGGGACCAGTTCCATTTGGCATAGATGTAACTTGAACAGTACCAGTACCCTGAAAAAAATCATTGTAAGTATTACAAATAAAAATCTGGTCATTAAACTTTGCTGTGCAGCAGAGGAACTTTACCTTGAAATTATCGAAAACCTTGGAATGGTTAACCATTACTTATTGAATAAAAAAGTTTCACTTCTGACCTGTTTGAAGAAAACTGGGCTGACCCTCTGACCAGCAGAACTTGAGGTCACTTTCCCTGTGTTAGTTAAGAGCAAAATCTGTTTAATATCTAGATTCACTCACCTAATAAACTAGCATAGGAACAGACATATACAGAAATTTCAAAAATTGGCCCACCATCTGAAATGCAGAGACGCCCTTTACATAAGCCCTCCCTAGAAATAAGCCCAAGTGAAAGGGATACTGAGCATATACACATCCATGGACTATTTTGGAATTTTACAAAATATTTAAAACACGAGAGACACTGTTTCATCACATTTCCAGACACTGAGGAGAGAGTTGAAAATATGACGTGCAGTGGAGTATTTTTAATGAACTTCGAGGTGTTTGGATAGCCGATGAAACACTGTCTTGAGTGTTCGATTATCTTCTCAATCGAAACAAAAACTAAGGAGTAAACAGAGAAATAAAATTGTCAAAATCTATGCTAATTAAGATCAGGTATCCAAACCTTCTTTATGGTTATGATTTTAACTCGATGAATTATTAATGAGTTTGACAAGTAATATATCAAACACGAGATGACACTGTTTCATCACATTTCCAAACACCGAAAAGAGAGTTGAAAATATGATGCTCAGCAGAGTATTTTGACGAACTTTGAGGTGTTTGGAACTGTGATGAGACACTCTCCTGAGTGTCGAAACTAAAACTACGGAGAAAACAAAGAAATAAAATCATATTTAAAAACCTATGCTAATTAAGATCACATTTCCAAACAATGGTCACGGTTCTGATTTTCTTAGTTTTAACCTCACTGATGAATTATTAATAAGTTTTTATTTCTTGATACATACCAGTTGATGGGTCCACTTGTGCTGTAATCTGCACCAAACAGAGAAAATCCGCACAATATCAGTAAATAAATATGCTATTTTAAGAAGACGCTGAACTGAATGAAAGCTATTTGTAGACAACAACCCAAACATGGAGTGGTCACTTTTGAGTGAGAAGTCACCCTCCCATACAGTATTGGCAATTATTTGGGAGTGGCACTTAATCGGGTGTGCACTTAATTGATGGGGCTCAAAAGTCAAGGACTTCTCAGCCCCAGCTCATTCTGTCTGAAAAAGAGCCAGCACGCAAAATACCAACCTGAACTCCTTTGTATGCAGGTGATGATGCTGACGTTGAAGACACTGAACCGACCGCAACTTTACCTCCTACAACAGGAGCCGGCAAAATTTCTTTAACGTTAGTAAAACCAGGCTGAATCTGACCAGTCACCTTAGTAATGCCCGATATTTGAGTTCCACTAGCAACTGACATCATTGGCGCAGTCTTAGCTGTAACAAAAGTAGTCTGGGTGGTTGATATAGACCCATTAGGATTACCCGAATTTATTCCGAGTGCCGAGCATAGGTTTAAACTTGAGTCCAGATTAACACTACTGCTGACATTCAAATTAGGCCCGGGACCTATCGAGGGTTTTGTAACTGCCACACTTAGTGGGTGTCCAAGATTAAGTGGGTGTCCACCGGACACATTAGTCTCGATGTTTGCAACAATGTTACCCATGTCACTGATCGCCTGACTACTTGCGTCGGGCTTAACATAAGTTGATTGTGTCAAACCATTTGTAGTTGGAGACCCAATGGAGTCTAAATAAGTTCTCTTGTTTTGTAGTGAAGATCCTTGAAACACAGTGCTTCTTGCGTTATTTAAGCTACTTTCCACATGGTTAATTGCATGTCCAGCACTTCCTTGTTTGAAAGATTTATTTTTCGGAGGTGGTGGAGCCTTCAAAAAATTGTTCATGGATTTGTTTGAATGAGTTTTGTATTTCTCTAGCACAGATGACAAGCCTAAGGTGATAAACAAAGAAACAATTAGTAAAATGTACATCAAAGTGAATATTATCTCCAATTACTTTCTAAATTCATGCAACAGTGTACATCCAAACCAATAATGGTTGGGAGAATGTGACGACAGTATCACTACTGAAACATATAAAATTAAAGCAAACTGAACAGTTTTGAAATTTTGCTACCAGTTTTGCAGCAAAACATTTACAATTATTATACGGACTTCTCCTAAAATGTCCAGAGAGGTACATTAGCATTTTGTATGTAACAACCATGAAGAGACTAGGCCAAGTGAAGGAAGAGTGTTGCAGCATTATATGCAAATTCACACCAAAAGAAACAATAATGATGACAACAATGATGATGATGATGACAGTGATGACAATGATGATTATAAAAATCAACCATGACAATCATGATGATGACATCGACGATGATGACACCCGGGGCACAATGATGATTATAAAAATCAACCATGACAATCATGATGATGACATCGACGATGATGACACCCGAGGCACAATGATGATTATAAAAATCAACCATGACAATCATGATGATGACATCGACGATGATGACAACCGGGGCACTGTGTTGTGTTCTTGGGCAAGACACTTTACTCTCACAGTGCCTCTCTTCGCCCAGGTGTATAAATGGGTACCGGCGAATTTACTGCTGGGGGTAACCCTGCAATGGACAAGCATCCCATCCAGGGGGGAGTAGAAATACTCTCTGTCGCTTCATGCTACAGAAACCAGGATAAGCTCCGGCCTGATGGGCCGCTAGGCCTGACTGCAGACTTACCTGTACAGTTCAAGTACTAAGTAATATAATTTGTAAAGTTCAAGATAATGGCACCACAGCATTTGATGTGATGTACAGTTCTCCCAAATAATGATGACTCTGGTATTGATAAAAAAAATACCTAATAACAACACCTGCGTGACTGTTACCTTGATTTGATGACTGTCCTACTGTTCTTATAGCTGGTCTTTGAAGAATAGCTGCACTTGCTCTGTTGGATTTTTGCCTGCACAGCACAAAAATCAACATCCATTACAAATTATTTTTGTATCCTTGATTAGCAACTTTTAGAACTACCCAGTACTGTGATATTGTTTACAGTCTTTCCCGTAAAACCGTGAACACCAGAAAAATTTCTGGAATGTTTATTGTGTAGTGACCAATCGCAGAAAAGTTCAGGACTCGCAAACAAACCTCAAAACCACAAACTAATGACCGTTGCTGTTTGCGGTTTAGTTTTCCCACACCTGATTAGCTTTTTCTTTGTAACACAATAACATTCCATAAACATTTCTGGTGTTCACGGTTTTACAGGCAAGACTGTAAGGTGTTAGTTACTAATTAAAAGAAACTTAGTTTTGTCTTGTGTCAGTGGACTCTTTGTTGATTATGAGCTTTAAGTCACAAACAGTACAAAATAAACCATATTATATTTGGGAAGCTGACATTTTGAGAATCACTAGACAAGTGTGTTTGAGCCTTTATGAAGGGAGGTCTATTTCTCATATTCATATTTGTTAATCTTGTTCAGGTTACTGTTTGTACCTAGGAAGTGATGGATTGAGACATCTTTCAACCATAGAAAGAACCGCACATCGAAGATGGTCACTTCTACGATTGAAAACATGACAACCTTTTCCAACTGCTCTGCTTCCAAAACGGCAGGACTGTAAAGAGAAAGTGGAAATTTGTAATTAGTAGAACGGAAATTAAAATAATTCATTAGACAATAGTTTACTGTTTATAGTGCCCTTTAGAACATCTCTCTCTTTACGCCATTAGGAGCTGCCTGCTTGCCTGTCTGTCTGTCTGTTGGTTGGTTGTTCAGTCAGCTGTTAAGTCAGTCTGTCGACCTGTTAGTCTATCAATGCAATTTTAATATCTTGCACATCTTAACATTTCCACTAGACTGGTATATAGATTAGTAACATGCAGGTAAATTGGGCTAGAGAATGTCCAGTGAAAGGATAATTCTCACAGTGTCCCATTGGCACCAGAATGTATCCACATTTCTACAGCATATTTTAGCAAACTAGGAACATTTCTGATCCCTTAGATTGCATGCTAGTCCCAGGGGTTTCAAAATGTTATGAAGTAGGCGTCAGTGAGGGCGGTGTAGCAGCTATTGTAAGGTCACACATAAATAGCTCAATACCCTGCATGAAAACAATAAAACAAACAACAGGAACAATGCTCCTCGCCCCTAAAACAATTGCAACTGCTACCAGTAGACTTACAACCTTACAAGAACTGCACACTACCGGTCAGTGATTGGAAGATTAGGCGACTGTTAAGAGTTCACGAGCTTTTTTGTCACAAGCTGATTGCTACAACTAGAGTAGCCAGTGGCATAATAGTCAAGTAACCGGTGGAACTCCGGCAGTCACCGGCTTGTTTTGAAACCCCTGTAGTCAATAAGTTACAGGTTATTGGCATTAAATTTGCTGGCAACCATTTATACACTAGGCCCCCTATCCACATATAAACCACTATCCAACAGATAGCGCTGTTTGTGTTGTCAAAACGTTTCTGCTGGATAGTGATTTATCTGATGGAGAGTGTTAAACTAGATAATTATGCTTACCGTCATTGGTTTAGGATGTCGATTAAGGGTTGTCACACCAGACGATGTTGTAATATTAACAGCCTTGTCAATATTGCCATCACTAGAACTTTTTACAGCTTTGGTCACATGTTGGTTTTCATCTAGAATCAAAGAAGTCAATAAAACCATGACACAATGATAGTCTATCTTGTTCTACTTGTCAGTTGTGTAAAACTTTATCAGCAGTATTTTAGGAACAAAACATTAATTTTCAAGTCCATTTGTCTACCACATTACTAATAATTACTAGGGCTAGTCGAGTTGTAATTTCGGCATTATTTTCTTTTTCCACGTTCAGTCACAAATCGCTGTCTGGGCGTCGAGTAGGTGAGCGGTCGCTCAGTGCTCTGCACATCGCTGAGCACATGGAAAGCAGAAGTTGTTTGAAAGTTTATTGTAGCACGGATTCCATGACTTCAAGGGAGCTGAAATCACATAGAAACGAACACGCCGTTCGCGGTAGGCCCATGCGAAAGGACGTTGAGCATGTTCGGAACGGGTCAGCCCGCATGCCTTGTGAGAGATCAATTTACGAGCGGACATTTATGAGTGATTTGCGTACACGTCAATAAACAATAGTTGAAATACACAAGTTTCAAATTATAAAGTGCAAAGTTATAACTTTGCCGGGTGGGCAATCATAGAATACATTTTATTGTCTATTCAATCCAAGTCAGCGGAAGTCAGAGGCTCCAACTATCTTTGCATTTTACAAACCAGAAATGATATGGAAACTACTATAAATATGCAAATTCACAGACAACCATTTGACGCAGTCATGCGTCTAGTTAAATATAGTTTCTGAGAAAAGCAGGAGTGTTAACTAACCTTCTACAGAGAGAGATCTTCCAATATGCCATCTATTACTGAAGAAGCAATGTTTTATTAGTGAAAGTCATAAAATGATGCTACATGTACCATCAAACATAATGCCTGCAACACAATTTCTGTGGCTTTTTTCATTGATTTAGGCTTCTGTCATTTGGATGGAATTTTTGAGCTAAAGCCCTAGACTTCTTTCTTTTTGTTCAGGGTAAGTTGAAAGGGGGGGGGGGTGTATAAATGGGCAATGCCAGGGGAGACCCCAGGGCAATAAGTGGAGACCCCAGGGCAATAAGTGGAGATTCCAAGGCAATAAGGAGATCCCAGGGCAACAAGTGGAGACCCCAGGGCAATACATGAAGACACCAGGGCAGTAAGTGGAGACCCCAGGGCAATGACTGGATACCCAGGGCAATAACTGGAGATCCCAGGGCAATAAGTGGTTGTGAATGAAAGTCAAAACAGAATGAAGAAA
The DNA here is from genome assembly GCA_947652115.1 of Blastomussa wellsi. Classification (NCBI taxonomy): domain Eukaryota; kingdom Metazoa; phylum Cnidaria; class Anthozoa; order Scleractinia; family Plerogyridae; genus Blastomussa; species Blastomussa wellsi. Next base: position 3,195,989 of record OX393574.1, on the reverse strand, counting down.
AATTTACAAAGGACAGTAGGATGAAAGGGAGGAGCTCCTGGAGACTGACAGCTCAATGAATATTGCCTCCTGATTGGACAGAAAAATCTGTTTTATTCCACCCAATCAGTAAGCAGCAGGTCCATGCGTTCTATTCTACTTTCCTTTGCCGATTTCCTCCCATGCTGTTTTGTCCTTCCCTTATCTCTACTCACTGTACTTGGCTCAAAGATGCACTAACTTTGTTAATAAGCTCTTTATGCATTTCAGGTACACCTGAACTTCTAAGAAAAAACAAATTCTACAAACCTGGAGCTTTCTGATGATGTTACCGAGGAGTCAGAAACTGTGCTTGTTGTTCTTTTGAGAGTGGCATCCAAAGCCTTCTGTGTGGCAGCCTGCTCTTGTAGTTTGAGAGCCTGGTTCTGTTGCTGTTCTTTCTCGCAATTTACCCGAGCCTTATGATCAGCTAGAAGTTCATCAAAAGGTTTCCGTCGCCCTGGTACAGCACGTCGTAGCGATAGAGCATGTGTCTGAAACGAATTTGATTTAGTGTTAGCTTCTAGTTTTGTACATGCAATATGATTACGAAATGGCTTTTTAGCTGAAAACTTTGGCAAACAGTGTTTATTAATGACAGAACAACTCAAGCATGTATAATCAATTATCATATTCTATTTCAATTATATGGAACTTTCAAATAAGCATTTTTGAATTACCTTGCATGTAAGTGAACGCGTACACCTCTTTTGGTGTTCAGCTACCCATACACCACAATGCTTGTCGGCATCAAATTCTCGTTCTGAAATTTAAGTAGAGAAGAACAATGAGCTGAATTCTCACTATCTAACACATTATGAAACTAAATCACTTTGTATTTTTAAAATCACTTTGTAAATCACTTTGTATTTTTTCTAAGGGGAGCTGCAGTAACCAGATGGTAAGTATGTTGAATGTTGAATCACGTGGTCAAGGTATGAGCACTGATCAAGCTCACTACTTGTATGTTGTGCACTTAGACAAGACACCTTATTATCAAAGTGCCTCTTCCCCCCAAGAAATACATACATGTAGTATAATTTAAATGAACACAAGTAAACTTGAACAGTGTAGTGATATAACAAGGGCCAGGCCCTGAGCAAATTGACTGGCTGTGAACAAGACTTAGGCATGACTTTGCCCGCCTATTTTCGTCTCCTCTACTTACTTTCTTTTAGATGAAAAACTAAAAATGGCCAGATGAAAAACACTACTGACCTCCTGCACAAAAACTTAATGAAACCCCTGATATAATAAAATTCTCCTTCTCATCGTAATCGAATTTCCCCACAAAATATCAACGTCATCCATAAACATAGAAATGCCATTCCCATTGCCTGACGACAGAATTGAATATATACTGACACTTTATCAAATTCTTCTTATGTGTACAAAGAAATGATAAAGAGACAGTAGCGAGAATTTACATGTTGGACTCACCTCTTGTAGGAATCTGCTTTCTGGGAGACTTCTTATTGCTGGAGACTTTTTCACTTGGACTTTTCTTCACCACAACATTATTAAGAGGTTCAGATTTAACTACAGCAGCAGAGCGGCTGTGATTAGGACAAGGAATCGTCAGGGGCATTTCCTCTATTTTCACCGTGACATCCATTAGTTCAATCTTCTGGTTTGTGATGATAGAGTCGTGAAGTTTCCCTTTCCTCGGGCCGGACTGAAGAAGAGTTTCGACGACTGTACTTGATGATGTCGTCGCCATTTCAGGGGGAGAAGGTATAGGAGGTGGTATGATTTTGTGATGATGCAGTTCTGTAGGGTGGGAAGGGTAATAGAGTTATTATAAGGTATTCTTGGCAAGCAATAATTTATGATTATCATAATTATAATACAAAACTAATTTGAAATGATTAACAATAATTTATGAACTGCATTATGAACATTATGAACAGTGACTACGTGGAAATGCTCAAATTGGGCTTGTTTCAGTACAGAATGATCAGTTTTCCCCATCTCCCTTTTGTGAAAACTAAAACAGAAACAATGAAAATGCTTTCTCTTTCCAGAAATGGCAAATGATACGTTTATAAATAGCACAGTTGAATCCCAGCAACTCAAACCCTAGATAAATAAAACCTCCCTCTAACTTGAAGCTTATTTGATTCCCTCTTGTCACTTTCTTACAGATTTACCCTTAATAACTTGAATGAACCCCTGACAACTCGAACCCATTACAATTGCCCTTGGAAGTTTGAGTAATCAGATTCAACTGTGTAAACAAGTATAATAACAAAACAAATGTTAACAGGTAATTTCTACAGATAGTTTTAAAATAAAAGTAACAAAAACAGTTTGTGACAGATAGTGTAATGATATCTCAGCTGGATTGGTCACACTTCATTGAGATGACCAGGAAAACAGTACAGTTTCAAGATGCAAGCTTATATTGATTCATTTTCAAAGACAACAGTAAACAATTTATAACACAAGAGGGCAAATTGGTGTTTGAAATCCATAATTAAGTTCCAATTTAAAGGCATAATGTACCAAAATATTGAATCAAAATAGCACCAATATATTGGTTGTCTGATTGAAACTGACAGAATGTTGTGACATTTGAGGAGTCTTTGTCACTTTTAAAATACGAAGAAAACTAACCGCAATGCCGTAGAAATGCTGATGCTTTCACGACTCGCCCACACTCTTTGCAAACGACAAGGACGATTTCTTCTTGCTCTGGGCAAATCCCAAAAAGGGTCATATCTATGATCAAAAGCGTAAAGCATATAAAAGTTAATCATGAACCGCTTACATTATTAATAAACGCATAAACCACTCCAAAAAATTAAAGCACGTTTGATTTTGAGCTATTTGTTTGGAGCAAACCTAGATATTCTGATTCTCCGCTATAGCAGCTTCAGATGAACAGCTAACTCCATTAAAGAGGGCGCTTTTTGAGGGGGGGTGCACACATGCAGTTCACTCGACAAGTTTCATGCTAATTACATTCAACCTGCGAGTAACAGTTCGCTGTAGTAATTTTTGCCGAGGGCGGAACAAACTATCAGGCATTTTGTGCAACAATATCTGATTTTTCTGAGTAAATATAGCCTTCAAAAGTCACGCTACCTACCTTCTCTGTGCAATCGCGTGGCTTCTGGAGACCCCAAACCATTGTTTTCGTCCACTTCCATCGCTATCATGGAAAAAACAATACACGGTAAATCCCCTGAAAAAAGTTTTTCTGGCGTTCATTGAGTTAACTATGGACACAGATTGATGGCATAATAACTGCACATACCTTCTGGTTCTCCTGAAGGTGAATTTTCTTCGAAGGAACCCCATGAGCTCCCAGAAAGTAAAGAATGACAGGGAATTTTCGCCATTACAACTTCATTCCCGCTCCGATGTTGCTTTCTATCAATTCCGTGACGTCACTGTCGGAATGAAACGTAACGTATCGGGAAATACCGACTGTTTCCGACCTGGAAATGTCAAGAACACAAGACACGATAAAATCCTAAATTTGACGAGTTTGCGACAAGTTACCAGCAGAATGAAAGTCAAACTACCCTAGCTAATACATTGCAGATTCTGAGAATTAAAATCTACTGCAATCTACGAGGAGAATATTTCTCTGGAGTAGTAGAAAATCAAGAATAAAACACAACCATTCGAACGGGCGGCCATTTTGACTTGCAACTTATAAGGTAAATAAAAGAGAGCTGGCGATTACACTGTCTAATATACCTTGAAATAAATACGATAATGTACTTCCGATCAATTCATTACACAAATTAGGCGTCGCCGTCGTGCATCATGTAAATTTGTCCTGACAAATTGATTCCGCCATTTTGTCGAAGCATCGGAAGTGTGCTGTGGGCGCTAAAATAACAGCGGTATCCCAACAACCCTCATGCTCAGCAAGGAAATTTTTGAAAAAATGGCGGACGAAATCGTGTTGAGTTTTCACGACAGTCTTCTTCGAAAATCAGACCTCAGTTTGCTCGAAGAACGTCGTTGGTTGAATGACAGGCTCATAGGATTTGCGTTCGAGTAAGTATTGCAAGTTTTATAAAATCTATTATTCATGATTATTTCAGCCACAGATTGCTCAACGAATGAACATGGTATGTCTGACATTGATCGCGTACTGTATACAAACGTCTGCTCAACAAATCCGCCAAATAAGGAGTGGTTTAACAGATTCTTGGTACAACAACCTAGGAAACAAATCAATACGAAAAGACATATTCTGCAAGAGTATTAATAAATAGGGAAGATATTTGTTTACAAACATTGTTTTTGTTCAAATTGCTAACAAGTTAAACAAAAGAGCTCTTTGTTTCACGTGCCAATAGTTTTCTAGTTGGCACATTAATGACAATGGTTGACGTCACTGATATATTCCCTATAGATCAAATGCGGTTGCTGTGTGAAGCCCATAATCAATAATCAATAAATCAAAAATCAATATTAATCAATAACAATTAATTGATTGATACTGGAAATCAATGAAAAAATGACTGAAAGTTGAGTGAGTATTGATTTTTATTGATTGTCATAATGATAACTGTTATCATTGAATAGTTAATTCTCAGTAAATGTTCAGCGAAGCACGATTGAAGATGAAGGATGAAGCGTGAAGTGAAAGGGGAAGAGATCCCGCACCCCAACTTCCTCACACTCTTTTCTCTTTCCCTTCTCCTTTCACTTTCGAACCGCTTGCCATGTAGGCTCGACCTGCACTGGAAGGCATGGTGGCCTAATGGTTAGTGGACTTCGGATTGGTTGGTCCGGGTTCGAGCCCTTGCGGGGGAATTGTGTTGTGTTCATGGGCAAGACACTTACTCTCACAGTGCCTCTCTTCACCCAGGTGTATAAATGGGTACCGATGAATTTACTGCCGGGGCGTAACCCTGCGAAGGACTAGGAGGGGTAGAAATACTCTCTGTTGCTTCATGCTAAGGAAACCGGTATAAGCTCTGGCCTGATGGGCCACTTGGCTGTTATGTAGACTTTACCTACCTATTAAAATTGCACCCTATTGATTAGCCTCGTCCCCAGAGGCTGCGATTTGTTTGGTCATCACCAAGGAATCAAGACCTCAGGCCACAACCAAATTGTGAGCATGCGTAGAGAACTCATTTTGTAAGCTTTCAGCCAATCAGATTTGTCAGATTTTATTTTTAGCATGTGCAGAGTGACCCGAAGTCCGTGATTCATGGACGTCCATTGTTGGACCTTCCCAGAGGTCGCAATTCTTTGTGCTGACCGAAAGGATCTCATCCTCTGGGGACGGGAATGGCCTCCCACGTGGTAGATTTCATGGGAATATGTACACTTTAAAAGTGTTTTAATGGGGCCGAAACCAATTGTGAAATTACAAGCATTTTAGGCATCCTACTGATGAACGGTTATGGCAATTAGATATTTTTTACAAGAGCCAACATTGAGATTGTGGTCTGTCGCCTTTGAATAATAATTTTCATTTGATTGCAGTTACTTTTCACATAATCAGTTTGAACAGATATCAGATGATGTGGTTTTTATCAGTCCTGATGTAACACAGTTCTTGAAGCTTGGTCAAGGTAAGAATGAATGGCCAGTATATAATGTGTTGTTCGAAAATATTAATATTTATATCCCTTTCACACAGTCACATAAAATGTTTGGTTTGAACCCTCCCTCCCAACCCTGGGAAATTTTAGTTAAAGGCTTCATACTTTTCTTAAGCAACTTTTGCTTTTGAACCCCACTGCCTCCTACCTAAGTTTGTATTAGTAGGTTATAGTTTACAACTGGGTTTTTCTGCAGGTACAGAAATTGGGCTTTTTCTTGAGCCACTGAATCTTCCAAGCCAAAACTTGGTGTTCTTTGCAGTGAATGACAATGATTCCAAACTTTCTGCAGGAGGATCTCACTGGTATACATTGCTTGAAAATGTTTTTCCTGATCTGAAGTTTGTTTGGATACAAATCATGTTATCATTGTTGATATGGTTGTAATTGTAAAGAAGCCACAGTTCTAGACAGGATAGTATCTTAAAACCTAGAAACTTGTTAGACAAGAGTGTAAGTGTTCTATCTGTATCACTAACTTTTTATGGCGTATTTGTTACCTTTGTAATATTTATGTAATCTTGTAACTGAAAAACCCTTGTAGGGAGTTAATGCAATAAAGTATGTATGTATGTATGTATCAAGCACTGATGGAGTGAGCAGTTTTTATTTCACTTGCGTTCAAATCCAAACCAATGCAATAAATTACAATGTCTAATCACAAGGAACAAAAATGATGCAATTTACTATTAAGAAATCAAAGCACCTTGATTGCTTTGACCTTACTTGTGCAGAAGAAGTAAAAAGAAAGAAAACCTCTTGGACCAGGGCAATGCATGCATGAATGTTAAAGAAGCTACGTCAAGATATTTTGAGTTACATGTATTTCTTTGTCAACCTAAATTAGCCTTAAAATTTAGGAAATATAAAAATAATAGTTTGCTAAGGAAGAAAAACACCAAAGGAGTGATACTAAACCAAAAAAGAACAAGGATGGCTGAGGATGGAGAAGATAGAAACAGATTGGAAAAGACGATTTTGAAAACTTTAAATGATGATGTAGCTCCTTTAAAATATGAACCGCTCAATTAACAATCAGATTTTGTATTTGAGTTCATCTTGACTGGCATCGCACAGTATATATACAGAAGAAGAAAGGTAAACTGATGATTACACATAAGTAGTATCTAATGGTTCTTTAATTAGTAATGTGGGAGTTTTGTTTTTTTGGTCATCAGGAGCTTGCTGATGTACAGCAGGCAAACAAACAGCTTTCACCATTATGACTCATGCACCTCTTACAACACTACAGCTGCCAGATCTCTTGCAAAGAACGTAGAGCCTTTCTTATTTGGTAAGGTACCTGAGGACCAGAGCAGATCCTTTTTGGCACCAAGAATCTGGTGCTGTATTCTGTTTTCCACACCACAAAGTGACTATGAATATTTATTTGCTGCTCCCTGTAGATGGGATGTTGGAGGCATGGTGGCGTACTAATGGTTAGCGCACTAAACTGTGGATTGAGTGGTCTGGGTTTGCACAGCCCCAGGGGGCTCACTAATGGCCAGGCACCGGGCAAATTTACCGGCTGTGAATGAGACTTAACCACAACTTTGCCCGACTATTTTACCCTGGACGGCTTTTAATCACCAAATCAAATCACCGGTTCTCATTCCTGTCTACCCAGTAATTAAATTTTGATTCATGCAGTAATGTGTGACAAAGAACCAGCTATGCTTAAAAAAATTCAAATGGCATTATTTTTGTCTTTCTGTTTTTGTTTATACAGCAAAAGAAGGCCCATCATTTGTGGAAGAAAGATGCCCTCAACAGCAAAATAGTTAAGTTCACTGACATCATACACTGTACTACTCCAAGTTAAACAACTTTGGTACTTTCAGGCAACGAGATACCTTGCCTATTTGAAACCTAGATTGTTCTCCTGACTGGGGAGGAACCTGGTCTCCTTGATGCGGATTTCAACAGTCCAATCAAAAGTCCACAGCATGCCCCTTGTTCACAGCCCACAGAACATCCGTTCATTCTTTAACTATAAGGAAGATTTGACCCCTGATTTAGGGTTGCACATATATATATATAAAAAAAAAATGTATTACCCCCGGTATATTTTGTTGGCTGCCTAGGCTGGGCAAGCAAAAATCTCATACTTGAACTGTGCCCAGGTTGGTCTCCCTAATGGATGGGATAGTTCGCAGCTCTCTAGAACCTCTAATGTCATTAGATCTTAATTGCACGCAGCTCTATCGTTTTAGGGCAGGGTCCATTGTTACTGTTGTTTGTTTCTCATTTTTTCAGCCAGTACTGTGGGACCTTGTAAAGAGCTGTGTACCACCCCTGATGGATTAAATAATTCAAATTTTCCAATGAGCACTGTCATCCTATGAAAGGGATTTGCTTGATCATGCTTCCCAAGCTGTTTGAGAAAATCGAATGGCTGATTGATAAGTCTTTAACAGTACCTCCATTATTCATCAGCTTATGATTGCGGCATCTATGCCATTTGCATCACTGAAGAACTCTGCAAAAACTTTCTTGGTAGAGCAGAGACATATCTGAATGACACTGTGACAGAGGAAGATGTCAGACAAAAGAGGAACGCGTTGAAGAAACTTATTCTTGATCTTGGACAAAAGAAGACCTGATCAATGAAAGCTTTCTCGACCATGACAAGAATGGAAACAGAAATGCTTGAGCTTGCCAAGATCATTAAGATTAGTCCAAACACCATCTCTTGAATGAATAAACAATAACAAATTTCTATTTTCTATTTCCATTATATTTAATGTACATACATAAGTACATACAGACATACATACATACCGGTACATACACACATGATTTATTTGATAAAGCAGGTTACAAGTGAAATAGGCAAGACAAAAGTCCTGAGTCCTGCACTATCTAAAGTAATAAGTAAATAAATTAACTATAAATTCATAAATATAGTTAAAATAGATAAATAAAAATAGATGGCTCTCCAGTCAATCCTTGCTTGGAAAGCCTGTTGCAGGCCTAGCGAAGCCTGAGTTTTGGGGCTGTTTTTACAAGTATTTTGTGCAGGAAAAATAATTTGCACAAATTATACACATGCCAGGAACCATGTTATGGTTGGGTGACTTTGTCACAGTCATAACCATTAGAGAACTGCAATAAAATGGGACAAACAAATCTTAAAGATTTTAACATTGACACTCTTCGTTCAAAATGGATCAAATGCAATTTTACACCTTATTCCAAAATGGCTACCATCTTAATATTCTTTTGTTGGTATTCAAATTAGCCCTTCTTGTCTCGTTTTTGAGCTCAAAAATCAAAAGAATATTTTATCTTGAACGAGGCAACAAGGGCCAATTTGTCTGTGCATAAATCAGCGGCCATTTTGGAATAAGGTGTATAAGAGAAAATTAAGAGAGAAATTAAAAAAAAAAAAAAGAAAAAACGAAAGTGGCTAACTGAATTTTTCGGCGTCCCCCTTTCTCAGCTGGAATCCAGGCCTCCAGAGCCTATCCCAGTATAACATGGTGCCAGGGAGGAGTCCCTTGAGGTATGCCAGGCTGCAAAAGACAAGGAGATTATCAGTCGGACCTGTTACAGCTTCTCAATAGTCTAGCCTAGCAGATAGAGATTCAACAGTAATCCAACCTCACCTACTCAATAAGCATGGCATGTGCACCCAAGATATCTCACACTGAGTATTCAAGTCTGCATACTGGCCCGGGGGTGGGGGGGGGGGGAATTGACCCATGTTTGGGTGTAGGGGTGATGCTGGAGGTCCAAAACCCTGACCCTGTTTAGGACCAAAAAAACCTCAAACACGTACCCTATTTAGGACAAAGAATAACATTTTTTATACTGTAGTGCTGATATCTAGTCCTGAAAATGCTCTTATGTTGACTGATGACTGGCTAAATAGATACTGATGAACATTTCTGAAGCATTTCTTGAAGCCATACTCTGTCTAGGACAACTCCTTAAATATCCATACCCTGTTTAGGACAGATTTGCTCAAATAATATACCCTGTTCAGGAGTGAGGGGTCAAAAACCCTAGCATATCCAGCGGCATGTCCCCGTATAGTCCAGATAAGGGAGTATCCCCCTCGCGGGCATTCTGGGCTATTTTCCTCTCATATGCCTACTTGATATGCAGCCCGATGGCACAGTATAAAGCTCAGCCAACAACAACAGAAGTAACTTTGAAAGTGCACCTAAACCTAATTTTTGTATTGCAATAAGTCAAAATATCTTGCATTCAACATGCCACAGAAAAAAAGAGGATTTAACCAGATAACAACATTTTTATTAAAAAATGGCGTACTGTTAGGTGCACTTTAATGTCAAAAATAAATTGCATATTAAGGGGGAAGGGTTTGGATCTCGGGGCGGAGTCTCCCCTAAAGACTTTGCTTTTTATAGGGGTGGGGTGATCGATATGTTCCCAGTTCTCCATCTGGGAACTAGCACAACTGACTTCCGACTTCCGTTCTTTGCATTTCCGGTAAATCAACTGAAAGTCACGTGAGGACTGCAGAAAATGGCGAATGGCGGTTCCTTCCTCGAGTTGTAGACAGGTTTTAATAATGACAGAATTACTGTTCAAGGTGATTATAATAGGTGATGCAACGGTTGGAAAGACTAGCTTTGTTCAACGTTACGTGCACAATCACCCGAGGCGTGAATACAAACCAACTGTGGGAGGTAGGTACGTGTTTACATTTTTTGCAGCAACCTGTGGGTCTGACCGTCAGAAATTGCGATAAAAACCACGTAGTCGAGTTGCTTTGGAATAAGAACTCTAAACGGTTTATTAAACATTGCATTGATTTTTATGATTTTTTGCTGTAATGGAGTCGTGACTAAAAATGGCAGGTTGTCGACAAATACATCAGTTGATACATTCAGCCAAAATTATAAGCAATAAGAAATAAATTGTTGGGCAAGGTATTAAACATTTTACAGGTATTATAGTGTTCCTGGATTTTCTAGTTTTCTTGTTGAAGGTAGTAACATGGGCCAAAGGGCCAGAGACCTCTTCCCACAGATAGCCTGTTTATTTCTTTTCCCCATACAAATCCTTATAAATATGCAAATTGCTCGAGTCACGTAAAAATACAAGGTCGACATAAGAGCTGCTCATAAATTGTATCGAGCTTGGGCTACCGTGCTTTTCCTAGATTTGTTTTAAAATATTTTTAGCCAACCATCTCTACAGAGGGTTGCATTATGGGTACGGGGGAAAAAACTCTCAGAAATTCTCTCGCCTGCCATCCCCCTCCTCTGGATGATTTTTCTGATCTTCCCCTGTGAAAGTACTTACCAATTCGTCCAATTTATGATTGTTATCTCTACAGTGGATTTTGCTTTAAAAGTCATTAAAATTTCTGATGATGTTACAGTACGACTTCAGGTGAGTAAACAAACATTTCCTGCCTGGATGGGATGCCAGTCCATATATTGAAACGTTATCTCCTAGCATTAAATTCACCAGCAGTGGCCGATCCCGACCTTGAGCTAGGGGAGGGGGTAGTGGTTTTGAAAAATTTAGGTGGGGAGTCATTGTGATGCCCTAAATGTGGACTATTACCAAAAAAGGGGGTCCTAGGCCCCTCCCCTAGATCTGCGCGTCACTGACGAGTAGCCATTAATTCACATGGGTGGAGAGAGGCACCATGGGGGTTAAGTGTCTTGCCTAAGAACATAATGCAAGCACCACATCCAGGGCTTAAACCTGATTACGTGATTCAAAGTATAACTTGTTAAAATTACACTACTGTGCCTCCCATGCACTCTGGCAATGACAGCTCTATGATAATACTGTCTGCAGTTCAAGTTAGCAGGGTTGTCAGTACGTTTTTGAGTAACAGGTTCCATTCAAAAAGTAGGCGGCTATTTCCATTTTATTTCTCCAATATCACACTCAGAACTGACCTACTAACATTCAGAGTATCCGGCGCAGTATTCGGAAAAGCCAGTGAAATGCGCAGGTTGCCGGCTTATTTTGACAACCCTGAGTTAGTATGATTCATCTTACCTCATTCACTTCAAGTTGATAGTAATATCTCTATATTACTATTAATTTCTATAATGAATTTCTATATTACTACTAATAATTTTTTTTCTTGTTTTTGTTTGCTGTACTCATCATGATTCTATAAATGGTGACAGCTATGGGATATTGCCGGTAGGTTGAATAATTTTTCTACTTACTCATCTGCCAAAAACATACATTCTATCCAAGACATAGAATTTAATCGTTCTAAGTATCAGTGAGAATTTTCCTAAAAGGTTATAAAAAATTATATTCAGCTTTAGAACTCTCTTTGTGCTGATTAAACAACCAAATTGTCCAAACTGTAACAAGTTTATTGCTTCTTTGAAACTTAGTTTTTACATCTTTCATCCCAAGTTGTCTTCATGTAGTCTCGGCAAAGTGGGAGAAAAGTAAGGCAGCAGATATCGCTCCCTTTCTCAGTACCCATCTTCCCCTGCTTCATATGACATGTTGTTTTAAGATGAAGATGACTGGGGATAAGTCAGATCTTTCAGACTAACTAGCATCTACTGTTTCATCCCCAACATTTGTATACCCCATTTATGGACACCTTGCACATATGATATTTACTGTATGGTGCTAAATGCACAAATGCCAGGCATGGTCTATCTTAAATTTTCAAAAGGAGCTCAAAAGTTTAGCCTAACGTTTTGAAGTTTCCAATTACAATCCTTGTCAATCTTAATCATTCAAAGCCATCCTTGTTTCTTTGGTGTTTTTCTTCTTTGGTAACCTATTATTTCAAGGTTTCCTTTGATCTGAAGGCACATCATCAATGATGGCTTCATTTATGGCAACTAAGCCCCTTGAAAGATTTCAATATTTCAGTGTTAGTATTAAATGTTGCTTACACTGTCTTATGGCCGAATTTACTGAGAACAACTTTCAAGTACAAACATTTTGGATAAAAAATAGAAGTTGAAACTTTAACTTCCATAGTACATGTAAAACAGCTATATTAAGCATCAATGTTTTGACAACTTGGACTTCACTTGTGATTTAGTTTTTACTCTGTTCCAGGTCAAGAGAGGTTCACATCAATGACAAGAGTTTACTATAAAGGAGCTGCGGCATGTGTTATCATGTTCGATCTCACAAGTCAACAGACGTTTAATAGCACAATTAAATGGAAGAGAGATCTGGATAAGAAATGTACTCTACCTAATGGAAAGACAATCCCATGTATTTTAGTAGGAAATAAGGTAAGGCACGGTAGGCGACAAATTGGGAAAATTGGGAGTGTTTCTATTTTCCCAATGTGTCGCAGGTTTCTGCGATGTTCAGCGATCATTTCCAACATGTGAAAACTGACATATCTACTGTCAGGGGCGTTGGCTAGAGTTCTAGCTTGTTACCAATCCTCTAGTTTCTTTTGAATTGCTTAGCTCCAGTCGCAAATTCCAAATGTCAAGAGAAGCTGAAACACGACGTCTGGTGTTCCTCCGATATATCGGAAAAATCTGGGACAGTCGTGAAACAGTGAAATCCCCGATTGTCTGTGATTTTCCCGACATATCAAAACCAGGCTAAAATGACACTGGAGGATATTCAAATGATTTAATCAGTATTTTTCCGTTTCACAGTGAGGTCTGTACCCACAACCGAGGTCAAAATTCTGCCATACAGATCAATCATGTTTGGTATATATTGACAAACAAAAATAGTTACATTTGCTTAATGTAGCCAATATGGGGACTCATTTCTTTAGCTCATGAATAAATTTGAGTTGGAAATGTTCAGTTTGAGAAAGGTTATGGTTAAAAGTTGAGTTTGAGTTAAAACCTTAAGGTATTAAAGTGCATCTAACCCCAGAATATTTTTTTCACTAAAAAATAGCCTTTTCTGCCTTGCTTGTAATCCTTCCTGATCCCGGGGTCTCTGACGGATGGGTGGTAAGGTTACCAATAGTAAATGATGGAAAGTGGAGAAATTAATTTGTGAAATTCTTTCTTCTTGGTGATCAATCATGTTTTCTCAAATCATCAGAGTGACTTAACAACAAGGCCTGTCGAGAAAGAGGCAATTGACAAAATGTGCAGAGAGAATGCATTCTTAGGCTGGACAGAAATGTCTGTAAAGGAAGATATTAATGTCACAGAAACAATGGAGTAAGACATTTATTTATTTACATTGTTCAGTTGTAAGTTATCTATGGCAGAATTTTGACAAAGGTAATGAGTACTCACCACACACAGTGAGGTCTGTACCCACGACCAAGGTCAAGATTCTTCCATACAGACCAATCAAGCTTGGTTTATAAGATATTTATGGTATGGACAAAAAAAGCGGTTAAATTTGCTTATTGTAGCGTAGCCAGTTCATACTCATCAATATTTTGTTTGTTGATGGCAATGAGCTGAACTGAAATTTGCCAAATATTAAAGTTTGCTTGTTCTCTTAAACCTTTCTTCTCATCTAGCTTTTTGTTTCTATGTACTAGTATTTTATTAGAAACAAGTAAAATGCTTTAATAGTTTTCTTTACGACTTTCTCACTGCAAAATGTAACCAGTCTAGACTGCAGTCACTATCAATTCTAACCAATCAAAGTCGTGAATTGGGTATTTCCCAGTCCATGCGAGACACAGCCACGTTATAAATTGTGTTATTGTTTTCTTCAGCTACTTGTTAACAGAACTAATGGACAACCATAAGAAAGATGAGGAAAAAGATGAACAGAATGAAGCAGGAGTTGATCAAGGAGGGTTTATTGAACTCAGCAGCTATAAGCCTTCAAAAGAAAATGCCAGCAAATCATCCTGCTGTTCCAGCTCATAGATACCGCTATTAAAGGCCATTTCCAGTCCGTACTGCGCAATGTCCGCCTGCAATGTTTATGAAGCCTCACACGATGAAATGTAAACAAGCCAAAATGAAAATTATGGGTACAAACTTACCTTTTTCTTCATTATTAGCATCTGATATCCTTGCAAAACAATAAAAAAGAGTAGACGGACCTCAACGATATTCCAAACTGACGTTTCAGGTCATCGAGAACTCCCAAATGAACCGACACGTAATGGTGGACTTAAAAACTTCATGTACACAGTCACCAAAGTGTAACGTTTCAACGAATTCAAAACAGAACTGTAAACATATCCAGAGACTGCGCAGTATGGACTGGAAATGGCCTTTAAGCCTGTTTTTCACTAGCGAAGGAGTTGTAAGCAGAGTTTAGATCCTGCTTACGACTCTATCGCTTATGATCTAGGGAAAACTGTATTCAATTTGCTGGAGTCGCAAGCAGAATCAGAAGTCAGAATCAAAACAATCAAATTGCTGGTTTGTGATTGATTCCCTAGTTCTTTTGCTTCTGCTTAGGACTCCGACAATCCAGTTTTCACTAGATAATAAAAGTCAAAGTCATAAGTGGAATCAGAAGAAAATGGAAACTTTCTGATTCTTCTAACCCACGATTCTGTTGTGCTTATAACTCAGCTTGTGACTCCGATTTCGTCACTTGTGTAAACTGACACACTTATTTCTATTCTATATGAGAAAGACATCATACTGATATTCATACAAAGTCTTGTGGGATGGAAACACACTTGGTAGATTTAGTAATATTTGTTTATTACTATGAGATATAATGATGATTCTAATTAGCAATTAGACTACGAGCCTGAGTTTTCTATGATTGAAGCCTCATTGACTAGTAGTCTTATTGTTTTAATAGAAACTCAAAATGATACATAATATTTATGTATTTTCATTACATATTAAATATGTTATCAGTCAAAAATAATGAAAATTTTCTGAGGCTTAAATTATTATAACACTTCGATTTTCCGAGATGTGTTTAAAAAAAGCATACAGATTTTATTAAATAATGGAGGGTCAGGGATTTAATTAAATTCTGATAAATACATTATATATTATTGAGATATTTTAGATCTAAAACAGAAACTCTTTAGTACAAATCGAAGAAGTCGCAGGTCAATTTTCTATATTTTTCTGATTTTAAAAACAAAGTTGATTATATATCTCTTATTCTATACAAAATCACAAATATTTGCAAAGCTACCTTTATATGAAGGCCCATAGTGCATGCAGATGGCTAGCTAATATTTAATTCCCAATTCCTACTATGAAATGCACCTTCGCACAGGAAACCACAGTATCATAGTTGTATTTAACATTGCCAAGTCTTCTTTTTAATTTTTTTTAGATTTAACATTTTTTATTGAAAATTGCAGGATAACATTGCGACATAACACATAAGTATAATAAGTACATTACCTACTTTACAAAATTTACAAGGGGAAGTAGAACTGACTAACTGAGTATAGAAATAGACAAGTATAGAGGCACCTAGTTACTGAGCTGATATTTACAATAGTTTCTTGATTGGATTTTTCAACTTCTGTCCTGCAGTGCCGGGTGGGTTTTGGTAGTAGGGGCTTATGTTTCGTCAGTTTCCTGTGGGGCTTAAAGGGTTAAAAAGGCTTAAATCTAACATGCAAATACAGCTTTAAGCCAAGTCGTTTGATGAATACAACTGCCATGATTCTCTGCAGGTACAGTTGCAAAATTTAACAAGACTGCAATAAAACATTTATGTACTCATTTTTGTCAATAAAAGTTTAGCTAAGTTTTGGGCAGCGATAATTTCTGTTGTACATGTAGACCACACTTTCATAGTGATTTAAACTTGGCATCTCTTTGGGTTCTCTTGCTGTTTCTTTTTAAAGGCTGGTCTAGTCATTTTAAATAAATAAAATTGCCTTACCTTACTTTCACTGTGTTTTTAGTCTTGTCTGAACACTTATTTTGCCGATTCTTGGCCATTTTGGCAAGTTATGGGGAACCCAGAAAGCGATAACTCTTCTAAATGCCCAAGAATCGGCAAAAGTGTTCAGACAAGAAGAAAAACACAGTGAAAGTAAGGTAAAGCAATTTTATTCAAGATGTTGCAGTATTTCGGTTTGCTAAAAGGTGTTGTAAAATATTTCCATACAAACTCTTATATTTTTGCCATGACAGCTATTATGCAATATGATCCTGATCACAACGTGAGCTTGGGCTGCCTGTGATTGTATGGAGGGAGGGGAGGGGTTGGTGACAGCCAGTCGTACAACTATGATTTCCAAATAACTAAAAATTACAAACAACAAAAGTATATATGGCTAATAAGTAATTAATTAATTTATCAATAAAGGGCAAAATTACTGAGCGCTGATTGGTTGAGAGAGAGGGCATTTTTTCTTAATCGAGGGCATTTTTAGTAATCAAGAGAGGGCATGATTCCCTGTTAATGATTGGCTAATCCGTTAATTGCCGTAGCGCTAAACAGGCTTCCCAGATAAAAATAGACTGCGCGCGTGATTTTCCTTCGTATAAATTTTGCCCTTTATTGATAAACAAGTAATCCCACGAGACCTCATACTATTAAGGATCGTCGCTTCGCGACTCGGGCAATTTTGGAAACTTTTGAAAACTCTCGTGCAATTAATCCTTAATTGTACTTGGCCTCATGTGATTACCTATACAAATCCCACAATGGTTCGCCACCACAACCTCTGACAGTGAAGCAGTATGTAGTTACACTCTGTGACGCCTGACATGAAACATGTAGTGCAAATAATATGTTCTCCGCTGAACAGGCACAACTTCCGCCTTTTCCGCCATTTCGGTCCTGTTTTGTTTCCAAGTGAAATAATTCAACTACAATTGATTCTATCCATTTGCCTTGCTATGTCTAAGTTTAATGTACGGGTGGACCGCTGCACCGGTGCGGTAGTGATAGGAGACGATGCCAAATTAACCATCGGGGCTCAAGATACAGACGGTAAGTTCGCAGATATTTTTTTATGAACATTTCGCTTCCATAAATTCCCGGGGTATATCGGGTTTTCTTCATCAAAGCAAATCTAAAGAAAAGATGGATTTGAGGATTTGATTTAGCCTCTCAACTCTGAAGATTATCTTTAAATGTATACAGCTGTCGCCAATAAGCCTGTCATCAAAATATTTTAATACAGGTATTTGTTTAGACATTTGAGCGAAAAAAAAGATATGTAAGCTTTTTTCCAACTTCCCTTGATTTCTTACTCTTTTGCAACCTCATAATTGAGTGGAAAATGGAAAAAGTGACTGCGAATAATTGCAAGAAAATTTTACAGCGTGACTCGTGTTAGTTTGGCCACCCAACAAACTTTTTTGACAAGTTATAATTAGCCAATCAGAGAGCGCAAATTTATTTGAGCTGTCCCGCCTCCTTGCAATGTTCAAAGATGTTGTCACGAAACCTGTGCGACTACTCAAACAAATTCATGCTCTCTGATTGGCTAACTTGTCAAAAAAGTTGTTGGGTGGCCACACTAAGGCATGCTGCACTCCAATTCACGTCAAAGACGTCTGATTTTCCTTAGAAAGTTTTAGATCATTGTAGCCTTGTAAATGGTTAATCGTAGTTGAAATTGATCTCCGGAAAACCTTCTACAAACAAGCAATGATTGTTAACACTTTTCCTTTAACTTTAGCAGGTCCACAGCGCCAACCAGTCCCAGAGGAGGTGGCTGCAGCAGCTAGCAGTAAGTATATGGTCGATACTATATATGCCCTTATCAGTGGTTTGCCACAGGATGGGAAAGGGGGAGGGGGGAGGGGTTGGGGGCAAAAATGCAAACCCAGGGGAATTTAACATTTTCTGGTTTTCAAATGTCAGTTTCCCCATCCTTGGACCTGCATCAAGTGCCAAATTCCCATTACTCTTTGCTCTCTCTGTGGGGTAGCCACCAGATTAGCCTGTGCTGCAAACGAACTAAACACCTCGTTAAGTCTAGCTAGGGTTCAGGGTTGTCAAAATAAGCCGGCAACCAGTGCATTTCACCTGTTTTTCAAAATACTACGCTGGCTACTCCGAATGTTTACTTAGTAGGTCAGTTCTAAGCATGATATTGGAGAAATAAAATGAAAATAGTCGCCTACTTTTTGGAAGGTACCTGCTATTAAAAAAACCTACTGACAACCCTGATGGTTAGATTATGTGGTTATATTTTGTCTGTGATGCAGTAATTGCACGTTTTGGGCACTTCTGTACCGGTTTAATGCTAACACATTCAGAAATTGGGTATTTTTTTCGTGCTTACAGCCCTGTTGCCATGCCTCCCTGTACTGTTTAAAAAGGCTTTCAATTGTTGCTTGGTAGTTGGCCTGGGCCAGGCATTCAGTTAATTGGGGTGCAGTATGTAAAACAATTTTAGTATCAGGAAGAAGGGCTTAGGGTGTTGGTGTTATAATTTGGGGGCCTGACACTGTGGGAAAATGAGAGAATGTTTGTGTAGTGAAAATGTGACCATTTTGGTAATTTACATGTATAAGGAAACCCTGAATATTTAAAATTAAGATTTACACTAGAGGTATGTTTTATGTTTATTTATATCTCAGTTTCCACCTAGCTGGATAAATTTGAAAACAGAGTTTTCGCCTAGAAAGCGGATAAAATGTTTTCTGTTTATATTATACCATTTTCAAATTGTTTCACCATCGATTTTGAAACGCTGCCTCGCTGGAAAAGCTCTAATCCATGCTCAAATTACTCGAGCCACGTTATTCGACTGTTTTGATGTCAGCGTTTTCAAAAAGTTGCGTTTTCACCATCCACACTAGTTAACACACCAAGCCAGTGTTTCCAAATTTATCCACTTTGGAGTGGGTTTTCAAAAAGTTCCGTATTCGGTGGCCGAAAACGCTGTTTGGGTGTGGATACAAGGCCAAACCGGAGAAAAAAGTTTTCAGATCTATCTGGATTAGTGTGGATGTCGCCTTACTTCAAAGTTTTGCCATAAGCATTGTAAGTTCGCACATTTGGACTAAAATTATGACATCAATGGATCATGGCTTCCCTTGCTGACGATGGCCACCTCGAGAAATTGTGATACCACATTCACGCACTTTGCCTTTTATAAGTCCTCTACCCTCTACCCTGCCACTAGGTGTATTTTTCCTTGATTACCCCAAGTTTAAATCCTTTGTCAGGCTTTGTATAATTTTATTTAACTGGCCTGCCTCTTGCCAGTTGGGGTTATCATTAAAGAAACATATAATTTGACATTTAGGTAATAATTAAAAATAAAATCCTGTTAAGCCACAGTGCCAAGAAATATATAGAATATTAAATATGATTGATTTTGAGAACTTGTTTGATTTTACAAACATTTTTACACTGGTAAACTGTTTGCAGTCTCTGATGATTGAAATGTAAATCAACTGTGGCTTTGTGCTTTGCGTTTAAGAACTTTGTTAAAATGGATGGTTATATTATTGAATGTATTTTATTGTCTTTCCAGCACATGCTCCTTGTCAAGAATCCTCAGGGGATGACATTAATTACAAGGCGACATCTGGTTATGTACTGGTGATAAATAACAATTTTTTTCCCCAAAGGGATGATGTTGAGCGTACTGGCTCCAATGATGATGTTAGAAATCTGACAAGTCTCTTCAATGACTTCAACTTTAGAACCGATGTACGTGACAACCTAACTCAAAGTGAAATGCTTAAGTTACTGACAGATACAGCAGAGAAAGACTTCTCCAGATATGACTGTTTTGTGTGCGTGATCCTTAGCCATGGATCCAAAGATGGAATCTATGGAACAGATGATCAGGTGATCAAAGTTGAGGCCATCACTTCACTCTTCCGCCGTGATGAATGTCCCTCATTGGAAGGAAAGCCAAAGATTTTCCTGATCCAAGCTTGCCGTGGCACTCAACGAGACAGGGTACCTGTTGAGAGTGATAGTGAACCTGTTCCATTTTCAAGTTCATCACTGCCAGCAGATGCTGATTTTCTTGTCTGTTTTGCTTCGGCTCCTGGTCATCAAAGCTACCGACAGGGACTGCTTGGTTCATGGTTTATTTCCTCAGTGGTCGCGATATTCAAAGAATATGCCGAAAGAGAGCACCTTATGGATATGATGTTGAGAGTGAATAACCGTGTTGCTCAGTTTTACAGCAAGGAAGGTCTGAAGCAAATGCCGTGCCAGGTCTGCATGCTGACAAGAAAAATATTTTTTGATCCGAAGTATAGCAGGAATTGAACAAGGAATAATAATAATTTAATTTATTATTATTCATTTAATAACCTTCACTGTGTGAGTCCAAAAAGTTGTACATACATGTCAGGGACAGATCTAGGGGAGGGGTGCAGGGGGTGTGCACCCCCCCCCTCCCTGAGATGACCTGCAGCTTTCTAATTTAACTAGTGTATTCTGCAAACAATTTGTTTATGCCACACGTCAGTCATGTCATTCCTTAGTGGTGCACCCCCTCCTGAGAAGAATCTTGTATTTGCCCCTACATGAATGTACCATTGTGTAGTTCTATAAAATGTCCATACCTCACCAGTCCACAGAATGGATTTTTTTGAAGACCACCCTATCCCTCTGGAAATTCCAATTAAGCTTTATACATGCCTTTTATCCCAGGAATCCCAATCCCTTCTCTGGGGGGGGAGAAATATGGAGATTTTCTGGAAGTACATATTTTAATATTAATTAACAAATTGTTGTAAGCATGGTCCCTGTAATTAAATGAATTTCATCATCACATTGTCAAAGTCGTGTGGACTCATGAGGCAATAGCCAAGTGCGGCCTACAACAATTTTGACAATGTGATGGAAAAAATTGTGATAAATTACAGGTCACAGGCTTAAAAACTAATGTCAATTTGTATTTGTACCAGAACAAAACAAACAAAACAATTTTAAAAGTGAAAACTGGCTTTCTTCCATTTAAAATTCAAGCGAAACCTGAAATTTTAAAATGTTTCTGATTTACTTATAGCATAACAACTTTCAAACTCAAAACCAAAATGTAGAAACAGAATTTTAACAACTAATCTTTATTCCATTAGCCAGGAAAGTCTTGAAAACTTGCTGAATTACTACAAAATTCAGTCCGTTCATCAGGTGCTTTGGCAGAACACGGCAAACATTAGCAGATTCTTTTCATCAAGTTTCATGTCGAACACTGGAACTTTTGCATTTTGCTTTACGGTTGAATTCAATCCGGATTTATTCGTCTTAAAAACAAATTTGATAATTTTCTCTTAAAGGGCTTCCCATTTGGACAAAATTTGTTGCTTGTTTTCAAGAGCTAACAGCGCTAAACTGTAAACAGTTTGACAAAGTCTTCAATAACCCTGATGGCGTCATCTGACAACGTCATGTGTATGTCCTCTGGTAATTGGGAGGTGCAGCGGCCTAATGGTTAGAGCTGTGGACTCTGGGATCAGACAGTCCGAGTTTGAGCCCTGGCTGGGCTTCTGTATTGTGTTCTTGGGTAAGACACTTTACTCTTATAGTGTCTCTCCACCCAGGTGTATAAATGGGTACCGGCAAAATAATGCTGGGGGTTGTCAGTAGGTTTTTGAGTAGCAGGTTCCATCCAAAAAGTAGGCGGCTATTTTCATTTTATTTCTCCAATATCATGCTTAGAACTGACCTACTAACATGCACCGGTTGCCTGCTTATTTTAACAACCCAGGGATAACCCAGGGATGGACTAGCATCTAGCGGGAGGAATAGAAATATTCCTAGTCCCTTCATATACGAAATGTACATGATTATTACCGATAGGTTTACAGCGTATTTAGTAGAAATTACCAGCTTTGCTGACTTTAGCTTTTTAGAAAAGAAGATTAGTTTATAATGGTAGTTTTAATGTAGAATAGTTTAGATGTAAGTTTTATAAAAGAGAATAATAACAAAGTATACATAGTAGACTGTTGACTGTTGAGCTAGTTTAGTAATACTCTTTCATATTGAATATTCTTACAAATGTATCTTAATGTGGGCATATAATATACATGTTTGTGTTGGTGTGTATGAGAGAGTGGATTGTCCAATTAAAATTACCTTTCAGTAATTATAATCGAAGAGCTGGGAAATTTGGACATTTATTGCTTCTCCGAGTTTCTTGCTTCTTGCGAAGCAAATGCCAGATATAACAGTTGCAATCAACGATGTTTGAAATACAGAACAATTCATACAATGCATACTAGGCGTGTCGTGTGGCAAGACACGCGTGATCTTAATTGGTAATTAAATCATGTCATTTTTTAACACGAATTTCCAAGCATGTCTACGACACAAAGTGAGCTTGTTTCTATTGTTTAGAGTTGCCATTTCCAGTTTACATATCATGAAATATTTCTCCCAAAAACACATTAATTGCGTCTTTTAAGGCTGGTTTTCACTAGCGCATAAGCATAACAACATAAGCATACATATGCTTATGCTTGTGTCGCCTTATGGCCCGGTGATTCCTAATGAAAACAATATGAGTTAAACAAGTGTGTTTGTTCTTCTTATGCTTGTGCTTATGTCATTATACTTATGCTTGTGCACTAGTGAAAAGCAGCCTTTAGTGGCAATGGAATACCGGTAAGATGAGATTCTTGTCTTGATGTTGAAAATATTACCTCCAAACTCAAAGACTGCACAATATAAGACAAATTGATCAAATTACTTTAGTATCTAATTTGCTCCTATACTTTATTGGTACAACTATTGATGTATTTACCAGGTATGCTTCTCTTTGTTATTTAACAATGTCTAACTATTCAGTGTTTAGTTTCTTTACTTAATTGTAACTAAAGTTTGTTGACGATTGACCTACTTCGAATAGCAGGTCAACAGAAACTTACAATAATTTTTTTGTCTTGAGAAATAAAATAAAAAGTGTTAAAAGAGTAGATCTGGGGAGAAACTTTGCACCCGACTTCTTAAGTCTACATACGAGCCTATTGGCTGGTCAGGCCAGAGCTTATTCCGAGTTGCCCCACTTCTAAGCAGTTGCACTGACCCCTAGTCCATGTACTACCCCGATGGACTACCCAAATGAACTACCCTAAAATGGACTACCCTAAAAACTCTTAAAAATGTTTTTAAGGGTAGTCCATTTAAGAGGAAGTCCATTTTGCGTTCGATAAAACGCATTTCTAATCCTGTATTGGAAGGAAATCGAGTTTTCCTGTGAATCTGTGGACACCAATTTGCCCCCCCCCCCAACAAGATTTATCAGGGGCGAATGACGTCATGCCCATGCTTGTTGATTTCAGCATAAAAGAAAGCTTGAATTTAGGGAATCCAAGTCAAAATGAAGCCAAGCGAATCGAAATCGTCGAACGCACTCCGAATCTTTGATTACCACTAGTAGGGTAGTCCATTTTAAAATGGACTATCTTTAAAAACATTTAAAGAGTTTTTAGCGGTAGTCCATTTTAGGGCTAGGGTAGTCCATGGACTGGGGTTTAGTGTTATGTGTACAACCCTTCTAAACACCCACTAAAACTACAGTTTATAGCAGTCAAAACTTTATCAAAATTTTGTTCAAGCAGAACATTAGTTTTTGTAATGGTTCCCTGATAAGATTAAGATAAATCAGACGCCTATCACCTACATGCTTCTAGGTGATAGGCTTCTGGATAAATAGATGAATCCACAAAACTAGCTAGCCCAGTGCTTTGCATAAGTAAGGTGTATCATCAGGAGTGCTCCTGACGAGCGCTCCTGAGGTTTTGGGGGTGCATGAAATAGTGAATAAACCTTGCATGACTTTTAAAGTAAAAATGGCTAAACATGGGGGAAATACATTAAAAAAAATGGGGAAAATATTTTGAGAAAAAAATTCCTCCCACCACCACCCTCGATTTATAACATTCAAAAGGGGTCAAGTTTCTCATAATTGGTTTTGGCGGCCACGTGAAAATACATCAGGTGATCGTGCCACGTGCTGCACGCATATAAATTTCGTGTGCAGGTTAAATTTAACATTCATGCAATTCACACTCGGGGCGTGTTCATATGATGGCTGTCTTCTGTCACCAAAACATTTCCTTTGTAGATTTAACCGAAAATTGCAGGTCATATCGCTTCATTTTTAAACTTGAACTTGCTAGGCTTCAAGATTCTCCGGCAAACCCAAACGTTCGATTGCGGTGATTGTGTTTTTAATTTTCTCGAATATAAGTGGCTAATGGCACGATTTAGGTTCGAGAAATTTCACTGCAAAAAATCCTCTGAAAAAACCTAACAAAACACTACCACATACGCTGTGCTCATTTCCACGTTCTGAATGCAAACGACACTCGTAAAGACAGAAAAGCGGTTTGTTACGGCACTATTTATCAGTATTTATGGGCTACCGGAGATTTTGATCACCAAATGTTTTGCCAGTCGTTTTATTATCCATGCAAAAAGCTAGTCCGACGAGATTACATCTTTGATTGTAATTTGCTTTTTGTCTAGACCACGTACGTTTCCAAGCAAAATTGGCAGCTTGTTTATATTTTGAACGATCACGTGGAAAATGAAGGCCAAAGCTGTATCAGAGGTCACGAAAAGGTTGTATCAGTCCACTATTTCCGTTTCTGCGCACGCATTCTATTCACAACTTATCCGCACCATATATGGAAATTGCTTGTAATACCTACTGAGTGGTCAGCCGTTCACCAGAACAAGGAAGCTCGTACGTGAAGAAGGGAGGTTTCGTTTTCTTCTTCAGTATTTTTCGGTTGTAAGTTAAATCTTAACTGGATTTAAAGTATGTTTTACTTTTGAAGAGAATGCACAATCTTCTTCCTTGGGAAAATATTGCACCAATCGCCGAATTGCGACTTGTTTGAGCCAAGAAAATCTCGGACATAAACGCAGATTACAGCGCTGGATGTTGGCCGCTCGTCCAACGAAAAAAGCGCGCGAAAAATATCTGCTTGAGGCAGGTTACAAGGATAAAGTAAGAATCTTTATTCCTGTTTGCTATTATCTAAGTTATAACTTCCACGTCTTAATACGCGTATGCCCCGTGACACTTTCAGTGTCTCACCAATGGATTAAGCTACTTTCACTTTCTCTTTTAAGCTTATAAACATTGCGTTCCGCGAAAGGCAAATGTATGAGCAAAACCCTCAGTAGTGAATCAAGAAGCGAAAATTTTGGTCAGCTCGAAGAGTTACCGTTCTAGAAGGGCGAGAAATGATGACTACCAAACACTGCTGTTGGGGCGAGTGTAAAACAGGCTCGCGATATCCAGAAAAATGGCCAAAATCCCTCAGAGTTGGAGGCATCGGGGAAGAAAGCTTTAATTTATACCATTTCCGAAACCGTTGCAAGACATTGCAAAATGCAAGCGTTGGCTGGTGGCTTGTTCACGAGAATTCTTTACGGAGAAAAACATTAGCAGAAATACCTACATTTGCGCTCTTCACTGCCTGAACAAAACCACATAGTTTCAAACATAACACGCAAAATAGTCAACAGACTTGCGCGTGAAAATTTACAGCTTAATCGGGTGGTGCTAGAATGTTACATTGACGAATAAAGGAGGTAGAAACCTAAACACTGAGCTCAAGAGAAAAAAGCTTGTCCGAGTTGATGCAAGAAACAACCTTGGCCGCAGACAGCGTCTCTCTAATCAAGAAGTAAAGCTACAGCAGTATTTGGTTTTAAAGTCGGACAAAAATAATTATCGTATCCGTGATAAGACGCAACAATAACTTGCAACAGTTTTAATGAAACAGTCAGGATTTGCCAGGGCTCCACAATGTAAGTAGCAAGGCAAGTAAGATAAATCTCACAGTAAATCTCACACTTTGTCCGTCTAAAGCAAATTTAGAGAGCTAAAAGCTAAAAAAAAGTCTTGCATCAGATATGATCCAAAATAAACCAAATGTAACAGCAAAGGATAAATTACATAGTTGTCGGACTCTACACGAAAGCGTCAGATAACAACGGAAATCATGCAGACCTATGACCTCTTAACATTTGCTGTACAACACTAAAACCGATCTATTCTTATTCATAGTCCTCCTCATAACACCTTGAATCATCTCATTTTTCATTCCCTTGCTTAGCAAAATTTACTTACCCCCATTCTAGAAACTGTATTAAACATTTAACCCCATTACAGTCACTCCATTTGTGAAAATGTGACCTTATCCAGTGGCACATCTCCATTTATAGCCTATCACTAGGATGTGCCCCACCCCCTCTTTTCCCCCAGGATGGGCATTTCTTTCCCTCCATAAGGTCTGGATCCGCCACTGAAGTTGTCTGGAGTGTGCCTTAAAATCTGTTTAGAAGTATTTTCATTGCTATATTGTTAGCATTAATAATGTGCCATTATACATTGCACACATTTTAGAATATTGCACAAAAACAAGAGAAAAGCGATCATTGATAGCTTATTAAACAGAATTTGAAGTATGATGCTAAATGTGACTAAATGTAATTTAGACTAAGTTAGACTCCAACCAATGCTGGTCAACAGCCCCTCATGTGACCTCCGGGCTAGTACGCACATACTGGCTACAGCTTGCCCAAAGGGCAAACTGGAAAATTGAACTTCTTTGTACCCTGTGACTGAGAATATCATAATTGTTATATTCATTGTTAGCAATCCCTCAATGTAGAGTAAAATGACAATTGTGTGGTTCCAGAAAATGTTCATCCCTTCCCCTTGGAGGATCATTGGAAATTTGAAGCGACACGGAGTGGGTTTTTAAGACCATGTTTGAACCTTAACTAGAATTTCCAGAAGGAAGGAAAAAACCCTTTTTGGGCTATAGATATTTTCTGAAAAAAGGCATTTTGTGGTGTTCATTGTTTTGGTGTACACTATCTTTAACAGATCATTGAACACGCAATGAGTACTGAAGAGAAGGATGCTTCCAGTGGTGAAGAGCCTCGTTCTAAAAGATGCAAGGGTGACTCTGATACACAAAACTTTGTCAAGAGTGTTGTGGTTCTGTTGGACAGGGATGTTACATTTGGAAAGAACAGTGTGTTCATGCCAAACACTATTGAAATGGCAAAACTAAAGAGAAAGGAGAAAGGGCAGTATGTAGGCAAAATAAACTTCACAGGAGAGATGACAGAAGAGGATGTATGGGGACTGCTACGTTTGAATTTTCCTATTTTACAAAATAAAAGGTATTTTTAAATGCAATTAAAATTGTACTGGCATACAGTGGGATAAAAATAGCACATTAAATATATTGTTATTAATAAAGAACATGTATTTCATATGGAGTTATTACAGCAGTCTTCTTTGTAAAGACTATGTACATAGTAGATTTCATTTAGTTTTACTGTACTGATATAGACTGCAGATAACACACAATCATGTAACCATGGTTTCTTTTCATTTAAATGTTTCAGACTTAGCTGTGCATCAGCTGCTGATAATCGAACAAGGCTGGAATTTCATGGTCAGCCAAGAATTTGGAGTGGTAAACTCATTCGGAAACTCATCAAAGGCAGTTCAGCTCTTTATTTGCTTGCAGAGGTTTGTAAACCTAACATTGTACATGTGACCTTTCACGCAAAAGCGTTCACTAACGGCTTTCTGTTAAACGGGTGAAAAAACGACTTTTGAATGGGTAACCAACAAGTTGAAAAGCCAGGTTGTATCAAATGTTCAAACGAGTTGATTAGTATTCTTAACGGGCTGGCTTCTTGTTCGAACGTCTCATGAATTATTCCAAATGCCAAGGCCGCTAAACGTTTGAACGACTCCAGCAGATTGAACAAGTTAGCGAACGACTGCTGAAAATGACCTTTGCTTGAATGGGACACGAATGACTCAAAGATGAACTACCTAATAACAAACAATTTTGAAATGTTCATGTAAAATTGCATAAGTTGTTCTGCAAGAGTATAAATTGAATGTATATTTGGCTAGAAGTTGAGCGATTGTCAACAAACACAAATTCTTAGTTGTACGCAAAATCGAATGCCGGTCATAATGCCCCCAAGATAAAATGCCCCCGAGACATAACGCCCCCTATCATAAGACATGACGCCATCTATAGTAAGAAAGCAATTTTTGATTTGTAATTTTATCAAAACATCAGAAAGATAATTTTTCATTATTGTTTATCAATGTTCGATCTCTAAAAACTTACCTTTTTCCTTGCTTCTTACTTTGTTGTGTTGTTTGGATCGTGATTTGAGCACACGAGGGAATTCACGAGCTGCAGGCAAGTGTTTTCTACATTTCTCAAGTGTTCTCAAATGTCCGGAGTGTTTTATGACAGTATAATACAGTGAAAAACGCATGATCGACTTTCCAACTTTTTTTGCTTTTTCTTTTCTCTCGAACTTAAACGCTTCTTGAACTGCTTGACTCACAATTGTATCGGTAACTTCTTCATAGAAATGTTTTCTGCCCATCTGCAGCGAATTTTGACAAGAGTAAAGCTAACCAACAACAGATGAGTCGCAACGCAAACAGGCCAGTAAACTACAGTAGTTCATATCATTTAATAATTTTATTACTTCCTTGGATCTTTCATTTTCCACGTCTTTCTCTGAGTATATAAATCGCAATAGGGGGCGTTATGTCTCGGGGGCATTTTATCTTGGGGGTGTCTGTTGCAGGTCCAAGCCAACAGCAGCAACTTTTTTTAAATT
>OX393574.1:3162928-3164262 GCA_947652115.1 Blastomussa wellsi | reverse complement strand
CACCCTGCAAACATAAGCCAATTCCAATTAACATGAAGCATGATGATGTTCATTGGGTGTACAGCAGTTGCCATGGTAACCATGTGTAAAAATTCTTCCTTTGAATCTTCTGTGTCATCTGGCACGTACTGATCCATGAGATTGGCGTGATAAGGCATCAGCATTCACATTAAATCTTCCACTTAATCTGTAGCTTATACATGTAGAGAAGTCAAACAGAGCCAACTGAACTTCCCATCATTGTTCCAAAGTGCCAAGCTTGGCAGTGGTTGGCAAGTACTTTATTTTATTAGAACCAAGGAGATACTGGTAGGTCCTGGAGATAGGTCAGTTACAGCCCACTTCAAGGCATGCAGTTCAAGCTTCATGGAGGTGTAATTTCTTGGGTTTTTCTCACTTGGTCCCAGTCTTCTTCTGATGTACACAGTAACCTTTTAACCTGTTGTCTTACATGACTGACGTCTGTCTTTAGATAAATGGTTTCATCTCTTTACAAATGGGACTTCCATATAGTTGCATACAGTTGTTTCCCAGTTGGTGCAACGGTTCAGCAGCCGTCCGCTTGCAAAGTCGTTAACAAATCAATCTGCGATAGTACACCAAAATTCAAGAAATGGCAGTCTTTGGTGGTTTCCATTCCAATACATCTTGTATCTTCTCAGGGTCCATGGTTGTCAATAAGATTTGAAGTATGCGGAGATATTTTGAAAGCAAACAGCACTGGGGTCCCTTTTGTTAAGCGTTTTTGTGGTGACCGCTTTTTTCCCGCTTATCTCCACCAAATTGTAGCTGGTGAAAATGTTTAAGAAGCCGGCGATATTGCTGGTCGCCGGCGCGTATTGACAACCCTGAGGGTCTGTAGTAATACCATCGAAAGAGATCTGATGACCTGCATATGTGACTTTGTATTGAAGGAAGTGACACTTCTCTGGTTTGAGCTCTAACCCATGCTCCCGGAGTCTTGTGAACATTCTGTCCAGTATTTTGATGTGCTCATCAAAGGTGTTGGAGTACGCAATGATGTCATCCAGGTACACAAGCAATATCTGAAAAATGCAGATATTCTAGAAGGTTTGCATTAGCCTTTGAAACGTCACAGGACTATTGGTCAATCCCATTGGCACCCTGTTGTATTTGGAGATTTCAAATGGTGTTGTGAAGGCAGTCTTGTGTCTGCCGTCGTTGTCCATAGCAACGTGATTGAATCCACTTGCGAAATCCATGGTTGAAAATCATTTTGCACTTCCAATGGCATAAGTTGACTTCTCAATCCTTCGCAAAGGGAACTGATCTCTTATTGTCTTGAAGTTGTCACATTTTTTGTGACACTGGTC
>OX393574.1:3085428-3157928 GCA_947652115.1 Blastomussa wellsi | reverse complement strand
ATTATTGTTTTAATCACTGTCAGTTCTGGAATAGATTTTTTGCTTTGAACGTGACGCTTTAAATAGCTACAGCTCCAAAGGAATTTGCTCTTTTTATTTCAAATTTGGCATGCAGCTAGTTAAACATGCTAATAACAAAAACATGTCGGCAATTTTTTTTATTTTTGAATACGTTTTTCTCCCGGAGTGATTTTTGTAAGATCACTCCAGTGTGTTTTTAACCAATTTGCAAAATGCATTATAGCTTTTCATTGCAATATCTAAAAATCTTGGTTTTTTTTCCCATGGTTCTGTGGTAACCCAGATATATAAGTTTAATTTGTGATCAAAACGATTTTCCCCCGATATAAATACAGTATGATTGTATTTGACTGTTAAACATGTTTTGTAATTTACTCCCACTTTTTGTTGATAGGGTGGAGAAAAGTTCATCATAGTGTTGCATGACAATTTACCTGAGGATTTCACTTCTTACGAGGCCATCTTTGAAGATTGTGGAACTGTACTCTTACAGAAAACAAACCCTTTTAACTTGACTGGTATTACTCCAAGTAAGTTCATTGTGTGTAGCTTAAATTCTATAAAGATAGCAAATGGATCAGCTGGAAAAACATCTCTTTCGAAATGGTTTTTAAAGCGCACTGCAGGTGCTATATTTTTACCCTGGTAGTTACAAAAGTTGCACCGAAAGTCCTGGTGGAAGATTTTTCATGTTTAATTAAATGTTCTGTTGAACATATACCAGGTCTAGAGCTGGCATGTCTGCGATGAAAGCTGTTTCTCCAGAATAACTGTGCAGTTTTGATCAACGAAGGTCTCTTCATCCTTATCCAAGAAGGCTAGCACATCTAACCATTTGCAGATGCCGTTGCAAAGGCTTTGTGTTGAAAATTAGTCATGCGGAAAAACAAAGTATCATTGTTTCAACATTTGCAAGGAAAACAAAAGTATCCTGTTACAAATAAACAAAAGTATCCATTTGGTGTTTCAACATGTATTGAGATATTTGTCAGTCCCATTGTATTCTGCACTATCCTTCGAGTCTGAGTTGAATGACTTTATGTCAGGCCTTCCTTTGCTCTGGTTTACTTGAACTTACCTTGGGGTTTCTGTTCAGCATTACTGTGGTTGTGTTATTCAAATGGTGTAGATTGGCTGCTAACTTATTACTTCCTTTGATTGTAATATTTACAAGAATTGTTTAAACTTCAGAATCGCCGACCCCTGGTGAAAAAGAAGTTACATTGGTTTTGATGTCAGCTAATGCATCCCAGAAGGGTGGCATAACTTCATTTAGATATATTGACCGGAACCTTCAAGCCCTTGCACAGATGGTGGAAAGTAAAGAAATGCAGTCCGTGTATTTTGAGCTGTTGAGTAAAAGCATGATGAATGAACAACGTGTTTCACAAACTTCAGCCCATTCTGGTGAAGCAGGTAGGGTTTACTTTTTCATTCAGTCCTACAATAGGCCACTTTTGCTTTATTAAAATTCAGCTTGATAGCGAGGCCTAGAGGACATGAACAAAAGAAATTAATAAGCATGCATTTTTATTTTCATTGTTTGTGTCCTCTGGGCTTTAATTGCTACCATGCTGAATTTTAATATATCGAAAGTGGTCTATTGTGTCTCTCTATGGCCATGAAGATTCATGAAGGGTAGTTGCTGGTCATAAATGAATTATGGAAAATTTTGAAAATAAGAAATAAAAGCCAGACAATGAGGATGTAATTTGAATAAGCGTCACAAGACCAAGCGAGAAAAATATATGTCAAACAACTTTTTGGAGAAAAATAAAAAGTTTGTAATAAGTGGATACATTAAAGTGTATATGACATGAAAAATATTTTCTTCTTATTTGAAAGGCCTTTCAAAATTCAGAAGAATGGCGTTCTTCTTTTTAAAATATCTTTTTTCGTTTTAGAGATATTGACATTTTTCTATTATGCAAATTAGATCAGTGATGATGTCAGCTGGTTTGAACTAAAAAATGGTAAAATACTGAATAAGCAATATCTCTAAAACTGTTGATGCAGTGTTCTTGAAACTTGGCACCACAAATGTGCATCACAAAAGAAACAAAATGATACCATCAGTGCTGTTACTATGACAACAGGTTTGCAGCTAGTACTGTCATAATAAAAACTGAAATTCCTAGTTTTTGCTTAAACCAAGAATCACCTACCGCAGCCAATCCAATGATGGTAATTGAGACAACATGGGAACTATGTCTGTTCCAAGTAGGACCCTTTGTCTCACTTTAGACGTTGCAAATGGTGATATTTGGTTTTGTGACAGAGAGAGACTGGAGCTGAAAGAGTTGCCATGGTAACAATTCTAAGGGTACCATTTTCTTTCTTTAGGGATGCACATTTGTGGTGCCAAGTTTCAAGAACACTGCATCAATAGTTTTAGAGATATTGTTTATTTAGTATTTTACCATTTTTTAGTTCAAACCAGCTGACATCATCACTGATCTAATTTGCATAATAGAAAAATGTCAATATCTCTAAAACGAAAAATGATATTTAAAAAAGGAACACGCCATTCTTCTGAATTTTGAAAGGCCTTTCAAATAAGAAGAAAACATTTTTCATGTCATATACACTTTAAGGTTACTGGTAAACTTTTCGGGTGACCTTCGTAAAATGTTTCATATGCGCATAATTTTCAATGAAACCATTGGTATATGGAACCCAAATATATATTAAAAATCTCTGAAATTTATAGCTTAATTAGCATGCAAGCCTTCAAACTTGAAACCATCAATGTTCACTCTTCTGAATTACCTGGCTCTGCATTATCTCTTACAACAAAACAAACTGCACTATATCAATCAGCACTTGATAGGCTAATAGGAAATTTTGTGTTTCGTGTCACGTAAAGGGGTGTCATAGTAGAGGACATTTTTTCATAACCTTTCTATCATGGTTCGCACGGGCCTGGAATACTCCTTGAAAAACGGCTAGGTCCTGGAAAACTCCTTGAAAATGATTTTCTCCTTGAAAACTCCTTGAATTTGAAGAAGCAGTGCTTGAATTTTATGAAAAAGTCCTTGAATACTTGAGGATTTAGCAAAATAAGTTCATTTTGACATCAAAATATTGAAAAGATTGCGTCTAACATCAGTTGAGAAACTCACCGTTAGACTAACGTCTCAAAAACGGCAAAGCTTTTCATAGTAGTACGATTCAGTGTTTCTTATTCAAAGTACCTAAGTAACCGCGCCTTCAATGGGGTTTGCCATGTTGCATTGATCAACCCCCCTCTTAGCAAATAAAACCACGAGGGAAACGAAGCGTGAAGTTCGAAATTTATTCACCCCTGGTCTTGTTTCTTGTGTCTAAATGAATTCAAAAGGAGGCAAAGGTCAAAGAGGAAACTGTATGTACAATAAGCAGTGGGAACTTAATTCCCAGTACAAAGGCTGGTTGACTGCATTTAAAGCTGACAGGAAAAAAGCCTTGTGCAAATGCTGCGATCGAGTGATCGACATTTCAAACATGGGAGAGTCTGCATTGAAATCGCACATGAGAAGTGAAAGGCACAAAAACAACAGCGGAACTGGAGGTGAACAGGCTGGGACATTATCCTCATTCGGTTTTGTATCATGTGGAAATGGAAATTCAGTTGAAGCAGTAAAAGCGGGAACATCGCAATCACAACAACAACCTGTAATGACAATTCCTCCGCCGCCATCACAGCCGCCATCACAACCAACGTTGGAAGGACATGTGACTAAGGATAATGTGCTCAAAGCATTATTTCCATTTACAGAAATTGTTTTTTTTTTTGAGTAACTGTAAAAAAGTGATATAGTGCATGTGCAAATGGACTCCTTGAATATGGGTTGAAAGTCCTGGAAAAGTCCTGGAAAAGTCCTTGAATAGAAAGGTCTCAGGTCTGTATGAACCATGTCTATAGACTAGATATAAAGCTAGCCATGGTTTCACCGAAAATGACTTGCATACTAAACATTAATTTTCTGAAAGGCATTCCAAAGGTTATCAGTGACCTTGATTTGTGTCTTTAATTAGTATGTTATTACTGGTACACTATTTTGAGCATTCCTCCCCATAAGTATTGGTTATCTTTTTTCCTCCTTTACTACTTAACCAACTGACTGACTGACTGAATGATTGATTGATGGACTGGCTGGCTAGCTGGCTGAATATATACAGTCAACTCTCACTTAACAGACCCCTTTATAAGATGGACAACGGACACTTTGAAATCATCAAAGGACACTTGTGAGATGCTGAATATGACCAAATTACGATTTTGGGAAGAAATATTCTTAAATTACTAAGTATGTGACTCTTCTAAACACCAGACGTTTAATTGACAGCTCTTACAAGTCTAGAATAGATACAGAATACATACAGTACAAGTTAAAATTAAATCAGTCATTGTCCCATTCAAAAAATAACTTGGAGGAGACAACTGAATTGTATTGTTAAATGTAATCTAAAACAGTTATTTTCTTGCTTTCTTAGCTGAAAATTCCTGGGGTCATGTTACGTTGACTCTCTATAAGCCAGACACCGCTCTCAGATGGACAGCTGAGGCCGGTCCCCATGGTGTCTGTCTTAGAGAGAGTTGACTGTAACTAACTAGCTAGCTAGCTTTATGGTAAGAAAATTAAGTTGTTTGGCTATTTTCAAGCATGACTTTCAATCAATTTTTTGCATATAAAAGAAAAGCTTGTTCATGAATCTGAACACTCCTGTAATTTGTTGTATCTGCATTTTGTTATATACTATACATAATTATAAATGCTTGCACTCTTTTTTTGCTAGGACCGTTGACCTCATATGAGGGCACATATGCTTGGTCGATTAAGGTTTTAAAAATCCTCGTGTATAAGGCTGCACAAGTTGGTGGTCATGAATTTGTGGAAACGATCTTCAGTACGTCAGCTGGGAAAGTAGTTTTTTCCAACTACAAGAACAGTACTATATTGCCAGAAGATGTTGCCAGAGCTAATGGGCATACAATCTTGGCTGATTACCTACAGCATGTGAATGAGAGGTAATATTTTAATCAGATATAAAGTAAGTATCTCTATATTATGATTTAAAGTAATAACCCTTGATCTGTCACATGCTCTCCTGGTAAGTTTAAGAATGGTGTGAACTGATTGTGACCAGAATGTGGAAATATATTTTCTGAGTTTATAAAATTGTCAATGAGAAAAAGAATGACAAAAAAAAAAAACAAAGTCGCCTGTGATACAAGGGAAATAGAGAAGACAAGGACAAGGAAGTTTTTGGGAGAGTGAAAACTAATCCGGGCGAGTATATTTTGAGGGTTACTCGCCCAAATGGCGAGTGCTCTCAAAATTAAGTATCCAACCCTGCACTTGGTCCATTGACAGACATGTGACTGAGTTACTGACTTAGTTCCTAGCTATCCTCTGGGAGAATAGGCCCATGGACTTGTCTTCTCCAGTCTGCACTGTCTCTCGCAGCACTGACAGCCTCAATCCAGGTGGCAAATCCATTTTATGCCCCTCTCCCCATGTCACCTTTGGCTGCAAGAGCTCTAGTCCCCTTTCCCTCTCGGTCACATTGTGAATACTTGAGCACTAACCAGAATGCTTTAACATTGTCTCAATGTGCAGATTATCAAGAGAAAATGAGAGTGATGTTGGGAATCAAAGCATTGACTGGTTAGAACTGAAATGTGCTGTGGATAAGAAGCAGAGTCTACCTTGTAAGCTTTGCCATAATTTGCCATTTTGCATATGCCCACTAACTTTGTTTTTCATGTTTTGGCTTTAGGCCCTGCAGGCATTAGTTTAAAGATTTGAAAAGGGTAGCTTCAGCACCCTCCAGAAATATCCATGCTATCCAAACTGAGCAAGACAGCTATTATTGGGTTTGCTCATTCTATTTCTCAAACTCATTAATAATTCATCACGTTAAAACAAAGGATACCAGAACCGTAACCGTTTTCTCTGTAGTTTTAGTTTCGATTGAGAAGATATATCAAACACTCGTGACAGTGTTTCATCACATTTCCAAGCACCTCGAAGTTAGTCAAAAATACTCTGCTGTGCGTCATATTTTCTCTTCAGTGATGAAACACTGTCTCTCGTGTTTGTTACATGTATATTACTTATCATATCTGTAATTTTTATTTGATATTTTTCAAGTTGGAGAACAGAATGATGACTTGTAATTAAGCAGTGGTGATGAACCAATTTAACTATATTTAATACATATTAAGGAGGCTTGAAAGAGTTTCTCACTAGCGTAGTGCTTGTAAAACGATGCAGGATTACAGAAAAGTGCTTAAGATCATTCGGGCAAAGTATGAATAGATTTAAAACTCAGTTGTTGGGCAATACTTTAAAAATGTTAATAACGTCATAGCAGTTACCATGGCAACACCCGCCATTGACAAAAGTCCTCCAAAATTTCAGTTTTTGGCAATTATCTTTAAAACTAAGACGGTGACCTGCCATTTTTATTTCGTTATTTAAAAGCTCCCTTAATTCTACATCTTGCTTTTCGATATTAAAAAAATTATCTAGTGGAAATTTAATTATAGTGAAAACAGGCGTTTTATAAATTGCAAGAAATTCCACTAGATAATTTTTGCCCAAACTTTTTTATTTGTATCAGCGTATTGATTGTTAATCGCATGCAAAAAATCAAGGTAGGTCATTGAGTTAATTTTCGAGATGAAAAGAAATGTTTTTCGCACTTTCATTTCCGGTTTAGCGAATTTCAGATGTAGCGCGCGCATCTTTAATGGAAATTTGGATCCATAGCTGATGCAAGCTATGAAACCGCACACGTGCGGCTGAAAACCCTTTCGAGCCTCCTTAAGGTGGCAGTAGTTGGTGCTGATGCGAGGCAGCGCGCGCACAAGGTGACACAACAAATATGGAGCCGAAGAATGATGAGTTTTTATTCCAAGGTGGTTTTTTATGAGGCCTTTTTTTCTTAAATGATGGTATGTTCTAAAGTTAGGGCTTGTTAGAATGGTGTGTCAGAAAAAGTTAAATTTGGCAGGTTTTTCAGTGTTACCGTGAGTACCGTAAGAACCCAGTTGAATGCAGCGCATGCGTAGTTAGTAAAAAATTGAGATTGAACTCTTTAGGTCCAATCTTTCCGAAATATGTGTATTTCTCGAAAACCGCTCGTTAGAATTTCACCAAATTTGGCAGAAAAATACTTCAGGAAACAAGAAGGAAAGTTGTTGCAAATAGTTAAATAGCTAAAATAACAAATAGTTAAAATAACATTAGAATAGTGTCCGCATGTGAGTATTGTGACAAGTTTGTTTCAGGCAAATGATCTAACGACTGAATTTTCCGCAAACAGGCAAAACCCGATTTTAAATTGATGTTTATATCCAGTCAAGTTACCATGGCAACATCGCACACGTCAGCGTAACTATCAAAATTCGAAAGTCTATCCTTTTAACTTATCTCCTGCCAATTTTGGGGACCTAGAGTTCAACGGTTTTAGAATAAAAGGCAAATGCAACACAGGTTTTAAAAACTGTGTTCGGCCACCTTAACTCATGCTTTAGAACACCTTTCTTCTACTGGACAGGTGTTCATTGTTTTCATCATTTGTCATATACTGTTACTATCATTACATTAATTATGGGCCTTGGTTATGATCTTTCTTATGTGGTTGGTCACTCACTACAGGCACTGAAGATGCACAGACATTGAAGAATCGGCAACCTGAAAGTTGTCCAGAAAGTGATAATAACGAGAGTGACTACTTTGCAGATGGTGAAACATCAGCCTCCTCATCACCATCTCACAATGAAGTGTCTGATTCAGAAAACAAAGAAGGTAAGCATGGAATGCTCAAATACGCACATTTGTTTATTATGCAGTTTTTGTAGAACGTGGGACAAAAGAAATTGCTGTTTGGAAGCCGATGTGAATTGATTTTTAGCTTATTCTTTGTTTGATATACTTTGTTTAATAGTGTAGTCACTGCGTTATGCTAAAATAATTGGACAGTTTGCTCTCTGTTTCTATCGACTTTGATAGTTGGTTAGAGGGGCTTCGCCCATCGTCAACTATTAGCCGATATAAACCTCGAGCTCGCCGCCCAATTGATTATTATTCACCCTCAATGTTTATACCCTCATAAAAATTTTAAGCTCGTAATCTAATTATTAGATAGAATGTTACCATTTTCATGGGACCCTCCGGATGGTAAACGAAGCAGGCTTTCAGGTACGTTTCTCAGGGGCCTTCCAACGCACTCGAAATTTACCTGAGGGACGGCCCATTGTGTCAGTGCTTGGCAATGTTCATCGTACCAACTGTTCTTTTATTGTTTCACTTAGTGACAGAACCCGAGAATGGTGTATTTAAACAAGAGCATTCATTAGTTCTTCCATTGGACC
Organism: Blastomussa wellsi; assembly: GCA_947652115.1. Classification (NCBI taxonomy): domain Eukaryota; kingdom Metazoa; phylum Cnidaria; class Anthozoa; order Scleractinia; family Plerogyridae; genus Blastomussa; species Blastomussa wellsi. The sequence goes on along the minus strand of OX393574.1, from coordinate 3,149,542 downwards.
ATACTGGAAACAAACTTGAAATCATTCCTCCCAAGAAGGCTGAAAGTGCCACTGAGTGCGTTCAGTTAGTCCCTAATGAGTTTGACTCGCACAGCGATGAAGATGACACGATTGAGCACTTTGTGCAACGGGCTCAATGCTTCAAAAATCAGAGAACGTTTACCAATAAAGAGTACGTCAAAAGGGTCGATGACCTTGAACAGGAATTCCAAAGACCAGAAGAGCTACTGGTACTTGGCGATCAACTGCACAACGAAATTTCGTCCTTTTGTATTCTCCCTCCTAAACCTTCACACATCGTCGCTGCTCGCGATCGCGAGGTGGCTGAAATTATGGAACAGCTAAAACAGCTGAAAAGCGCCAATGAAAGCCGCCTAAGTTACCTGTACTTATCAGGGAACCCAGGAAGTGGAAAATCTCAGCTGGCCCGCCTTGTAGCTAAGCGATTCTCCGATGAAGTCAAAGAATTTCCTACATTTGTGATGACGGTTAATGCTGAAAGCCCAGACACACTTCTGGAAGCGTATGCCGACTTCCTTCGACATTTAAAGTGTCCGGAATATGAAGTTATAAACATCCTTTACTCCCAGGATTTGGACACAGACGAGAAGATCTCCATTCTGAAGATGTTCATTAGCAAAAAAATCCAGCATTACTCGACCTGGCTACTGGTAGTTGACAACGTCACCAGCATATCTCGCATGAATGCCTATTTGCCGGTGTCTGGTAATGAGCAGTGGGCAAGGGGCCAATTGCTAATCACAACACAGGACACTATGTCCATCCCTTTGACAAGCTCTTTTACTCGACACGTCTCAGTAAGCAAAGGTATGGACCCTCATGATGCCAGTAATTTATTAGCAATTCTTTCTGGCATTGGCGATACGAAAATGGAAAGGGAAGTTGCACAAGTATTGGACTACCAACCTCTTGTTTTAGTCGTCGCCGCTACCTATGCCAGAGGGGTTCGGCAAAACGAAGTAACTTCTGATTTTGGCTGGAAAGACTACTTGAAGAAACTAGTAAAAGGCCAACGAAGTACCACTGAGACCATTCGTCCTGAGACCAACCCAAGCTACCTTAACACCATGACAGCCGCAACAACATTGGCTGTGGAAATGGTGATGACATCCGACAAAGTTATACAGCACACACTTAGTTGCCTCTCTTTCTGTGCACCACAACCGTTAAGTTTAGACGTCGCAGTCACTTATATTTTGAATGTAGAAAAAGAACTTAAAGATAAAGATATGATAAGTATGAAAATCCAAAGATGCTCGTTGCTGTTATTTGAAGAAGAGGAGAATGGCGTCTACATTCGAGAGCATCAGGTTTTGCATGATGTTATCAACACTGTAATGAAAGATTGCCAGGGAAATAAACTCCTTGAAGCCTTAAATGGGGCATTCGATACCCCGGGTGCTGTACACACAGATCTGGACATTCGTTTGAAAAAGCTTGGATCTGAACATGCGGATGTTGCAACTGTTTATCATAATCTGGGTGCTATATACCACGGCCTGGGTAACCTGGAGAAGGCAAAGGAGTATTATGGCTGTGCGCTGGTTATTCGTCTGAAAAATCTTGGACCCGAGCATGTTGATGTCTCAACCAGTTGTAATAACCTGGGTGCAGTATATGAGGACCTGGGTGAGATGAAGCTGGCAAAGAACTTTTATGAACGTGCGCTGGCCATTCGTCTGCAAAAACTAACACCTGAGGAAGTCGATGACTTTAAAGATTGGCACAACTGGGATCTACAACGGGAGAAGAAAAGCGACCAGTGTTTTGCAGGTATTAGTTGAAATGTAGTAAGTGTTCAGTGCGTGATAAATTGGTAGACAGTGTTACGTATAACCCAGTACCAGATGATAGTTTCAGTACGTAAGGTATATTTGCATTGTGTCAGTGTTTTTGACGACAAATGACAATCTAGAATGTAAATTAGTTATATTTCAGTATAAGCTATACCATCATCAGACTAAACATATATGCATAAAGTTGGTATTAAGGTGACCGAACACAGTTTTCGCGCGCGCTCTGCAGTCGTTGGTGCTGATGCGAGGCAGCGCGCGCACAAGGATAACTCGACAACAAATATGTAGCCGAAAGAGTGATGAGTTTTTGTTCCAAGGCGGTTTTATATGAGGCATTTTTTTTCTTAAAATGATAGGATGTTGTAAACTTAAGTCTTGTTAGAATGGTATGTCAGAAAAAGTCAAATTTGACAGGCTTCTCAGTGTTACCGTGAGTACCGTCAGAACTCAGTTAAATGCAGCGCATGCGTAGTTAGTCTAAAAATTGAGATTGAACTCTTAGGTCCAGTCTTTCCGAAATACGCGTATTTCGGGAAAACCGCTGGTTAGAATTTCACCAAATTTGGCAGGAAAAGACTTCAGGAGGCTAAAAAGAAAGTTGTTGCAAAAGTTTAGAAATTTGACAGAGGAAATTGTAAATAATGGAGTTACCTTTCAAGGACGGATAGCTAAAAATCAGTCTGTTAAAATGACAATAGAATAGTGTCCGCATGTGGGTATTGTGAGAGGTTTGTTTCAGGCAAACGATAGAGAAAATCTAACGACTGAATTTTCCGCAAATATACAAAACCCGATTTTAAATTGATGTTTATATCCAGTCACGTTACCATGGGAACAGCACACACGTCAGCGTAACTATCAAAATTCGAAAGTCTATCCTTTTAACTTTTTGTCCTGTCAATTTTGGGGAACTAGAATTCAACGGTTTTAGAATAAAAGGCAAATGCAACACAGGTTTCAAAAACTGTGTTCGGCCACCTTAAATATCGAGTCGGCAACAATTAGAAAAATAAACAAAGAGTATACTCAAGAGAACAGGGAACTTTTCCTTTTCTCTTTAGTCGATACGTTCGATACAGTATTATTAAGATGCCATAAACACCGCCGCACTAGGCATGCTAAACGTACTAAGTATACAGGATTATTAAGATCCCAGAAACATTGCCGCACTAGGCGTACTAACCGTACTAAGTAGGAGATATTTGCACCTCGTTTTAACTGCCTCGCGTGTTTTTAAATAGCTTGCTGACTCACACATTGTGCATCCCCGATTACTTCTATACATGTTTAATTAACTGTGTTACAGTTTGTTTTTTGACGAGGAAATGCGGGATTTGTATATCATAGTAGCAAGGGTGCACCAGGATTTGTCACCAAGCTATATGTGTGCACATGTTCTCTATATACACAAAGTTTAGGCCAGGATTGAAAACATCCGGGCGAAGTAGTGCTGACCGCTGGTCAATTTTCCCGGTGCCTGGACTTTGATAAAACCACCGGATATGTATATTTATATTTTGCATTTGTTGTTTCACAGAGCTGAACCACACCAGTTTTACTTCAGATCAGGAAGAAGAAATTGAGCTACGTATTCCAGAATCAATCCTGGACCTTAACGAGATACCGGAAGATTTTTATGAAGACGTGAAAGTCCCAGAACAATCAAATGTGATCGCATCTTCGTCTGAAAGCAGCTCATCAAGCACCAAAAATTCAATGTTTACAGATACAGAACTGCGAGAACTCAGTGTCAAAGATATTAACAAACTTCTAAAACTCAGAGGGCTCTCCAAGGAAGAAGTAGCGCGAGTGAAAGCACGTCGAAGAACATTAAAAAACAAATTCTATGTGCAGCAGTCAAGGTCGTGGCAAGTCAAGAATAAAGACAATCTTGAAACTGAGAGACAGGATGTACTGAAAACGCTGGAACAAGTGCAAACCCAGCTGGCGACCACTGGCGAGGAACGCGAATTATTCAAAAACAGGTTTGTGAAGCTGTTAACCAAAGTGTCCAAGCTGTCAGAGAGAGTGCACAAGATAAGTCCTTTGGAAAAGCACATCACATGTACCTCCGAGGCGATTGCTCTAGGCCCAGCTCGGGTCCTCAATGGAATACCCGCATCGCCCCGCGAGATGTTTCCAACGGGGCGTTTTTATGAAGACGAGAAAACTTCAGAACAATCGAATGCAAGCCCATTGCCGTATGAATGCAACTCCTCAATCACAGGACACTTTCCCCCACAAGAAATGAGCACCGAAGAGGCAATGTTTACAGACACTGAGCTAAGAGAGCTTAGTGTTAAAGATCTCAACCAACTTGCAAAACTTAGAGGGCTCTCAAAGGAAGAAGTCGCACAGGTAAAGCGTCGACGAAGAACATTGAAAAACAGCGGCTATGCGCAGCATGCGAGATTGCGGCGAGTCGAGATTAAATACGATCTTGAAATTAAAATTCAGAAGTTAAAGAAAGAGCTGAAACAAGTGCAAACTCGGCTTGCTGCCGCAGCCGAGGAAAGCGAATTTTACAAGAACAAGTATGTACAGCTGTTATCCCAAGCTGCGAAGTTGCCAGGGAGAATACTCAAGAAAGCTGAACCAGATTCTTCCAAGAGTAGTGCTTGATTCAAGTTAAACTAAAATCGGATTCCAGGTTGACACCCTCGATTTATGCAGGCGGTCCCTAGGGGTGAGATTAGCGTCAAACCAAGTCGGGACTAACTACCTACACTCGACTGAAAACACACATAATCATAACTAGAAAAATATTATCGAATCTGTTTTTATCAGTAAACGAGCTCGAGAATGCATGCAGCCATTAATAGACCAATTTTGATATTTTAAAATTCAGCCTAAAACAATAGACCTCAGCACGAGGCTCCGGAGTATAAATTATAGAGTTTGTGGGATTTATTTCCCGGAGCCTCGCAGTGATGTCTATTGTTTTAGGCTGAATATTACAATATCGAAATTGGTCTATTTGTTAGAGAGAATATTTGCAATGTGAATAAAACTTTTATGTCTTTATTCTCGTTCAGTAACAATAATAATCTATTTAAAAGAACAAAACGTTTAAGTAACGTGTATAGCACCATTATGCCTTTCATTTCTTTCAAGCGATTTAGTCGGCAAAGGTAACCTATCAAAGACCAGAAATGGAACCACTCCATTACACCGCCGCCTGGTTAGCTCAGTTGGTAGAGCGCCGGGTTCGATCCCCAGACCGGACCAACACTCAGGGTCTTAAAATAACTGAGGAGAAGGTGCTGCCTTTGTTATGACATCTGCAAATGGTTAGACCTTCTAGTCTTCTCGGATAAGGACGAAAAACCGTAGGTCCCGTCTCTTGCATCTTCAGTGTTACGGTAAGCAGGGGACGTTAAAGAACCCACGCACTTCTCGCAAAGAGTAGGGAACGAGGTTCCCGGTCTGTGGTCTGGCCTTGTCACGGGTTGGTGCTTAACATAGGGATAACCTCGCTGCACCTTTCCCCCTTGGACGGACTTGTCCAAGAAAAATTGAGTATGAGTATGAGTATTGTACGTAAGGACTTACACATACCTCTGCTATTTTCTAAATAACTAATAATAGTATAATAATAATCGTTTATTAAAACTCTCTTGTAGTTTGCTATAAGCTAAATTAACGAGTTGCTTAAAAAGCATAAGAATCAATACTACTATTTACATACTGTAATAATATTGCTATCTACATATAAATCAATGGGCTTATTTAGAGGAAGTATCTGAACATAAAAAACTGAAGAATAATCATCGGAATAAGCGTCACTGAAAGCTTACTCGGATAACGAAAGCGTACGATCGGAAGATAAGATGGACTAAAATTCAAGTATAACACATTCATTCCTCACCTCGAGAAGCTTCCCGTTCTGCGCATACTGACAGAAAGCGCATTGTGGAGCCAACATGATGCATCCACGGCCATTACTTTGCCTTTAAAAACCTTGATGTTGACGCTTTTAAGATGATTCTTAATAAACGGCAATAAACAGTTAATACTTATTGGGGAATAAAATTTCTTCCGAGCGATTTGACCAAAACCAAATCGGAATGCGTAATTTCGCATAAAAACAGTCCATAAAGAGATGCTGACTCGACAGAGGCTTGAGCGAAATGAGCTCACTTTTTTCAGAAAAAAATAAAACATAGAAAATTTGCAACACACAATTAATTTCATACATAGCATATATAGTATTATAACTTATAGAGATGAGATGATTTAGAAACTTGATGGTGAAGATGTAAAACGTGTAGCTGGAAAATAAGCTTAAGAAAGCATTATATTTTTTAAGTAATGCTCTGGCTAAGAGCGATAGCACGCAGTGGCAATGGAATTTGAAGCTTTTCCTAAACAATTAATTTTAATTGGCATGTTTAATAAAAATACTGTGTTCTGATTGGTCCAAACTCTTTCTTCCCTGATTTTTCCGTGATTTTAACGATGGCCCAGAAAACCACAACCATTGAAAGAATCTAACACAATAGATTGTTATGTTGATTTGTAAAATAATTATGTATGAGCATCCCGATATACCGACCAAGAAAGCTTGGAGATTACAGATTACAGCCTGCGGTAGAAATCTTGTGAGCTAGAATCCGATGCAATTTTCTCTTGTTTAGTGGAAGTAGTGCGATCTATTTTTTGTAAATAGTGTTCTACACTACCAGAGTTATCACTCCGTTGATTTAAGAGGCTGAAATTTTATCGAAATAGAAATTTTTCAATTGGGCGATTTGTTGCTCCTTTACAGACCATGTGGTGATACTCTTGAGGATTCTTGCTTTTAAATTTTCAAACAGTTGAGTAAATTATTTTTGGATGGGTAAAGGAACAATTCTCTAGGGAATGTCACATGTCTCTAAAGGGGCAACAAACACACCCAAGCGAAAAAGGTCTATTCGACTACGAGTAGTCCCTTTTCTTCTCAGTCCGCCGAGCGTGAAGCGAACAAATATGGTCACGCCAAATTTCGGGGCGAGAAGACGAGGCTCGCCTCAAAATTTGCGTGACAATGGATATATCCGCTTGTTGTGTCTGTCCAACAGACAAAATGATTAAGAAATTACTTTGATCCGGTTTTGAACCGTCGACTTCAGCACGTAGCGCGACGTCAGTAGTAGAAAAGCTCCCTATCATCCGCGCCATCGTAACTTTGCATAGAAACAAGAGTGATTGTTTTCATTAGTTCAAATCTTTAGTCGGGTGGCCCTTGGCCGAGCGCGGCTCTCGCTCTGTAGCTGGTTTATAATCAGCACAGCTTCCCTTAGCGACCAAACCTTTAAGTGGAAGTGAGGCCGAAGGTGACCTTGTGTTGATACAAACCCTCTTGATATGTAAATCCGTGTGTTCTTATGCTAACTAGTTTCTGGTCTTTATCATGGCAAGGTCAACACAAACTCCGCTTTCATACAGAGGCCTGGTTACATTTCACAGAACTGTAAAATGGTCTATTCTCGACCCCAGAGCTTAGGCTTCTGACATTGTGTCTCGGGCACAATGTTTCCTCGTTTGCCTCCGCCTTAACCACTGGGAAACTCCACACACATGTCTGCGTTAAAAAATGCGTCAAAAGACCAGGTGAAATAGGGGTAGGTGCGTGCTATCCTCAATGGGTTACATAATGGCGTTTTTGACACAACGGTTTTCTTATCAATTCTTTAAAAGATTACAAACTTCATACCACTACCAGCATTCATATACAGTGTTCGACTGTCTTTTATCATTTTGTGCCCTGCTTTCTCGTCTACTGGTAATGTTACTGTAATTCTCCTGTTTTAAAATCGTCTTTGTAGGTTTACCCTTTTGCAATCTGTAATTTACTTTTTTATTATTGATATTGCTGTTGTAAATTGCCTTTGGTTAATCTTTCCTTTAGCTTCTATTTTTTTAGTTTCCTTTTTGTACTTATATTGCAATTTCCTTTCGATAGTATTATTGCTCATTTCATGTACTTATTTGTTCAGTTTGTATAAAATAAATATTTAAATTTCTCTCTTACAAAATCTACCAAAGGGTGAGTTCCAGATTCTTCTGGATGCAGAATAAGGACGGGAGAGTAAATTGGTTAAAGTTGACAATGGGGTCAGCCGTCTGGATTAAGAGCAAAGTCGGGATATACAATTTGGTTGAATTTTATGATGAAATCAGCCTTCAAATCGTTCTTGAAGTACAGTAAAGACCAGGGAGCAAATTTCGCACAAATGTCACCAATTGGCCTAGTACGTACTTGTAGGAATGTGAAAACATTCATAAACGTACACCCCACCAATCCACACGCGAGGATGCAAGTTTAAAAGTAATTTGTCAATCTGTCGGGTAGTTCAGCACCTCATATAAACCTATTTTTTCATGCGTTCTCCTTGAAAATAGACTTCATTGTTATCCGGGCTGGAGGCTTTGTTTAGACTTGTTCTCTATTGTTTCCACGCCCAATGGTATTGCCTCTTCAACGAGGTGCCACTTGACCCAAGATCTGTAGTTAAGGTTGCCCCTTTTGGGAGTGTATTATTGACTTTACAGAATGCAAGACAAAGAAGGGGAAACACTGAACATAATCCTTTATTTGAAAAGAATTCATAACAATAAAATGTATAAAGACATGATATATTAACAAGCCTGCTTCTCTCGAACAAACTCTATCGACCATGTCACGCAACGGTCACACGAACTGCGAACTGTTTGCCATGCTTCAGTATCTCACCGGTATATAGGTGAAAATGGATGTTATGTGCACTGTAAAATAAACACAACGGTAACGGTAAAACACCTAGATCAGTGCTTTACGATTAAAATTGCATGACTATTTCAATTAGGCCTGATACTTTTGTCGTGCCTTTGTTAGCATAAAGTAAGCTTGACTACGAGCAGTCCTTTTTTTTTCATAGTCCGTTGAGCGCGAAGCGAAAAAATGTCCGCGCGAAACCTGGGAGACGCGGCCTCGCGCTTCGCGCTCAACGGACAAAGAAAAAGAGGGACTGCTCGTAGTCTAAAAGTAAGCTATCTGGACTGGACGACCGGAATGAAAACTATAACTCTGTTGTAATGTAATTGTTGTGTTGGGTTTAAGTTCCAGGAAGAGCCTGCTTCTCTAACTCTTGTACACATCTTCGTCCCATTTCCTGCAGGCTACGGCGAACGGCATTCTGTAAAAGTCCTTCCAGTCTCGGATCATTACTATAAAAAAGAAATAGAATATCAACATGGACACTTACTGACTTTTGAAACAAATGTATTCAGTAAATAACACGGTGTGCGATTTGTTTACTTTGAAAATTGCCTTCATTACATAAAATGCAACGTATTAGCAACTCCGATGGCACCACAAGGCGGCAGCCCCTCGTCTCGCTTATGTCACACCGTTAGTTAAGAGCGAGTTTGTCGTAAAGCCAAAATCAAAGTAATTACTTTGGCCAATCACCAAGGACGAAGACAATCTAGCAGACCAATCAAAACTTGGAGTGATTACACGTAGCCGACACAAAGCGCGGGAAAACATGCGCGCGCGCGATTGGTTTTGGTTTTACTTGTGATTGGTTGAAAAAGTGGAGCGAGATTTTTAAACAAATCACTCAATTGAAAACTGCTCTATCCACTTACCTTACTAACATCTTAACCACATTGATCACTGCGTTGCATTCATTTTTGTACACCTGCAACGAGAAAACTCCACCATTTCAGTGACCGTTAGACCAAGGTCAGGTCATACTGAGTCTAAACTGGTTGTTAGTCAGAGGTAAGAAGACAGCAAACGAAAATCACAATATATATCTTCCTTTCTCTGTAACTACAGACAGGCATGATATCTTAGTGATAAGTGGAGCAAACAATGACTAAGGTAAATCCAGGGACGTATGTAGCTTCTTTTCATTTTTCTTGGAGGGAATATTTGGTGACACGCTGTGAAAGGCGCAAGCTAGGGCATTGAGAGGGAAACTTTGGAATCTCAAAGTTCCCTAATTTTCTTTAAGATATTTTCCAATTTAAAGAGTTGCAAAGACTATTGCTGCGTATAAATATTGTGTTGCGATTTGGTTGTCTTTTGAATCCTCTGTTTACGTTAATTTGTGAATGTACCAATCGCAACACAATAAACAACTAGAAACAGCCCCCGCCCCTCTCTTTTAGCGCGTTAATTCTACACCCCGCGAGAATCGTCAGAAGTTTTATCTGAAAAATCCCATAGTGGAAGCCTTAACTCGTGGTTCAGAGACCACCGCCCCGCCCCCCCCCTCCCCCTCGCCCCCGTATTGTCCCTCCCTTCCCCTTTCCTTATTACAGCCCTAAGGTAATCGGCAATGTTTCAACAACCATTCGAAAAAGCGTAGAAACAATTTCGACAAGTGGTTACCTGCTCAATTTCTTCTTTCTTCTTCCGAAGTCGTTTCATTTTCAAAGCAACCCAGTCACTTTCTTTTCCAGTGCAACTAGTTGTACCGCCCATTGTGGCCCCATCTGTCGTGTGCTTCATGACATTGCTCTTTTCAGCTGTAGGAGTTTGGATACATGGTGAAAGATGTGGTGTCAAAGGTGACGTATTTCTGGTTTGACACGTACGAGGCAAACAGTCCGTTATGGAAGGGGATTTCCTCTCACTTCCATTCATTGTGCTGGTAGCGGTGACGACACCATTCTCGTTGCTGGAGTCTTTTGCTGTAATTATAGTATCTTGGTCAGCTGACAACAGTTCACTGTTCGCTGAACCATGACCTTGGCTAATGTTTAAAGAGCTCCTTTGTGGAGCCAAATCTGCACTTGCACGAGTGACTGTGCATACGCTAGATTTCTTGGAGTATTTCCCAAGGAAAGCAGGCTGTGGCGTTCTTTTGTTGCCGCGATTAGATAGTGGAGTAGTAGGTATGACAAGTTTCAATGGCTTTCGTGGTACTTTACAAGGACGAGCTGCTTCTCTTGCAGCATCGGGATGGATCCTCTTGCTAACAGAACGAGGGGCTAAAACTTGCACAGTTTTATGAGGTAAAACCTGCTGCGGAATTTCACTAAAACATTCACTTTGAACATCTGTTTCATCTTGTACTTCAGAAACTATGCACTCCTCTTGGGAAGAACGTTTTGGCAAATGCGTTCTTTCATCGCCAAGTCCAGAACTACAACACTCAGTGACATTTGAGAGAAGCCTCTTTTCAGCAAGTTCAAATGTTATTGGAGTCTCACCTGATCCGCAACTCATATTACCGACATAAGATCTTTCCCTTTCTGTTATTTGGCTTGGTGCTTGGTCAGTACTGAGAGATTGTTCAGTGAGCCCGTCTTTTTGATTTGTCTCCAATGGCGCCTGAATACCTAATGAATTATTTTCTGAAGCAGGCCCCAATGAAATTCTGTCTCTATCTGTACTGTAGCAGCGAGCTACTGACTCTTTTTCAACCCTGGATACACTGTCTGTCATACCACAGTCGGTACATTTATCCGGTCTTTCGATAGCTGGCGACACAGCTATGGTATCAGGCTTTGTACTGTGAGATGAAGTGTCACTTATGAGGGCTTCTTTGTCACTCTCTTGCGACGTACATGTTCTCGTTTTCAAACGTGCATCATCACTGATGAACGAACCATCATGGCTTAATGATTCCACATGATCATCGGGATCTTCCTCTCCCACCCTTTTTTCAAATTCAGCTGCGGTTGAAATTGTTTCAAAAGGCGGTTGATATTCACAATGGATTGCTGTATTTTTCGAGCCAAGAAGGCAGTTCTCGCGCAAAGGCCAACTCTTTCCTAACGCAGTATCTAGAGATAGGGACCTTACAGGCCCAACAGCTTTATCATTGGTTGCATAAAGTATGTGGGATTTGTGTTGAGCGCCAGTATCATTATAAACATCGTACGTCTTTGCAGCAGTCACATAAACCAACTTAGGTTTTGTATCCATCGAGGCAGATGCAGGCAAACTTTGCGCCCTCTTTTGGGATCTCAATGACGAAGGTTCAAGACCGTCTTTACAACTCTCTTCAGTTACGGAATTATCATAACTAATGCGACTTTCTTCATTTTGATCGTTTGTAGTGAGGCCACGATTTCCGGTCAAGTCTTCGGTTGGCATATTCAGATCAATAAACTGGCCGACTAGAGATACGGGCTGAAACGATCCAACCTCCGATTTTGGTGAGCTAGATAGCTTGATGGAACTTGCTGTGCCATCAACGCCACTACCGTGAATAGTCTGGTTGAAGTGCAAACCTGCTTCCTCATCCGCGTTTCTGCTTCTCAAGTTGTTTTTACAGGCATCGGGATAGACCACTTCCGTCGTGTCACAAATGGGTATATCACACTCACGTTTGTCCATCTTGTACGGCACCTCCTTAGCGGTTAAGCTTAGCACTACATCACCTTCACTTACGTTCGTTGGGTGAGTTGGAGAATAAAGAGATGTGTCATCTTTTGGAAGTGGGGAACGTTGTTCGTCACTTCTCCAAGTTGGGCTACTGGGGGAGTAAGGTCTGCTGCATCCATCATTTTCTATAACGCTGGTGTCTGTTTTGCCACGGTGTTCCTCATCTGAGGAAATCTCCATATCAACATTTTCAAAATCTTCGACCACCAAATTATAACTTTCTTTCACACGCGGATTGACAAAGCTACTGTTAATGGATGATGCGCTTGATTTAACAGTATGAAGATCAGGATTGCTTTTAGCTGTTGCGCCGTTTAATTCCCCCCCTTGAACCCTGAAACTGCGTATTGCATCCTCAGTTTTTTTACTGACGTTTGTTGCCGAACATTTCTCTTGGCTTAGTTGATCACCCACGCTATATGAATTCTTATCTGAGCGATGGCTTTTCTGTTCTATATCTCTCGCATAAACGCCTTCCTCTGCTACAGTGTGGCTCTTCTTTCTCTCTTTATTGGATAAATTTTCATCCTTGGAGTAACGAACCTCCTGTTGCGAGACACAGCTATCCTCCATGTTATAAACATCATGCTCGTTATCATTATATTTCCGTTCTTCGCTGGTAAAATCGAGTCTTTCCTGTTTTACTTTCTCTGGGCCATTGACACCCACCACAGACTCCATGTTGCCACCCATTCTGTTAGAGTTGTTATCTTCGCCAATACCTACCTGGTTATATGTATTCTGTTGTGTGATAATGACACCTTCAACGCAGACTTGCTCTTTGCTGCTGGCTTCAAATTCAGCATCATCCGCATTGCACTCTTCACTTTTCGAGTTATAAAAGTGGTCAATGTCGGGCGCGTCATAAACCTCTCGTTTTGTGACCCTGGCACCTTCTAGAAAATAAACTTCCCCATTAGTGTACATAACCTTCTCCTCGCATTTGAAATAATTCACAGCATCTTGTAATTCGGGAACTTCCATCAACGCCTTAGGGACATCAGTTGTAGCAATACTGTTGCTATCGATATATCGTGGATTTAAATCACAACGTTCTATGCTGCATGACTCCTTGTCGAGATTGATAATTTCTTCAGGATAAATGCGGTATTCAATCTTGGAGACGGACTGTTCCTTTTCTGTGCAAGTGTCAGCTAGAGCTTTCTTGGTGGCGCATACTGCCAGTTTTCCACTGTTAGCACAATTAGGATCCTCCATGTTATAACTTCCCTGTTTTAAGGAGCCTGCCCTGGTCTCTATACTGCCAACGCTTAGCACTTCAGGGCGTCTGTAAGTGACGCTAAGCCCATCATTACTCAGTTCGGAGGTCTTGCGCTCTGTGTTTGTATCATAAGGACTGGCAGTCTTCAGAGTACACTCTTCTTTTCCCCTGTCAACCACAATATTTCCCGTATTGTTTAATTCCACAACGTAAGAAGACACTTTATTTGATAAATGTACACCTGGTGACGTTTCACCATGCTGAGTAAAAAACTTCACATCAACCTCTTTGCAATTACCACTAGTTTGCTGCATATTCGTTTGCAATTTCTGCTGCGAGCTTAGTTCATCATCTTTGTCTTTGTCCTGGTGGACTGGATTCTCTGAAGATGTCTTTGGCACTTTTTCTGCTCTTGATTTCATTTGTGAAAAGTCCTCCAGTTTCGGAGAGTTTTCTTCAACTGGAGAAATCTCCATCCGAACATGTTGCAAATTTGTTGATATCATTTCAGTATCCTGTTCTCCAGGTGGTATATTTGTGGTTGTATGTCGCTCATTATGGCAGTTCTCCAAGTTCGCCTCTTCTGCCACTTTCAAAACGAAATCCGCTTTGCTTTTCCTAATAGAAACTTTAGAAAACCCTTCCAAATTGGTATCGTATACTTTGCCCGTCTTCTTGAAGTCATCTATTATAAAGGTACAGTTCTTCTTTATAACCATAAAGTCCTCCTTCTCTGGTGACTCAGAGTTCTTGTCAGCCTGGGCGCCTTTCCCTGTATAATCAAAATTCTCTTCAGAGAAATCAATACTACTGTCAAATTCCCCAACATTTTCCACGTCTTGATCTGAACTGTCATCATAGCAGGGAAACACAGTAGTGCTATTTTCAGATGTAGTAATCTCTCCTTCAGTCGTCCCTTCTACCGTGCTTGACCTCTCGACTGTCTCACTTACACAACCAATATCCTCAACAGAAAACACTGACTGTAGATTCTCAGTCACGGTAGCAACTACCTTTTCCCGCTCCTGGCAAGTCTTTACACTGGGCCAAATCTCTTCAGACTGACCAGTGGGTTTGGCCACGTGGCCTCTCTCACTGTTAACACACCCATGTGGAACGGAATTTATATTTTTCGATGCACCACCTCTTGGTCTTTTCACCGATATATTTCCCTCAGCCAAAGTTGCAGCCAGGTCACTCAACAAACGATCTGCTCTTTTTGTGTTAGAATTGTCTGTTACATGATCTCCTTTCTGTGGGAACAAGAATATGAGAATTGATGTCAGTAGGTTCAAGAAAGATCTTGTCAACGTGACACACTATTAAGATTAATTATAGCTGAAAATTTTCAGCCAAGGTTTTAATTCTACTGATCCTCTATTGTTTTTGTGGCCGGCCATTGTTCCTGTCATTTGTTTTATTGCTCTCTCGCAAGGAAGCGAGCCATTCATTTGAGTCCTTGTAAGAGGCTGCTCCTCCACACAAATGTTTTCGGTACGTGTTGCTATTAAGATGTCAATATCTTCTTCACCAAAACATAGCCCGCATTTAATGCTGTGAATACTACTGCATTACATGAAGACATCTCCCGCGACAATGCACACCTTACGGTCAAAGTGCAAGTGCTATCAGTCTTGCTTGTTCGTGCCACAATAAATGTTTCAATACTGGGGGTGGTGGTGGGAGGAAAATGTACATGTATTATCTAACAGCTAAAGTGCATGTATTTCGAATAATTACGAGCTGCATTCAATGGCTAGTCCAGGCGACATAACACGACCAGCATACCTGTCTTGACATTCGTTTCTGGTTTGGAGTGGGTTGCTTTCTGCTTTCACTTGTTCTCTTTGTCGTTTTGTTTCGGGTGGAGTCGTTGTTTCCGTTGTCAGCGTCTGAATTGGTTAAAGCATTATCAGATTTGTTCTGGTTGGTTTTTCTTCCTGTCAAGGCATAATTAAAGTAAATTAACAAGGAAACACATTTTTTTTTCTTGGGATACTGACATCTTCCAATCTCACTTGAGTTTATTTGCCGACTCAACTAGAACTTTATTCACATTTTTCCGGCAGAAACAATCCATGTACGAACTTACTTTTTTTAGTCGCCTCAATTTCATCTCTTTCCTTCGCCTCGTCATACTTATGCCGTTTCCTGTTACTGCCTTGAGTGGCAGAAGAAGACTCAACCGAGCTGTGTGAGACAGGCAATTTCTCAGGCTTATCTGGAGAGATTTTTGAGCCCCATTCCGAATGCTTTGTACCCTCTTCTCTAACCCTGTCTCTTAACGATTTTCTTTGTTGGTGTAACATCAGGGAACGTCGAAGATCACTCCCTCTTCTGACGATATTTCCACTCTCGTCACTCCTTCCTCTCATCAAAGGTACTTTGGCATATGGCTTTGGAGAATAACTACGACTTTCCCGTCTCCTCCGCTCTAAGCCATATTCATTAAAGGACTGACTTGATCTTTCAATGACAGGCGAGGTTCTATGAACTTTAAATCCACAACGCCTTTCAGCTGATGTACTTCTACTGCTTACTCTGTCAGCCGAGGAGTGTCTTTTTCTGATTGGCGAAATGCTATTACGTCCTCTCTTTGCGTGGACCGCCTTATAACTAATTTCTGATGAATCTTTCAAAGTTTTGTCCATACAAGGGGACTCTCGGTGACCATAGGCCCTAGGATGTACGTTCACAGGTGAAGCACTATGGCAACCTCTATCTCTGTAATGCATGTGAGCATCCCTTAGCCACTCATCTGAATGTGATCTTTCTTCTAACAAATTGGTATCCCTTCTACCAGTAAAATCACTATGCTTGTTACTTGTTCTTGGCTCCTGTGCCCATGGGGTGTCTTTGGGTATGTCGGTCATGATTTCTGGGTCCGATGGTTTCCTCCTAGTTGGATTGATAGGAGCAGCTGCCTCCCATCTTGGCCATTGCCTTGCGTCATCCAATAAAGGCGAACTGCTTCGATTGCCATCTGTAGATAAACACAAAAATAAACAGGAGATGTTATGGCTGTTACGTTCCTTTTAGATTCATTGATTACAACAGAAACACTTAATTGAAATGTATAACAATGGAACTTTCTCAGACTCGCACTACTGGTGTCCTAACACCATTTTGTGATGGTCATGACAATGATGATGGTGGTAGTGCCGTTGGTGGCGGCAGTGATGATGATGGTGACGATGATGATGATGATGATGATGATGATGATGATGATGTTGGTCATGATAATGATGATGAAGATGATTACGACCCTCTAAGTTCCAAGGTCAAGTATTAATTCTCCATACTGTCTGCCAAGCAATTATATTTAAGTTATTCCTGCGAATTTAGTACTAGCACATCAAGACTATAGTCCCATCTTGATTGATGATTTTCTCTATTCTCACCACTTGTTTGCTAGAAAATGTATTGATATTGCAAGGAGAAATTAGATTTTGAGAACTACCTTGATTCCTGGCCTGGGAATTGTGTGTGCTAATATATTCCCTCTCATCATGCCACTGCAGATCTTCATTTCCATAACTGCCAGTATAGGATGATTCTCCATCTGTATCTTCAAATGTCCTCTCACCGTATGCATAATGGCCATCAACACACCGCTCTCTCAAATTATCTTCATATTGCTCAGAATAACTATCATATTCATCACAATTACTTTCACAGTCATTTGCATTGTCCCGATCAACAAAGTAATGGTCTCTTCTGTGGTCCACTTCCTTTTCCTGCCAGTGGCCATTTTCATGAGGATATGACAATTCCTATTGTACAGAGTGAGTAAGAGTCACAGTAGATAAAAAAAATATTACTCCTTGGAACATGGCAGATTAAGATATTGGTTATTGGATTTTGCTTGCATTTTAACACATGTCAATATGAATTTTACAAAACAAAGGACATTTTATGTAAAATTGTTATCCCTTTATCTCCTGCTTTTAGGAGGTGTGGTGGCCTTATGGTTAGCATGCTGGACTCTGGATCGGCAGTCCAGATTCAAGCCCTGGCCGGAGCACTGCATGGTGTTCTTGAGCAAGACACTTTACTCTTACTGTGCTTCTTTTCGCCCAGGTGTATTAATGGATACCGGCGAATTTAAAACTGGGGGGTAACCCTGTGATCGGCTACGTAACCTCTCACCCAGAGGGAGTACATGGGCCACTAGACTCATACGAAGACATATAACATAATGTCAGTCACTTTCGAAAATAAGGTGCAGTGACAAAAGAATAGTTTGCTGTTTCATGTCCTTATTATAGCATGGTAGAACAAGGTGCGTCAGTTATTAAGTGTGGGTAGCCACAAACCAGCTCATCTGACTAGCTCTCAAGTCCCAAGCCCATTTGCAATGCACTATAATTTCAAGGGACAGCAGAGATAGTAGTTGCTGATAAAAACCCATTGACAATTGCATGGGAGGTGTACAAACCTTGTTTCTGTCATAGTATTCCCTTTCTGAAAAGTTTCCATTGCCGCCGCTGTAGTCAGAGTCCCATTCAGTCTGATCCCCATCAAATATCTGATATCTTCCTTCTCCTTCCCCGTCACTTCCCCAGTGTTCTTTGTAGCTGTAACTCTCACTTGTGGTATATCTCTGAGTAAAACTGTGTTCCTGATACTCTCTACATTTTTCTGGATCCTCACTGAATTTCTCTTCATCATCATAAGATAAAGTGTCTCTTGGCATGTGGCTTGTAGTCCCTGAATTCTTTTCCACTGAAAAGTCATCTTTATATCTTGAAGATCTTTCCATTTCTTTGTCAAAGCTTCTCCTGTCATCCAACCTTCTGCTGTTCAAGTTATAGGAGTTGTTGTTATACCTTCCTGATTCTTTGTTCTTTGGTACTCTCCAAAAACTTATGTGTACTTTATGTCCATAAATCTGCTTTCCGCTGAACCTTCAATATAAAATACTTATTATTTAGAGTCAGGCTGTTAAAAAGCTGATTAACATCAAGGTAAAGGAAAAGTCTGAGTATGAGCCAACTAGCCCATCAGGCTAGTTTCCATAGCATGAAGTGAACAGGAGTATTTCGACTCCTCCCTGGATGGGATACTAATCCATTGCAGCATTACCCTGGGTAGCCACTACCACTCTGGAATCTCTTTTTTGCCGGTCCACTGTAAGCACAACCTCTATTGTTTTCTAGGGCTAGAGTCATTGTTGTGACATGTTGTCTATTGTTTTCAGAACCAATCACATGCCTTGTTCCAAGGGAGTGGGCAACCCCATTACCCACAATCTGCAGTCCAGCACAGTGACCTTTAGGTCATCACAACTTCCAATAACACTAACACGGGATTAAAAGTTGATCAAGGGCTCAGTTTCTCTCGCATAAAAGCGCTTTATTTGCTTATGTTTTGTGGAGTTGGCATTAGTCCATGTCAAAATTAGAGGACAGAAAATCAATATAAACAGAAACCTCTCTGAAAAGTTAAAAAAAACTTGAAAGAACTATGTTTCTGGATCGTGAAATTTCTTGGCTTATTATCTTGGGAAAGGTGGGTTTGAAGGGGGGTGGGGGTGGGGGAGAGTGGCTTATGGATCTTTTCTAAAAGAGCAGTGATTTGTGACGTCACGGATGCTCGTTTTAAACAACAGCATTTCATTCCTTTGGGAAAATCAATATGGCTACCCAGACTTGATCGATATTGACAACCCAATATTGAATAAATTTTCTGAACCTTGAAAGCAGACAATAATTAACTAATCGTATAACAAAATAGAATATTAGCAACGGTGAAATGTGCCTTCTTCAGTAAACAGGGCTTTCTTTCTTAGTAAGGGAGTCAGATGCCATTTGTCAAACCGCGTGGTCATAAACTGAATTCATGTAAATACATTATAGAAGCGATTAAAAATTAAGTTATCTTTAAGGTACTGCTACTTTTACAAGCTGTGCAATTCAAGTCGAATATATGTTCCAAACAAAGCGATCTTTTTAGCGACGTGAATGCAGTCCAAGCCAGCTTACCGTTCAATGACATTTTCCGCGACAGAAGCAGACTGGAATTTCAGAGTGATGAAAGACCAGCGCCTGTCCTTAGAAATAGCAGTCATTTGTACACAGCATTCTCCGGCCTTTTCTTGGAAGTACTTCCTAACAAACAAATATTGCAGCAAAGCGCAATTAATATTAGACAAACTGAATGAGGGATATCAATATCAACTTCCATACAAGACAATTTGAACTGCGGATGTGATCTCAAAGTTTACCTAACGTCGGACACATCAATGCCGGAGTTTGAGGGAAAACCTTTGATAAAGACACAATCTCGTTTTTCTACGACGTTTCCACCTATTAAGGGCATTATTTACGCTGCCATGAAAGAGCTTGAAGAAAAACGCAAGGAACGACCCACTCCCTTCTCAAATAGGCTCACAATCTGAAACGCGACACGCCACCGCATCCTGTTTTATATTTCACAGATCGATTTCACACGCACCAAGCTCCATACTAAATTACGCGGTCTCAAGCAAAATAAGGTAAAATTAATGTATCTAAAATATCAATCCTAATACAGGAAACTGAAAGAGGGAGATTCCCATGCCGTAAATTAATATTTTATTGGATCGTAAAAATATATAAATGTATTTTGAAATCAACAGCATTGTTTTGATCTACATGACCTAGCCATCCCCTCCCCGAGAAACGCATATGCTACTTACCCCACCCCCAAGAAAGAAACGGTTTTGACACTCGCGACATTTACGAAGACAACATGTGCACTTCGCTAAGCACGCTAAGTCCTCGAGAATCGGCTAAATTTATATCATCTAAAAGCAAGGATGTATCCATATGCGAACAAGGTGTAGAAGAAGCGTCCAAGATAATCTTTGACTGTTTCAAATCGAAGAAATACAGCTTTAAGATGTGGAAAGAACACGAATTGCATCCGAACGACATGACGAAAGAAACTGTGGACTGGATCGTTGTATTGGACACGTTGAATTTTTCATTTTGGACCGATGAAGATGTCGAGCCGTGGACAGTACTCTTCGAGGGAAACAACTACACAGGGTACTGGGCTTTGTGTGCCTCCATAAACAGAGCTCTTAAGGTATTCTTTGACTTGAGGCCTGAGAAACAGAAACTGGGAAAATGAGATTTGGGTCACTGGGACTGGGAGTTTCGAAACAAAAACGGGAACTGGGATAGGCTGGGAAATGCCAGTAACTGTTATGTGTGTGTGTTTTTTTTTTTTGGGGGGGGGGGGGGTCAAGTTCTTCCTATTCATCATCATCATCATCATTAGGGTTAGCCATGGGCCAGTCATTGCAGTTCTCCCCACGTGTAGCCATTTCTCTTCATGTCTGCCTCTAGGTCATGGCGCCTTTCATATCCTCTCCCTACGCACCCCTCCCACTCCTCTTCTGCTTACCACCTTTTATCTGCCCCCTTTACTCCTGGGTTCCCAAGGCACTTGTCAAGGTGACACCAACTCCACCATTCAAGAGGGAACAATCTGCATACCTCTGCAAAGGGAACTAAGAAGTCAAAAACCAGAAAACTTATTCAGCTAAAAATAGTATTCTGCCATCATGAATGACAAAAGCTTCTTTATTGTGATACTAGAACATGGCATGATTTAGTCAGGGAAGACGTTACTCTTGGATTTTGTTTTAAAAAGAATAGGCCACTTCAGAAAATACCATAATACTCTTTGTTTGTCCCCCAAAATTTTGCATAAGCATTGTTTCCAGTTTCTCTTGGGATTTACAATGGTCTCAAGAGAAAACAACAACAATGCTTATGCAAAATTTTGGGGGACAAACAAAGAGTATTATAGCATTTTCTAAAGTGGCCTATTGCAACCGTCTTTCAAGTCTATGAGGGCTAGGGACGGACCATTAGAAAAGTGATGGGGGGGGGGGGTGGGGAAAAAAAAAACAAAAAATTCATGCAAGGGAAAATGCCAAGAAAAAAATTTAATGCAGAAGGAAGGTCCAATTGTGACTTTTATTTAGATAAAATTTGCCAGTGTCTATTAAAAATAATTCATATTCAAAATATTCTTGGGGCCTTACCCCAGGCCCTGTATATTATTATTAATACATAAAGACATCTAATGGTGTAAAGTGTTTTCCTCACACTGCATGAAATGACAAATATAAGGTCACATAAATTAATTCATACTACAATAGCCAGAAATGTCATTCAGAAAAATCAATCAATTGAAGAAGAAATCAATTGAAAGAACCTTGTTTTTGTTTTAAATTGCAGCTAGTGTACCTACATTATACACTGTATACCGCATTATAATGAAAATAATAAAATAAAATTTGAAAATTAGAATTTGGTATCTTTGTAAGTATTCTATAAAATTATTTGTGCCCAAAATAAAAATTAGAGGATGGGTCTTATCCCCTTTAATAAGAATTCTAATACAGTGAAAAAGTGAACTCACATGCAGTAAGTGTTAAAACTTTAACTGTCAACATGTAGAATAAGTTATAAAGCACCAAAACATAGATAATGAATCAAGATTTCACTGTTCAAAAAACGCAACATTTGTCTGCAACAAAAATTTGTGCAGAGGGTGTCACCGAAAAAAAAATTCGTGCAAGCTGAAAATTCCCCACCCACCCCCCATCACTTTTCTAATGGTCCGTCCTTAGGGTTTTCAGGGCGCAGTATTAATGGCACGACAGGCCAAGCCCTGATTATGAAAATTCTCCCAGGTTAAAACTAACTCAACAGTCTGTTTCTGTTGCTAGGAGGGAATCCCCATCACAACGCCATCATACTATGCTAACATCGGCAAGGAGGAGTTGCAGCACATTTTTAGATCAGAAACACCAACCAAAATACCACTCCTTGAAGAAAGAGCCAATAATTTAAATGAAGTTGGCAAAATACTGGTCAAGGACTACAAAAATTCATTTGTAAATCTGTTGTCACAATGCAACCACAGTGCCGAGAAGCTTCTTGGACTGGTCACCAGTACCTTCAAATGTTTTCAAGACGAGTCTGAGTTGGAAGGCAAAGACGTTTCTTTTTACAAGCGAGCACAAATTTTGGTGTCTGACATCTGGGCCTGTTTTGAAGGGGAATCATTTGGACAGTTCACCGACATAACTTACCTTACCATGTTTGCTGATTACAAAGTGCCGCAGTCACTGTTGCATTTGGGAATCCTAAAATATACTGATGAGCTAATGAAAAGGTTAAAAAGAGGGGAAATAATTCCTGCTGGTGATAGATTGGAGCTTGAGATCAGAGGAAACTCTATCTGGGCTGTAGAACAAATTTACCAGAAAGTAAAAGCAAAGTCAAAGATGGATTCAGAATTTAGTTTGTTATCTCCAGAAAAACTTGATTTAATTGTAAATTCTGTTATCATTGATTTCTACTTGTGGGATTTTGCTAAAGAGAAGTTAGAGGGGTTGACCGAATTACCATGTCACAAAACAAGAACCATATTTTATTAATAATTTAGTGAGTCTTGAAACGTGGTGCATTCATAATAAGAAATATGAGGTATGTTCAGTTTCTATTTGTTTGACAAACAAAAGCCAAACAAATTTAAACTTGGATTGTTAGATTTTTTAGGCAAGTGCTTGTTGCGATTGCATCTCATGTCATCTGTCGGTGCCAGATTGATAGCCAATAATTTTTTTCAAATGAAAATTCTGATTAATATTGATTGCAGCAAATTTTGTAAATGCAAACAGGTTTTTGAATTGCAAAAGCAACAAGCAATACTACTTGAGCGTTACTCTTGTTTATTTACTGTAATAACTTGTAATCTGAACATTTAATGCATACAGTAATTCATACATGAGCAATGTTTTTTTAACCCTATTTTATTAAATATTTTCTGATATATTTGCCATACAAAATGTTTGGTTAAATGACAATTTTTATAAACCTTCGAGAACCTGATAAAACCATATGCATATCAATAAACAATTACCTTGTTTCATTTGCAATTTGTTAGAGTTGTGATGTGAGCTTTTGTTTTAGTGTAAAGGCTGGATCGGACTAACAGCAATGGCATTCTGCCCTACAGCAACAATTTGTAGTAATGTTCTCTATTATTTGATTGCTTTGTTGCCCATGGTATTAGATTATGGTAAATTATAGGTATTGCTTTGTGCAGATACATTATTGTATTTGTTTACTGACAAGGCCATTATTTTGTTTACTGACAAGGCCTTGAATTTTCACACAAAATTGTTATCCGTGAGGAAGTTTCAAGCATTTCCTTGAGTCCCAAAACTCTGATGCCAACAGTAAAACAAACCCAATTTATCCCAGCTTGCAACACATTTTAGGCGAAATGAAGAACAAACATCATCAAATAGGGATGATCTATACTAGGAGCAACTATTTCAAGGAATGTAGTGGAACTCACCTTATAACCACCCAGTCATTATGGCCAGGTTATTTTGGTCTTGGCAAACACTAGGTCAGTCATTTATATTCTTACATGTAGTTAAAGAACCTCTTTATAGCACCATAGCATTAATGCCATCATATTTTTGTGGTCCATTGGTGACCAGATAAATAGGGTTGTACTGTAAATGGCAATCGGTAAAATTTATTTTAGAGTTTGACCTTGGTATCTGGTAAATGGCATTCAGTTTGAATGCACATCTTTGTTGTGAAGCCAAAGCTTAAAATACTGATTGGGCCTCATTAATGTTACCGTAATAACTAAAATTTAACGAACAAGTTTGAATCCATGACCAGTGTCATAGACTGCTGGAGGAAACCAGCGCATCTTCATTCGACGGCAGCAATGTGTAAACCAGTCAAAGATACTAAGTACATTTGTGTTGCAAGGCAAATGAGTGAAAATCTTTGTTATTGGTTTGATGAATCTTGGGAAATTCTGCTCCACATGTTGAGCAATGTCTTCCACTGTTGGCTCATGGAACTTGAAACAACACCATTCTCTTGAAACGCCATAAACTGGCTTTACTTTCATGATGTTCTTGTCCCAGTAGGTTTCGGGATTACCTGTAACAGCGACAGTGTTGAAGTCATCCCACAGTTTCGTAAGCTCTCCTAAAGGAAACGTATTTCCAAGCTCTGCATCAAATGTGGCTGTTAGTTTTCCAGTTTGGATTGCTATAAAGTCATTTTCAACTTTCCAAATATTGTCCACCCATTTATCTGAATGAGCCGTATCTAAAAACAGCAGGAGTCTTGCCCCAGTTCCTGAATTCTTGTTTCTCCACCACTTCAAGATGCTTTCAAATGAGAGTGTCTTGTCTTCTGTAAGTGCCCAGTCTCCATTACTTATCGCATGGCCGCTGTAGTATAGAATGTAAGTGTCATAGTGCAAACATGGGAGAACACGCTGCTGGAAAAAGGATGTGATTTTCTTCTCAATGTAATCAGCTGAAATACCACTTGTTGAGAAATCTGTACCGAAGTTATGAATCATGTGACTGGAGAAGAATCTGGAAACAATACCTATGAGTTCCATTGCTTTAGTGTTGACAGATTGGAAGGTATTCTCTGCAAGAATGACTACATCTCCTGTTGGACTGTATTTATGTGCAGGTGCTACCACAGCATAACCAATAGCTGTTCCGCCAACAGATTTTCCAAGCTTTGCAAGGATGTCGTACAGCAGAAGTTCAACAGGAAGAATGGTTAAGAGCATGCCGATAAATATTGGGTTGGTTTCTTGCCATGCTGAAACTATAACTAGAAATGATGACAGCAGTGTATAGAGCATGACGATCTGAGACACGAGGCAAAAGTGACGGAGACCTTTAGACGCCATTACCTCTGACATGCTATTGTCACTTAATTCTCCTCTTGCATTCAAGATGTTGGAACATTCTTCCAGTTTTCCAACAAACCCCCAGCATGTTACAACAAACATAAAATGAAACCAGACCCACGGTATCGACAAAAATACAAATATGGGTAGTCTGTAGACTGGCAAGTCGGGGTCTTTGACAAGTTGAGTACAGAATGCGTAGAACAGTGCTTCCAGGAACAGTACTGCAAGGATTTGCAATCTGTGAATGCATCTTCCCTGGAAGATAAACTTTTTCCATGTTTCCAATAGTGATAACCTTGAGAAGTAAATATCGACCAGTGATTCGAAGGAAAGGTGGACGATGAAAGCTACTAAAATGTATGGGTTGTAGTTGACGTCGCTGGCTGGAAAGAAGTATACACTTCCTAAAATGCACAGGCAAATGGCGCTTAGAAGAGAAGCGCTTGACTTCATGTGAAAAGCGATCAAGTGAATTGTCACAGCAACAATTATTGTCAGCATGCTGCCAAAGTGCATCGTTCCGGTTGTTCCCGAGAGGAATCCTAGCAGAAATAAGCACTCTTCAGTGGTGAGGAATTTGGATTCATATGCTGGCGAGGAACATATTCTTTCAGCCAAAACCTTGAAACAATGCAAGCCAGTGCTGGCCATGATTAGAATGTCGGTCACATCTAAATCGTGCAAGGAATCGATTAAGTGATCGAATGCGATCTCCGTGAAGGACAACACACTGAAGAGAACACCCATCCAAAGATAGCTGAATCCGCGTCCGAAATCACGGTACCCGTACAGATAGGTCGCCACAGAAATCAACACAGCAATTGCTACAGCGATTGCGAGGAAATGAATACTTCCATCTGTTGTATGATGCAACCAGCGCTCTCTGATCCCATTTGCAGCTCCAGCGAAGAAAAGAAGAAAGCAAAGGCCAGACGAATACTGAGAAATCTTGCTTGAAACTTTCGGCAGCATGTTGAATATTGCCATAAATTTGGAGAAAAGTCACACCCGATTATCCAAATGCAAATGATGCTTTTCCACTTTTCTTTACTTTTTTTCTCTAGATTTACAAATGCCCTTCAAGTTTGATCCTGTCTATTAGGCTCGAACGTGCAAACCCCTGTTCCTTGCTGAACTCTGCTAATGTTGAAAGCTTCTGCACAAGCAAACGTATTCAAATGTCTATCAGTTTTGACGTTGCTTTGACACGTCGAGCGTCCGCCATTTTGATTGTTTTGACCTGTCTGCGCACGCTTCAGTTGCGTTTGACTGCTGTGCATGTTGGCTCAAGTTCCAAGATGGCGGATGGTTTGGGAAACGTTGATCACCAAAAACTGTCTGATATCGTGAAAGGATTGCATGGCAGATTAAGGAAACAATTAAGAGAAGGTGAGAATTTTATTTTTTCGCATTTAGCAACTTGTTAAGATTGTTGAAGCATAGATGCTAAGGTTTCTGGTTGGTATGGAGTGAACATGGCGTTAAATGCAGGAATGGCTCCGGACACTTAAATGTTTTTAGACTTTAATGTTTTCGTCTAATAAAGAGAAAAAACAAAGTCAATGATCACGAGCTATACTCAGATCACGAGCTATTCCCACTAACCACTACACTACCGAGGCCCGGCTGCCGAACATCGAAAATTTTAAGAATTTATCGTGTTACCCTTACCATTCTTGAGAGCTAACCGCATAACCGCAGTGCTTAGTAGGCTAACTGCAGTGCTATAGTAGGCTAACCAGATTGCTTAATAGGCTAACCGCAGTGCTCAGTAGGCTAACCGGATTGCTTAATAGGCTAACCGCAGTGCTCAGTAGGCTAACCGCAGTGCTCAGTGGGCTAACCGGATTGCTTAGTAGGCTAACCGTAGTGTTATAATAGGCTAACCAGGGTGATTTTGTAGTCTAATTTAGCTAACCAAACTGGTTCCCAGTGCATTCCGAGCCCGGAGCCATTCCTGTAATTAAGCGCAGAGCACGAAATTGCACCTAATACAGTCGCCAATGCGACTAACATTACTGTGCTGGCGACCAAGATTAAAAAATTAGTCGCCAAGTTGGCAACCAGAACTCTTTGGACTTCATATATCTTACCTTGATGTAATTTTCAACTACAGTAAATAAAGCTTTAAGGTAGGCGAATTGGTGGGAACGATGAGGTCTGTTAAGCAAAATCGTCACAAATGCTACAAAGCGAACATGTCAACATCCGCCATCTTGGATTTTACAAATGTTACGTTGAAATGAAATGTCCCTTTTGCTAACAACGCATATTGCGGGCTCGCAACATTCCATACTTTTCCAACCGTGACAACACCTTACACGTGAAAAATGGCTCCTAACTTTTTGGTCTTGGCGACCACTTTGGAAAATTTTGGAGCCAGATGGCTCCTTGAAAAAGACGTTAATTTCGTGCCCTGAAGCGCTACTATGGAGTGAGAAATAATTTGATGTCAACAGTGAGAGGCCAAAAGGGCCGAATTTCTTGGGTGGTCTGGTCTGGAAGAGAAGCAATTTCCTTCATTCTGGGCAAGAATTTGCTGTTTTTAAAAATAAAGTCAACTCAAGGATTTCTTTAGTCTTCCTCCCCAATTTATTGAATTGTAACACACTGTATGTACTGTATAACATTATAGGAATTAAAAATCATCAACAATAGATGAGGTTGGGAAATGCAAACAGTGATTCTCAGAAACGTGAGCCCTGTAAATACCAAAAACCCCTGCAACTTACCAGGCCACCCCGCAGCAACACGAGCCACCATGAAGAAGACCGCTGCTTGCATTGTCTTGATTTTAACTTCTCCTAAATTACATTTAGCCACATTAAATTCAACTCAGCTCAGCAAAAACAGCACTTCTTTCATAGAATAGAAGCATGGAGCTTTCCAAAAATCCCATGACAGTGACCGTATTGACGGTTAGCATTTGTGGAGTGATATTTTATCTGAATGGCGTGGCTGCATGGGATTGGTTTCGAAAGAAAAGATTTGTGGAGTATTGAGAAAAAATACTGTGGACATTGCAGCTTTGATCCTCCGTGCAACGAAATTCGATGTATGTTTTGCTGTTTATGTCAAAAGAGGACGGCTCGCTTTCTGCAGGACGAAATGCTGTAAATTATAATTACCGGTTGACAGATTTTAAATCCGATGATTCGGTATGCCTTGAACGACCGGCCAAAGAAGAAGTAAGATTACCAGAAGCTAAAAAAACTTGAAATTTGGAGGCATAGCCACTATTTATGGAATTTCACGACATCAAGCCCTACATGTCTTTGCTTCAAGGCCAGAAATTGTTGTCGCTACTTTTCCTAGACCTTCTGTGTTTTCTTTTGGAGATTTCAGCCTGATACCAGTTTAGTGGTCTAGTTCAAAGGGTCGTTGTGGTGGCCTAAACTTGGCCTGAACCCCAAAGAAACCCGCTCAAGACTATTTTTCGCCATCTGTCATCTCCCAGCCATGATTTGGCGATCCATACACTATGGAATATTGGCAATTTTCCACTTCTTTCCTCTTTGCTTTGGTATTTACTTCGTTTAGACTGATAGTACTTACTCCAAGCGAGTTAAGACAACTAACTTGATCTTTTAGTTTCATCAAGCTCACCAACGGTGGTGAGACAACGATGGCAATATTTTTCTCACGTTCAGTTTGCAACTATGAAAACAGTTTAGGAAATCCTCGAAATATAAAAGATTTCCCAAATCCGGTGGGCAAATTAATCATTTTCGGCTAGAACGACATATCTCATAGCCTCTTCTTGCAGCTTTTTGAGCTTTGGTATCTCTTTGATATCTCTCGCAGATTTTTCCAAACGTTGACTCCACACGGGAGGCAATATCTTCACGCGTACTCCTTTTCACCCAGCACGACATGTATGTTTAGTTCTGGAGTTTTATGAGGTTAATTTTGATTGGTCAAAAAAGCTTGACATCATGGAAATCAAATCCTGGCTTGGTTTGGCAGACGGTATTTACTGGCGGTATGAAACAAAAGCCGGAAATCCGTCTGTGTTCGCAGGCTATAGAAAAATGACTGCAGGAAGTTTTGATCACCGACAAAATGGTTCAGTTGGTGTTTCATTGCACTTATTGTTTTTAACCCCAGACTACCCCGATGTCCTTTGGTGGTCAGGGTATTGTGGGGGTAGCATACTAAGTTTCAAAACTGTGTGGTGTTGTGGATCCAGAAAATTCAGAAAGATGGGGCTGAGTCCCCCACCCCCCTCTCCCCCATGTAACGTTGACATTTCAGAAGAGAGGTTACAAAAATGTTTTGAAAATACAAGAAAAAAAGAGGGGCAGCGGCCCTGGGTCTGGAATACATGTACTTTGGCTGACCTGAGCTACTAAACAGTAATTTGTTATTTGTTGTCTGTTTCTTATAAAGCTAATGGTGATCACAGAAAAGTCTGGGCGTCCCACTGCAGTGACAAAGAAAGCCTGGCGGAATATGCTTCAGCAATGCGTGCACTGGCTGTCAATCACTGGACAAAACAGGCCCCTGAGGGGAGGGTAGAGTGGTGTTACCAGGTGGCAACAGACTTCTTTAGAGGGGGTGGACTAAAGAAGATAATGGAGAAACACAGAAGGAGACGACAGTTTTCTGAAGATGTGAAAGAGTGTTGCTGTTGCTTTGTCACAGGAGACACTAAAATGTGTTCAGCTACAATGTAACTGTTTTTTTTGTGTTGATCCAATTTATTTTACCTTAGCAGAATTCCCAATTTTCTCTTTGAGGTGCACCTTGTACTCCACAAGACATGTCCTTGAGTGACAGTGCTGAATACAACTGCCATGACTCCCTATAGGTATGCATCATAGAGAGAATCAGGCATTTTGCTCTACTGTGGTGCTGTACTCATGAATTTTTTGCTATTCTGTAGAGTTAAGAAATAATTTAGGCAATATTGTGTGTGCTAATACACGTATCTCTTCACTAACTGTTTCATCAGATATCCTACAGTCCATGAAAAACTTCTGCTTCTTGATGTTGGAAGTTGTTTTAATCCATTTGCCGCCTATAACGATGTTTATCCAATTGCTATAGACTTACAGCCAGCCGAAACAGTAAGTGAAATTTGAAAATTTTCACCATAAATTAAACAATCTTTGTCAATCAGAGAAAACCTTTAAATGATTATTTACTGAGGTAGAAAAACACCAAAGAGGAAACAACAAACTGAAAAGAAACAAGGATGGCCTGGAATGAGGAAGATTGACAAGGATTGGAATTGACAAACTTATAAAATTCAGGCTAAACATCTCAAGATGTGTTGTCCAACAACACAAGCTTTATTACCAAATTAAAAAGTTTAACTTAATTTACAGCATAATATATTAGTACAAAAAGGTAACATTTACTCAGAATAACTAAAAAGCTAATCTAGCTGAGTAAAATTAAATACTATTTAAATATAGGACGTATGTTGGCACTAAAGCTTGAGCAAAGCAATAAATTAGTCAATAAAAAAAAGAAGACGAAAGGAAGAATAAATAAAAAATAAAATGACGATAAAGGAGCTCAAAGGGATCGATATTTTAGTATTTGAATATAATATATGCTTTCATTTATCCCACAGATGGTGTATGAATGTGACTTTCTTAACCTGGAAATACAAGATTTGCCACGCTCCCAGGAGGATGCGTGTCCTTGTGAAAGTTGTGACGAAACGAAGACGACATGTCCAGAACTACAATTCCTTTCAAAAGAACACTGTAAACTTGATACAATGAGCATAACGAGCCCTGAAAAAAGAACGTTTACACAACAGGAAAGCGCTGTTACTTCATTTCCGTGCAGTAGACTTGAAGAAAACTCGGATAATTTAAGCATAATACACTCTTTTCTTGACGACAGCATACGGATGTTATTCTTGGAAAGCTTTTTAAAAGAAGGAAAACAAGTCAAGATTCTTCCATCAGAACTGCTCCACGTCGTTGTGTTTTCTCTCCTCTTGTCCTATTTCCCCTGTGCCATTCAAAGATGGGAATGCTGCCGCAAAGCGCACCAACTTCTACGCCCAAACGGACTCCTTTTAATCATTACTCCCGACTCGAGCCACCAGAATAAAAACGCGGCCATGATGAAGTCATGGAAGACTGGGATCGAGTCGTTAGGATTTGTGCGATGGAAGTACGAGAAGAAAACTCATCTTCATTGCATGGCGTTCCGTAAGATGGCTCCCTGCCACTCTTGTAACCGTAGCAACGGTGATGCTGAAATGATGTGCATTCCGCAAGATTTTCAAGAAGAAGAAGAAGACGAGGACTTTTTTGTAAGTTGGCGATGTGAAGAGGACGATTCAGTAATAATGGAGTGTTTTGGCGAACTTCCGGATTTGTAATATAATTTGGTTTTATCAACTGGGTTGATAATGTCAATTGGCCACCGTAAAGAGATTCAAGTGCTGACGTTTCGAGCGTTAGCCCTTCGTCGGAGCGAATCAAGGAATTGTGCGTCGTGTGTTTTTATATACAGAAAGATGGAGCTTCGCTATTGGCTGGTGCCTGGTAACGTGAAAACTTCGGAATAAATTAGTTGAATGAAAAGCGTTCGTTGATACCGTGAGGATTAAGAGTGCCGATTTGAAAAATAAATTTTTGTTCTAGAGTTTTACGGCTTTCCGTGTTTCCTTGGTGAAGGGAAAGGCCGCAGACTGCCATATGTTGCTTAGAATGATTTGGGAGATTGAAGTGTCTCGCGACCGGTTTCGATGCATTTTTGTCGTCTTTCTCTACGTCACGAAGGTGTTCTCGGAATCGGTCGCCAAGTCGTCTCCCTGTTTCGCCGATGTATAACTTTTTGCAAAGAGTGCAAGTTATACAGTAGATGGCATTGGCTGAGGTACAGGTGAAATGATCAGTGATTTTGATAGATCGCTTGGGTCCCGATATTTTGTCAACGTTGTGAATGAAAGGGCATGTTTTGCATCGTGCGCGAGCGCATTTAAAAGTTCCGGGTTGATCACTAGTTTGGAATGCACTTCTGACTAAAAAGTTACCTATGTTTTTGTCGCGTTTAAATGAAATTAATGGAGGTTGAGAAAAGATTCTACCAGTGTCGGGATCATTTTGAAGTAATTTAAAGTTTTTGAGAATGATGGATTTAACTGCGTGGTTGTGAGGGTGAAATGTGAGGGTGAATGGAATTCTATCGTTGTTTTCTCTCTGTGACGTTTGTAGTGCTGACTGTCGATCAATTTGCTGGGCGCGATGATGGCCCGCTTGAACAACAGAAGTAGGATAGCCGCGTTTGTCGAAGAAATTGCACATTTCCTCTGATTTTAAGGAAAAATCAGAGTCGTCACTACAAAGACGGCGAAGTCTAAGAAACTGAGAATAAGGAATGGAATTCTTGACATGTGATGGATGTGAAGATGAATACAACAAATAGCTATGAGAATCTGTGGGTTTGTAGTGCACACTGGTGCATAAACTGTTGCCTTCGATAGAAACTTTGATATCCAGGAATGCTAAGGAAGTATCGGAAATTTCCCAGGTATATTTAAGGGCAGGATGAAACGAATTAACAGCGGTTATAAATTGATTAAGATCTTCTCTGGTAGACGTAGCCTCGAGGAGCGGACATTTTTGTTTTCTTTTCTGTTTGTCCGCAGCTTAAATCAACAGTATTGTCTTTCTGTTAGCCCTTCTCATTGCTCCATTTTGTACAAACGATTAACATCTTCAGCCGAGGCAACAAGTTCCAGATTATGGCAAATTCTTGTCCCAAGACTTGCGTGCGTGAGATGGACAGTACTTTTCCTAATTTGAATGCTTGTCGAGGGTAAACGTATTGGTATTTTTCGGACCACCTACGAAAATTTTAGGAGGAGAAATATCGGCAGAAAAGAAACAGATCGCTAGCCAGGTTACACTTCGCACGGGCAGAGGGCAGGAAGCGGCTGTAGTTTTTGCATTCATAGCGCGCAATTTTGAAGATAGTGGGTACACCTATGTTGCAAAAGCAGCGTAGACTTGTTGTCCATTTACGCCAAAGCAAAAACACTTTTAAAAGTTGTTTAGTGATCCCCGATTCCCTCTACGAGACGTGCGCACACAGAATCATGGTAATTGCGTTCGTCACGTGCGCGACTCGTGCGCGACATCTTGAAGACTTGGCACGCGAAGTTGAATACAACTACCATGTTTCCTTGCGCGTACGTGTCAGAGGGAATCGGCCATTGCAAAGCTGGTTTTCACTGTCACGCCATCAAAAAATTTTCTCGAAACCATGCGATGAAAAAATCTGATAAATTCAAATGTTATAAAATATTAATAGGTAAATAGCATTTCCAAGTCGCAGGTCTGTGCGGTACACCATTCGTGAGTTATTTGCTGAAGCATTTCTCGCAAATTTATAGAGCTCAGTATGGAAACGCCATGTTGGTGCCCACCAACATGGCGGCCGGAAATCAAAGAAAACAACTGGCACTGACTTTTGCAATGAAAGCAACTGCTCTTTCCTCACGATCTAGTGTATATACACATACACATCTTTCCTAATACTTAAACTGTTTAAACTGCAAAAAGTTTGCGAAAAGACCTTTTCTTAGAGCACGACAGCTTTGTCACGGCGCCATCGTGAAGTCACGTACGGCGGAAATTTCGAAAATTCAACATGCTGTATTTCGAACACAAAGGATACTATCTAGCTGGAAACTTGTGAATAGATATATTTTTAGGATTTATCTCACGCGGTGACAATAAAAATTAAGCAGGCCCAGTGAATTTTGTTTTTAAAATTTATGACGTCACGTGAAAACCAAGAAACAAAGCATACGTTGGAATTTACTTGAGCCCCATGCAAAATATGCTGCTGCCGATTTTCATTTTGTTGCAAATGGTTTCACTAAACCTGTTCTGCTAGCGTGAACTGAGTATTACTTATGCAAACTATAACGCGCAGTAATTTTAGAGGTTAGCGCGCATGAATTTTAGTCAATGCGCGGAGTTTTGCACTTTGTCCTTGCCTTAAGAGTTAACTGCTGCGTGCGAAATGATAGTAAACCAAATAATATACGGAGTGAAACATACTTTATTTGTCGAATGTCCAGCTTACAAAAGGTTTATTGATGTGCATTGTCAGTACATGTGTTCGAAAGCAAATGTTTAAAATTACGTTTAAATGAGAATTTGTTTCCATCCAGCAGAAATTGAAAGTGTAAGTGAAGATTCGAATCATTGAAATCAAATCAGTTCAGAATTCGATTCGGTTTGTAGACCAGTACAAACGTCAAAACGGCAAGGAAGAAGAAATTATTTTGAAGACGAATCCGGTCGCTTACATTGATCAGCGGTTCATGTTCATGATGGCTATGTCGTTTCATTCGCCGTTGTGCCAATATTGACTCGGCTCTTGGTAAACCAATCCGATTGGCGTGCTCTTTGGTGACAGCCGCAGCGAGCAGTGCTTTGGCGGGCACAAGGTCACTTTTGGCGGGAGAATTGATGTACGCGACAGTTTTCACCGCTACCTGCTTGCACGCGTCTCCATCCTGGTATGAGATTGGTTCATACACCACTGAAACGTCATGGGTGTCCACAAGATCTATGGTCAGCTGACATCTGCCTGTGCCGCCAAACTGGTTAGACAGGTTTTGCAATTCGGTGAAGATGACATCGAGTCGGTTGAGGTCTTGGGGTGGCTGGACCTTGGCGTTTAAGCTTGACATATCTCTTGCTGCAGTATCCAGTCGAATGCTCACAGCGGTACCTGACATAAAACACGTTGAATTAGAAACGCGTGCTAAAATTTGCTTGTTTTTTCACCGCGCTATACGGCAAGGTGGCATAATGAAGACTGCTAGCGCAGTGATTGGCTAAAATAACATTAACAGCATACGATTACGATTCTGTGCGCGCTGATTGGCTAAAATTCATTTTGTAAACAGCATGCGTTGAGTGTAAACTCGCGTCGAAATGCATACTTTAAATCAAGTAAGGAAGTCAAAGGTACATATATCATACTCTCTGGTTAAACACTCGAGACGAAAGAAAACGTTTACTAGGCTTCTACTAAAGTTGTTAATTTTTTCCGACTACGACCCCTCCCCCCCCTTCTCCTCAAAGTTTCTTTTATTTTGTGAAAAGTGACTGCAACGCACGCTAAAATTCAATTCTAAATACCCAAGCTATGATTTGTAATAAACTCCTTACCACATATTGGGCAACAGCTTCCTTCGGGAATAACATGGTTTACACAGTTTACTCCAGGACAGCGAGCTAGCTCAGCAACAGTTTTACAGCGAGGGTTAAAGCGTCCCACATTTGGGATGTTCTTGATAAAGTCGTTGTTCTTCGGATCAACTTCGTCACACGGTCCAGGGTAGTCTACGTGACTGTTGTGTCTGGAAGCGTGACAGATGCTCTGAAACGTAACGCCATCCACACCACACCTCTGGGAAGCAAAATATGCGTCAAGTATTGAAACTCAGAAATTTGATTGGATTTCATATAGAAAAGGGCTTCAAAACACCTTCCCTTTAGCTTTACTAACACAAGACCTATCTCGCGAGCGTAGGACTCGAGGGTTTGTGAAGCGCATGCGAGGAGCGTGGGTTGCGCGGGGCACAGCGAAGGCGGTTTCATAAAACTTCTTTCCTGACTTTTCTCTAGTTGCGCGCATGCGCATTTCAGCTTTCGAAGTATTTGATCTCGTGTTATTTTGCATTAAATTAATAAAATGACGATAAGCTTGTACAGGTAATAACAAAACAATTCTACGAGATAGTACTACAGGAAATGTATTAAGACCATCGAAATAGAGCGGTTTTCATTTCAGTGTCGAAAGTAATTCTGCGTTTACTTCGCTTAGTGATTATTTAAAAATCTCGCGCCACTTTTTCAACCAATCAGGAGTAAAACCAAAACCAGTAGTGACTCTCGCGCGCATGTTTTCCCGCGCTTTGTGTAATTACTTCGAGTTTTGATTGGTTCACTGGATTGTCTAAGTCCTTTGTGCTTGGCAAAATCAATTGCCGTGGTGTTGGTTTTAAAAAAGTTCTGTTCTTATTTTTCGCTTTAGTTACAGGTCACTGCGTGATGAATTGGCGTAGTAATTTGCGTGACTATTCAATGTGACTCGGTCACGCCGGACTACAACGCAGAAGCTGTGTTTATAGTATGTATCTTACCCATGAATCGTACGAAAGACACTCTTGTTTACAGGATCCATAATAAGCCAAGGAGACACCTCTGCCGAACATTTGGCACTTGCTCATGTAAATTTTCTGGTCCTCCCCACACATCTTTTCCTCGAGAGCAGCGCTGCAGTTTGATTTGTCCCCGGGAGAGACTGAAAAAAGAAAAAAAGACCATGTTAGTAAGTATTTCAAAGATTGCCGATTGCGAATGTTTAAGTGTCGTCGGAGCCCGAAGAGGTAACGAACGTTTCTGTCCAATCAGAAACGAACCGACTGGGAAACCGGGACGAAAAGTTGTCGGTCACAGTTTGTCATCGTGAGCTGTCGTGACACCAATTCGCAGCCAATCAATCACAACAAACGCAAATAATGAACCAATCAGAACTCTGAGTAGAGATGTAATCGTTGCAAAGACGCAACCGGCACCAATTGAGGGTAAACACGCATCAGTCAAATCACAATTGGTTTTAAGTTTTCTCCGCGTGGGATTGGCTAAACCTTTGGGTTAGAGGGAATTGCACGTGTTTTACAAACCAATAAGAAAGCTAAGCTTCGGCCCACTCACAATTGGTTTAAGGTTTCTCCGTGTGTGATTGTCCAAAATGCGTTATTATTTTTTCGTGGCTGGAGTGCATTGTACACGTTTTATAAACCACAAAAATGTTAAGCAAGCGTAAACTCAGGGATGTAGCTAAGAAATTATAACGCAAGTTAAGGTGATTCCTCAGAAATAAAAGTTGTCCAACAATTTTTTTGAAACTTTCCCTGAATGTTCCCTTCCAAGCACTGTTTCGAAAAATACAGTAAAAAAAGGTAGGTCACTGTGCTCGCAAAAGAGATATAATGGGTCAATCTTACCCCATTGATGCTAATCACGAGCGCTATTTTGTCGTTTCGCGGTACATTTTGCGGTAGCTAAAAGCGACAATTTATTTCGCTAGTGAGCAAATCCGTATAGAAAAAGACGCCATAGTTCATGTGTGTGCGCTTATTGGGCGTAAAATTTCTGCGCAGTAAAGATGCGCAATGCGATACTGAGGAATCACCTTAAGCTATTAAGCTATTACGTTTTAAAACGTAATGACTTTAATAAGTCTTGTATGATGTCTTACCACACTGATACTGTGGGCATTCAATAATGTCTCCATCCCTCGTAGCAGTAGCGAGACATGGTCCTCTTAGATCGGCAATACAAATCTCGTGTTCTGCGCATTTGACTTTGTCACAAGCGTGCTATAAGAATCACGTGTTGTAAACATTCAGAAAGCAATGTGAAACAAAGAAGAAAGAGTACGCTCTTTACTTAATTATCATAAGCCCGGTTGTTCAAAGATCGAATTGAAAGAGGGTAGAGCGTATTAGAGAAGTTTTCAAACGCGAGACAGTGTTTCGTCATGAGTCCTTGGCTCGGGAGAATGGGCACTTTAAATAAATTGTTAGCACTTTAAATAAATCATTGTATTGTAAAGATCGACCTTTTACCATTAATCTGAAACAATAAAAAGTACTCACTAAACTTTCACAACTCCCTTGCTTTACATCCTCGATATTAAATCCTCCGCATTGAAAAGCGTGGCACATTGATCGGTACGTTTTCCAGTTCGGTCCACAGACAGGGGACACAGGCTCACCATCGCATTCCATGCACCAGTCCTTGCCTCTGACGACCCCTTCATCCTGAATAGACATCAGCGAGTTTTCCAGGGTGTTTCGAGCAATGGTGCCCGTTTGATAATTGGTGTAGTTGTAATTTGAGGAAGGACATCGAACACGGGTACACAGCAACTCTCCTGGAACGCGGAAATAATAGAGCATTCATTTGTTCCTTGCCCACAGTAAATCGAGTTACGGAGGTAAATGAAAAAGTAGCGATAGACCTAAGGCGCCCTCGAGAACGCATCTGCATACGATTTGAACCGAAAACTCCATTCTGGTGTATTAGTTCCTGATAGCTGGCTGGTTGTAAATTGCGCACGACAAATTTGGTATATTTCTTCTCAGCCTCTCCAAAGGGCTCTTTTCTATGCGTAAGCGAAAAGTGGCTGTGATGGAAGACCTAAGTTATACTTAGTTAATGAGAGAATTGAGACCTCCATAGTTCTCACGAGTCTCCTGTAGCAATGGATGTTTGACTCTACTTATTCAAGAGCACAAGGAAAAAATTATTTAACAAAGTGACTGAAAAGTGTCATTCTCGTTTTCCTCTTTGCTGTTTACGCTTTATCTCTTACCGTTACGACAAACGCAGTTGTTGCATCCATCGAAATGTCTTGCACCATCCGCCAGTTCTCCCTTCGCCATTGGGCACGGCTTCGCAAGTTGTTGGTCACAGCGTTCAGGTTTTGGATTGCAGATAAGTTCGTCCATTTTACATTGGCACAAGCGACATTCGGTTCTGATGTAGACTATGGTTTGGTCTGCTATCTTATCAGCGACGCCTGGATGCGTGCAGTGAGCCGTTGGTACTAATAGTGAAAATAAATCATGGTCGTTACAAGAGAATCGTAGGCAGGGAGGAACTTGCGTTGCAGCAATGTGTGCAATGGCTGGATTGCCTCATATGTCTACCCCATAAATTGTTGCGCGTAGGAAGGCTTCTGGTAAATTGTGTGCGCAACACGTGCAACCACTGTATAACGTTTGGCGCACTGGTGTGGTACAACTATCAAGTAGTTTCTGAATATGCTATCTCTAGCTCTAACAATATTATTACCTTTAAAGTTCGAAAGTCGACCTCGTACTCCGATCTGAAGGTCCCTAATTTCCAAACAGCTATGGCACATTCGTCTCGGTGATCAATCCTACGGGAACACTTGCTACGCAGGCAAGTAATGTTTGCGGCAGTACGTTTGGATTCGGGATGTAAAAAGACGGCATTTTAACTTGTCTTGAACGATTTGAAAGAATTTTACCTTGATGCTATTCTTGCTAAATAATCTCTGAAGACAAAACCAATGAATGGCGCAAAATAAGATACAAACCTGGCAGGGATTGTAAAGGGCTGCTCAAGTTAATGAACTGCAGTAGATGACGGGAATTTCCTCTTCTGAATTCCTGAATCCCCTCGGCTTTCCTATCTTCATTCTGTGATCGTTTAGTCACCTTTCGATTTCCTGAGTTGATATTCTCGCCATAGTCTTTACCGTGTACAGCGTCTCTCATTTCCACAACAAACTTCCTCTGTTTCGGTTGATCGTTTTCGTCAATGTAGAAGTCCTCCACACCATTCAAGCTCCTTTCTATTCCTGTTTGCGATTCCACGTCTCTGGTCTTCTGGTGTTTTCGGGCTTTTGGGGAAAAAGGTCTTGCTTTCTTCTTTTTGCCGATCGTCCCTTTGGGAGAAATATCGCTTTTCTGGTGCGTGAGATCAATCTCTGCGTGAACTTTAAGGTTCTGAGATTTATGTGCCAATTGATTGTCAACTGAAGAACTCTTCTTTTCACCCGAAGTGGTTTTTCGGTGTTTTTCTCTGATGTTGTTCTTTTTGTTGCCAAGTTTGCTTTTTCTCCTGGCGTTTTTCGTTTGCGAGTATGGCTCCTCTTTTTTGTGTTCCGGGATCTTTCCTTTACCTTCTCGTTCGCTCTTTTTGCTAGCCTTTTCTGGGTTAGAATCCGGCTCTCTATTGTTGTCCTCTGGAATCTTTCCTTCGTCTCTTACTGAAAGGTCTTCTTCCCCGGATAAATCCGCGTCATCTTCTTCGTCTTCAGACGTCAAGCTTCCTTCACTCTCCTCCCATTCATTGTCTTCATCAGACGTCTCCAAATCACGTCGATCGTAAATAGTGTTAAGATCTTCCTCTCCGGACTGTTCATCTTCATATTCGTCATCTTCCTCTCCCACGATCTCCTGTTCGGTTCTTCCCACCTTGTTGCTATCACGTGGGTACTTCACGTGCTTCGCTCTGCGGTGCACGTGCAAAGTTTTAATGTGCTCGTGATCGTAGTCTCGCTCGCCTGATAGTGTTTCGTCATCGCTTTCGTCAGGATCATCTTCATCATAAGTGATGTAGCCAAACTCGCCGTCTTTCCCTCCGTGAGAATGGAGATGTATTTTAAAATGTTCCCATGCGGTATTCGTATCTTCGTCGTCGACTGGGTAACGGTTGTTAAAATCACGCCTTTTCTTTCCGTGAACGTGAAGTTCTTCTATGTCGCTGTCTTCTCCAGAAAAATCAACATAACCATCTTCGTCCTCTGAGTCAATTTTCTTTTTTTCTTTTCGCGTTTGGTCGCTTCTGTGAATGTGATAATGAATGTCCCCAACATCATTATGGTTCCCATCGCCGGAATAATCTCTTTCTTCCTCGTCATCACGCACATGCCTGTCCGACACCTCAACATGAATCTCTCTATCTCTTTCGGGACTACTCTCATCTTCCATGCCGCTTTCGTCATGTTCCTCGTTTTCCTGGCCTGGCTCCTCAGCATGATGAAAAACCGGTTTTTCCTGTAATTGACGTTCGTGAAGGTGGTGATGTTGCGCATGTTCAAAAGCGGCGACTACTTCCCTTTTTAGCTTTGTTTCGTGGGTTTGCGGAGCTCTTTGC
Organism: Blastomussa wellsi; assembly: GCA_947652115.1. Taxonomy (NCBI): domain Eukaryota; kingdom Metazoa; phylum Cnidaria; class Anthozoa; order Scleractinia; family Plerogyridae; genus Blastomussa; species Blastomussa wellsi. Next base: position 3,108,688 of record OX393574.1, on the reverse strand, counting down.
CGCGACATGCCCGCTATAAGGTCGCCATCTTCGGTACTTTCTGGTTTGATAAAAAGAATATCGCTACTCTTAGTAATAAATCAAAGGAAACCTTTTGCAAGGGTCTTTCCAAGGTAGACAAACACCAAAGAGGTTAATTAACAATCTTGAAAAATTTAGGCTAAACTTTCCAAGATGTTTCATCCCTGACAGAACAGAAATGTCCAGGATTGACCACTAATGAAATGCAAGCTCTTTATGGCAAGCATCAGAAAGTGTCCTCATTGATAAATATTCACTAAAACACACAATGCTCTCAAATATGAAATAGTAATTGAAAAATACTTGCGTTCAACCCATATACGGAACTGCTCGAAAATGACGACATCGACTGGAATTTGGCCTGAAAATTCCAATGTGATGACGTAGCTTCACAGAAATCTATGAAGCGTCTCTAATTGGTTGTAGTTTCGCGGAAAAATTCAAACCTACGCAACAACCAATCAGAGTCACCGAACGGATCTTCGTAGAACTGCTTCATCAGCAACGAACCTCGAGATTGAGAACTCGGGCATTTTTCGTCACCGAACGGATCTTCGTAGAACTGCTTCATCGGTAACGAACCTTGAGATTGAGAACTCGGAAATTTCTCGTCACCAAACAGTTCTTCATAGAACTGCTTCACCAGCAACGAACCTTGAGATTGAGAACTCGGGAATTTCTCGTCACTGAATGGTTCTTCGTAGAACTGCTTCATCAGCAACGAACCTTGAGATTGAGAACTCGGGAATTTCTCGTCACCGAACGGATCTTCGTGGAACTGCTTCATCGGCAACGAACCTTGAGATTGAGAACTCGGGAATTTCTCGTCACCAAACAGTTCTTCATAGAACTGCTTCACCAGCAACGAACCTTGAGATTGAGAACTCGGGAATTTCTCGTCACTGAATGGTTCTTCGTAGAACTGCTTCATCGGCAACGAACCTTGAGATTGAGAACTCGGGCATTTCTCCAGCAGACTTAGTCATTATGAAAAACATTAAATTATATACATGACGAGTATGTACAGGTTGAAGAGTTGGTCGACTGAAAGAACCTTGTTCGACCAGAACCCGTTGTCTGTTTTATAGAGGTCTTTTTTAATAAGGGATAGTTGACTGTACCAGCTTTCTGTATGCTAAACATGGAATTTATGCACCTATTAATGTTAAGCCAGTGGAGGGGGGAAGGGGGGGCAAGGCTGGGCATTGGCGGGACATTTGAACTGCCCTGCCCCAGCCCCCAGGGCATTTATGGATTGTCAAAATAATCACTAAAAGTCAATAAAATGTTGATAGAAAGGCCATTAAAACTGTCAAAAGTCCCCGTTACGGGACGATAACTACTGTCAAATCGCCCACCTATGCCCCCCCCTTAACATTGATAGGTGCATTAGGTATTATAGTCATCTAAATATTTTCAAAACGAGAGCTTTGTTTTGCATGTTATTTTCGGTTATTTAAATACATAACTGTTTCTCCCATTTTTTCATTTGTAAAGACAACGAAAATTCTCTGTCTTCTGTTACGTTTTGTCAGCAAACTTAGGGCCTGATTACATGAACCAGGCTGGCCCGGTTTGCCGGGTTGGGTTGCTTTGTCGGCTAACCGGGCTGGCCCGGTTGTCATGTAATCGCGAAGATGATTTTTCAATTTTTTGTTGCGTTTAACAGACGTGCCGAGATCTCGGGAAACTGAAACAAGCCCGGCTAATCGGGCCAGCCCGGCTCATGTAATCAGGCCCTTAAAATAGCTAATAGTATATTAAAATAAACTTTAAAAAGGATCGAGAAAGGAAATCGAATTTTCGAGACGCCGTTCGAGTAAATTTGATTGACGTTACAAATCTGAAGCATGAATTAATATCCTAATAGTGTTTTTTCAAAAACACAAAGCCCCAACAGATTTGGGTTCCAATTTTTTTCAACGATCAGCAATTTAAAAAATTAGCAGCTTCGTATCAAAGCCTAAATTATCCCCTAAAAGATTCTTTACGAAGCTGAATCTTTACTGAGAATAATGATAGTAATAATGTTTAAATCTAAAAATGTTTTATTTTTCTAACAACGCTTCAATTGATTTCAGTTGTTTCTCACTCACGTCCTAAATGTGCCTGACTTTTGTTATCACTTTTCTGCCATTTTAGTTTGAAACTTATCGTGAAAATTCGGGTTGCAATTGTTTCGTACAACTTACAGTCTCTATAGATACGTTCACAGCCACAAAATCGGTGGATTAAAAAATCCAAGGAGATAGAAAGAGGTCACAAAGCTTCAAACTCCAGAGCTGATAAAGCCTTCGTTAAAAACTGTAATTTGTGATTTTGGAATCTGACTGAAGGAAATATAATTTTCACAGACCAACGGTTGGTTTCGCTTCCGATGTAACGAGAGTTTTTAAAACAAGGAAGTCAATTCTTAACTGCAAGTACATTGATCAAAAAAGTCACAAATAAAGACCCGAATGATCTGATTAACAAGAAGCAAAAGAAAGATGAAGCGAATAGATTTCTTCGATGCAATAGAGATTTTGCAAAAGCGTGCGAGTTTACACAGGTGATCTTACCTCGACTTCCCCGACTTCTTTCGCAGTTAATTCCACAAGGGCTTAAAAGAACCACAATAACAACAAGCGCCGTTAGTTGTCGTCCATGTAGCATTCTGTGGATGAATACTAGGAACCAATAAAACTATAAAACCAGAAATAACTTCGGTGGATTGAGCGGTGAAATCGACATCGTCCGTTTACTTGTCATGACTAACGCCAGCCTTGACGTCGCACGCCAGATTCCCGCGATTCCCGCCGGCTTCGCGAGCGAGCGTTATTTGTCAGGGAGGGGTGGGGGTTAAAGGCACATTTTGTGAAATTTCTCTAGATTGTTTTATGGTTTAGGTTAAACCGTACGATCAAAATAAAACAAGTCATGAAAATGGCCCTTTTTACCAATGTCAGTATTGTAATTTAGTATAAATTCTTAGCGGCGAAAACCTTAGCCAGTATGGGACAAATTGAAGCTGAAGTTATATAGCGCGCGCATGTGTTGTTTGTTTGCATACGAACGCCATTTTCTATTCAAAGACTCTGATTCTGCAAATACTACCATAACCGGATTAAACATGATCATGGTGAATCACAACAGAAATAGGCGTCCTGGGCGAGGCGTCAGGGAAATTTCCTACACAAGAGCGTGAAATTTGGTGTTTGTAAAAAAATTGCTGTATACGTCCCTTGAAATAGTTATCTGCTGATTTCATAAGATATTTAAATCAAAGAAACAGGCAATTGATGGGATTAAAATCTATGAAAGTGAAAATATTTTTGCAGGAAGTGAGCGCAACCAATTAACTACACATTAGCTTTTACATTACTTGAAAACTGACAACTTGCGCAAAGTGTTTCAAACCAAAAATCGATAATTTGATCATAACATTCAGAATTAGATTCATTACTTTTGTAGCAGCGTGATTTGTAACTAAGCCTGCAAAAGTCATAAAACTATTCTATGTTTTCCGGGTAGTCCAAAGTTTGTCGACTAGTTATAGTTGGTGTGTTTTTTTTTGTTTTTATTTGCCAGATTTCAATTTACTCGATCAGCCCATTCAGTCGCTAAACGCAGATTTACAACTCTGTTTGACTAACTGTGTCAGGTGTGCCTGGAGTTACCTCAGGCTGTGTTCACACTTGGTGCCCGAGCACTGGTACCTGGGCACCAGGAAAAAAAGTGCGCCGTGTTCAGGCACTGGAAATCAAAGTACCCAAGAACTGTCAAGTGTCCGAGTACAAGGTCGAGACCTTGGGCACGGTGCCCGACACAAAGACTGGTCATGAATCTGTGAGTGATACCTCTCGAACTGACATAAGCGCGGAGTATTGTGTGATAATCTGGATCAATTCAGTTCGACACTCGGCTTGTCTTGTCGGGCTGTGAAAAAATCTTTTCAGGTCCAAAATCAAATGGAATTTGGCCTTTGTTGTCCAAGTCTGTCATTTCATATTTTTATTTCGTAGAGGACAGCTTAGCGTATTATAAATATGCAAAATACAGGCCTATTTTAAAAGGGTATGTCACGCTATTTTATATTATTTTTGTGGTATACAACACAAAACTACTTTGAAATTAACGGAAACCTTACAAATAAAGTTTTCTAAGGTAGAAACACCCATGGAAATAATAGCCAACCAAAATTAAACGAGGATGGTTACGAATACGTAATTAATATTAAGACAGATTGTGCATGTGAAAGATAAACTTGAAAACGTTGGTCATTTTTTTCAAGATACATTGTCCGCGAGTTCCTTCAAGTGCCTTTTTCGAGATTGCTTCTATTGCTTGTTTAATTAACTACCCTAAAACCTTGTGAATTATGTCTTATGGGCGACTGAGATCTGAAGTTCTGTTTTTATTACCACAATAAACTTGCAGGTAGTTCAACTACGTTTCTTAAAGCGACACCAGTTATTGCTGAAACCAAGAAACTCAACCAGAAAACAGCCACATAGTAATCCTGTGATGCTTGTATAGGAACAAATTTTCACCAGGTTTTGCGAAAACGCGCATTGATTATTTCTCTCTAACAGAATCAAAAGTAGAGAGTTGAAAATAACAAGTTGACAGCATCAAAACTGTTTGCTCATTAATGTTTCATTTCCACCCGCAAAACCAAGTTAAACACGACAATCTTTTCCGAAAACGACCAGAAATCGTGCACGCATTTAATTCTACAATATCTTCCCATTCTTTTATTTAATAATTACAATTAAACCGTAAAAAATAAGAAAAAAATCGGTCATATCTAGATGTATTAACAAAGTGTAAAAATGTTTGGATAACAGGTACACGTTAAAACTTGCAAAGCCATGTCCGCTTCGTAATATAAAACGAAATATTTCAACTTGTGGCTATTCTATACTGCGGGTACTCTACACCGATACAGTTTACAACACCATTTTTACTACTGTACAATTATTCTGAAAGTACAATCACTATATTACTTTACAAATAAATTTGAAAAAAAAGAACCTCGCATGTTTGTATTCACATTTTGATCCGTTACGCTAGGGTGTGGTTATTAGAAAATTCGAACTCATCAAATCTCAACATTTTTGCTCCCGAAAGTCGAATATTCCTGCAAACATTGACGGAAGATTTTCACAAATGAAGTGGTATTCCAACATCCAACTAGCACAGTGAGTCCTCTTCAACATCCAGTTAAATATACACTTAGATAAGGCGGAGAAGCTTGTTGTACCACGAAGCTGTCTCGAGAAAATCTCCTTTCAGTCTTGCAGTGTTTTCAACTTCTATGCTACACACCGAGGCCATAAAAATATTCCGCAATAACGTTGGCTTCTTATTGAAGCAAAGTTTTGAAAATGTTTCTTCCTACTCTGCGATGATGGCGAAAGTTTGCTAATAATATATCGTTGTGTATGAGGGTGTTAGCGTTAAACTAGCACACAACAACATCCTTGTTCTTCCTCGTCAATTTTTTTCTCTTCGTCTTTCTTTTCGCCGCTTGTCTTGTCATCTCCCTCGGGTGATTTCTCCTCATCTTTTTTCTCGTCTCCCTCACCGTCCTTTGGTGCGTCCTTATCGCCTCCAGCGCCGTCTTCGTTCGCATTCTCTTCCGCGGCTTTCTCTCCGCCTTCCTCCGCGGCAGCTTCTGCAGGCGCCTGTTCACCTTCGGCCGGCGCTTCAGCTGGAGGAGTTTCTCCATCAGCGTCTGCCATGTTTAAAACTTGCAACAAAAATGTTCACTTCTGCGAACTTAGAAATCTTTAACTACTTAATTCCACAGCATGTAATGTCGTTTATAGTTGGACGAATTCGTTGTGCTCTTCACCCACGCGTGAAATAACATAAAATATTTAAAAAGCATTTACTTGGCGGGTTGTCATGGTGATGCTTGTTAACACGGAAAATATGGCAGCCTGTTCAACCTCTTAACCAATCACCTTACGTTATTTAGCTTTCTGTATGGGGCTTATTCTATCCCACCTGTTACATCTCAGCATTTAATTGTGTAAATTTGGCGCGAGAACGCAAGCTTACGATGTAAACTGTTGATTTAGCTTTTCAAGCCAAGTTTCATTTCAAAACTACTTTTTAGCACTAATTACACTTGAAAGACGTAATTATAAAATCTCACTGCGACCACCAGAACTCATTTTCTTAGAATTGAGAATGTGTCCTTTCTCTAAGGACGAAACAAAATATTTTGTGGCCTTCTAAATATATCGTGTTACCAACCGTGAAAAATACCCCCTGCTATTAAAACCTGTTGCATTTTTGCTTTGACGCTCCTCTATTCGAAACGCTAGCCGTACAGAAAATATGAAAAAAAAAACAGTTTGTATCGGTGACGTATTCTGGCAATAACTAAACGGAACCATGGATGGAATAAATACTTGTCTTGCAATTCAAATATCGAAGTATTAATTTATAATTTATAAGGTAGAACTTATTCAAGAGTTTAAATCTAACGCTTTGGGTGAATTGGTACTGGACTTGGAGAAATGTAATTGTTGACGGAATACTTTCCAGTTAAAGATTTATCGTTTAAATTTAGTATATTGATTGGTTCAGCACTTAATGACATTTTAATGCCGTTTATTAAGTGCTTTAGATTAGAAATGATTAAGTGTTTGGTAAACAGTGAATCAACTTGCATGTTTAAAAGGCGTCTTATTTTCAAGAGTTCTGCTACATGCAGAGGTCACGTGTTACCCGCCCCCTTGCTATCGCGTAATCGACACTGCGGAAAAACGAGAGAATGTGAACATTTCGGCAATTTTTTAGGAAACCGCTGAATATTTAAGGTTAAGATTTGTATTATAGGTAGATTGTTTTATGTTTATTTTTCCTCTAAATTTCCACGTTCATAACTTTGCTTCCAATTTTTGCTATAAGCTCGTAAGTTCGCACGTTTGGACTAAAATTCTGACATCGATGTATCATGGCCGCCCTTGCTGACGCTGACCACCTCAAAAAAATCTCGAGGAATCGTGACGTCATGCGCAAGACGAATAACTCAGACCAACGAACCGGAATTGTGGACTATTTTGAAGATTTCTTCAAGCACGAAAGCCGGTGATCCTAAAACACGTTTGACGTGAAAAGTTTACCTATATTCCCTCTATTTCTCTCTATATTTTCCAAGGCACGCTGGGGTGCAATTATTTGCTTCCTATTTTTAGACTTCGCGCGCCAACCTCGTTCCCAGGGTCTCTCATCTTCCAGCCGTCCCGTATTTCCTCCTCCTCCTCTCGCTCCGGGAGGGCTGGAAGATGAGAGACCCTGGGAACGAGGTTGTTCGCGCGCTTGGCCAGTCCTCTACTTCCTTGTTGAAGCAAACACATGATCACGTGACCTTGTCGTCATCAGCGTTCTTATCGTAGTCCCAATCGTTTATCGTTCGGAAAACAAAAAAAATATTCATTTCTGCGTTGTCCCAATCTTCAATCTTGTATTATAACTGATCATTTCATCTTTATCAATAAAAACATAAAAGAAATAGGTCTCAACTAGAGAGGAAATGATTAATCATTTTGACCTCGGGATCGACTGCAAGCCCTTCCTAAAGCTTCATTTGGTTACCGTAACAGACAACTGATAGCAACGGTGGGGAGGAAGGTGATAACATCTCAGACACAAGATTAAGTCAAAAATTCACAAATCACGTTTCTCTCCTTCACTATTTCCAGCCATCACGGTCTAATTTTTTGCGTTTACCACGTGTTACACATAAACTCTTTGCTACCAAAATATTGAAACACACAGGGCCGTACCTAGGATTTTCTGTCTGCGGGGGCAAACTCCGCACACCTTCACTTCCTACAAGAAATAGCCCAGCAAAATCAAACACAATATGTTAGGTAAAAAACATTTACAGAGGAAATTGCCCCCACCCACCCCCCCCCCCCCAACTATGTACGGCCCTGACACAGTCCTGAGGACTTATTTCTCAAAGTTCTTCAGGCTTCTTGAAACACCGTTCACTCGTTGAAGACTTTCTCCACATAAACAAACCCGTATCACGAGATTATTTCCATCCGTATTCAGGATAATTTGTTTGCTGTTAGTCGAGCAGTTTTGGCTCCATCTTTGTCACCGATCTTGTCGAGACACTTTGCCAGCTGGTAAAGGCCAAATGCTTTGTCAGACCTACGCTTGGTGAGCTGAAAAATCAACCAGGAAACAAGTAAAACGATTAGCGAGTGGTGTACTAATCCTTGTCATGTAAAAACCATTTCTGTTTTCCTGCGGGAAAGACATATTGTGACGTATTCCCAGCTGTCGAAGTAATCTAGAACCCAAATCTCCGACGGCCAAACGTAAGACAGAGTTAGATCTTGGTACGAGATTACAGTTGCAGCGTTCGTGTCGTTTTCTGATTGAAAAATAAGCTGTAAGCGCTTTTTAATCTTGACTAGCCAAAAAGATACAGGATCATATATAGTCTAATATTTTTACAATATTTATGTTAGTTCGTGTAATATTTACTTACCTCTCTATATTGACTTGCTGCTTTTTCATAATCACCCTGACAAAAAGGACAAAATTTCATAAAAATCTGTTAATAATTACCCTTTCGTGCAAGATATCTATCATAAATTCTGACACAAAATTCAGGCTCAAAACAAAGAAATACTACATTAAATTGATCTCCACTAGCTCTTAAGGAAATCAAAAGAGGAAAACATACCTTTTCATAAAGAAATTCAGCGTAGTGAATATGCCCATCAAAACTGTCAGGATGAACTTCAAGGGCTTCTTCAAATAGCTGTTCTGCCTTCCCCTCGTCTCCATGGTGATTGTAATATCTGGCGAGGTCTAGTTTGGCTATCACAAACAAAGGATCCATTCGGACAGCTTTCGCTAGAGTCTATAAAGCAACAATCAGAGGCTTATTTTCTATGCGCGCATTTTATCACGCTCATCGTGTAATTAAAAACATAATGCAACAAGTTTAAATAGCTAGGCGTTTACTGCCACTAACCGTGATCGCTTCTTGAATATCTCCTGTTCTGAAATATTGATCAGCAAGTTTGTGAAGGACTTCAGTGCTCTCTGTTAAGAACAATTTATTGGTGCAATAGTTGGGATATGTCAATAGAACGTATAAAAACTTGTAAGTCCCCCGTCTTCGGCTCTGTCCAAGTCCAAATTTTAAAATTAAAGTACCTGGTAACAGAATAGATAATTCCTGGAAAATTTCAAGCTGCCTTCGTTCTTCTGCCTCTGCAAATAAAAAAGAGTTTATGTTACTACATAAATATGGTGCAAGCTAATATCAAAAGCTACGTTGAAACAAAGCAGATTTAGTCAAGAAAAGTAAGTGAAAGAAATTGAACGTTGTGTGTTGGATTAGGAGCTTGATAGCCAGAAGACAGGAAATAGCCGTAAGTGGACAGTCGCTGAAACTGTTGCGCGCAATGTTGCACACTGTGATCGCACATTGAAATTGTTGCATGCAATATTGCAGATAGTGGACACAAGTTGAGATTGTTGCGCACAATGTTGCAAATAGTGGACACATATGCATGTTGAAGTTATTGTGCGTAGTTTTGCAGATAGTGGACACACGTTGAAATTGTTGCGCGCAATGTTACAGATAGTGGACACACGTTGAAATTGTTGCACGCAATGTTACAGGTAGTGGAGACACGTTGAAATTGTTGCGCGCAATGTTGCAGATAGTGGAGACACGTTGGAGTTATTGTGCGCAATGTTACAGATAGTGGACAAACGTTGAAATTGTTGCGCGCAATGTTACAGATAGTGGACACCCATTGAAATTGTTGCACGCAATGTTGCAGATATTGGACACGCGTTGGAGATATTGTGCGCAATGTTACAAATAGCGACCATACATTGAAATTGTTGCGCTCGACGCTTCAGATAGTGGACACGTTGAAATTGTTGCGCGAAATGTTGCAGATAGTGGATAAACGTTGGAGTTATTGTGGGCAATGTTACAGAGAGTGACCACACATTGAAATTGTCGCGTGCGACGCTACCGATAGTGGACACTCGTTGCGCGCATTGTTGCAAATATTGAACACATGTTGGAACTTTTGCACATAATGCTGCTGACAGTGGACACACATTGAAATTGCTGCGCGCAAACTTCTAGATAGTGAAAACACGTTAAAATTGTTGTTCGCGTGATATCACAGATTGCGGACACGTTGAAAATGTTCCGCGTAATGTTGCATATATTAGACTAACGTTGAATTTATTACGTTGCGCGCGATGTTAAAGATAGTATGCATAGACACACGTTGGAATTGTTGCTTGAAATGTTACAGATAGTGAACACGTTCAAAATGCGGCGCATAAAGTTCTGAAACGGTAAAAAATTACGTACAGCAATTTTAGAGGTGGATACACGAAACACTTCAGAAATTACGTACAATTTCTCTCTTGTGTGTTCGGACTCTAGTATGCTTGTGCATACTTTGATACGTACTTTCATAAAACAGTTTTTCAATTTTTGTGGCGGCGTCATACTTTTGGATCCCTATAGCCATCGTATCGCCGATGTTCACTGTTCCGTGGTAATATGACTCGGGCTGAAAATAAAGAAACAACAACAACACTGATTATCAAGCAATACTTTCAGCTATGTATGGAGAAGAAACTCTTCCAACTTGGAATTTAAGTCAATGTCGTTCCTAGAGCCTGATTTTCTTTGGTTAGCTCTAAGAACGGACTTCGGATCATTAATGCTCAAAGCTGATCTGATTGGCTTAAAATCGCTAGCGAGTACTCTGCGCATCGCGTGCCAAGTGCTGACCAAAACAAAAGCGGACTGCGGGCTTGAATTTCTTGGAAGTTTAAAGACGAGTCACGGAGAGGCAAGTTATAAGTTGTTTCAGTTTCATCATCATCATCATCTTTATTTAAACGCGGTAAAATACATCAGGCATTTCGAGGCATTACTAAAAATTCCATTGCGCCAGCCCGAAGACTGGAAAAACGCATTCCTCCACTATTAACTTTGAAAGAGAAGAAAGCGAGTTTCAGATTAATGCAAGGCCAGTTAGTTAAATACTTCTAGTTGCCAGTGACTTACCAAGTAGAGAATTTCTCCTGCTTCTTGGACACACTCCAATGGTTTGTCTTCTTGTGGCAAGTTGGGATAAACTCTGTTGATCCAGTCCAGTTGAGAAAAACTTGGCCAAACACCTAAAATAAAATTATCACGATGAACCAAACGAAAACTATCCCTCATAAAATATTTGTGGTAGATTAGTACTCAGAAACGACAACCCGTAATCTACATATATTCTTGTTTTTGGTGCTCTTCCGCTCCAACCCCCCCCCCCCCCCCAAAAAAAATAAGGTTTTAGCATTAAATTGTACGCTGTTAATGCAGTCGATAACAAAGTATTTTACTTTACGTTGTTTTTCGTAATATCTTAATTAAAAATACAGAGGCTAACAAATTTTCCACCGTTTTATGGCGGAGGCGCGTTAGTTCTACTTTACAGTCGGGAAAAATAGTACCATGTGATGACGAAGTCCCGCCTCCCAGACGCGACTGAGCCCGCGTTGTTCGTTAATGAAGTTGCTAAGCAACATGACGTGTTTGCTCGCGCGATTACTCTCTGAGTACTTGTGAGCACTTGCGTTTGTTTCTGATTGGATGACATAAGTCGGAAACTCTTCGAGTCCTTCAACGAAGAAATTGTTCCCCCGACTGCTTACCTCCCGGTGGTGTCTTCTGAGGTGGATAAAGGAACCAGCGTTTCCTTCCAAAAATAACACCGTTCCAAGCGTCTGCGTGTTTGTGAAAACTAACACCGGAACCAGATCCGCCAAGAAAAAATATACTCGAGTCCACGCCGTCCTGAAATGAAACGCTTAATCAGCATGCACGTGTGTACACTGAATGGGATATTTAAAGTGGCCCTTTATAAAAGTGTGTTACAATGGAGCGGTGAGCGGAGTTTGTTTAGGGTGAAGTGGTTTTGCTGGCAGGTAGCCAAGTGCAGCCAATTACACGGGCAACTGGTGCTGGTCCCTGTGCGCTGTTTTTCAGTCATTTTACTGTGTAAACTCTCTGTAATCCGGACACCTCTATAAGACGGACAACTGGTGTTGGTCCCTGTGCGCTGTTTTTCAGTCATTTTACTGTATCTAAACTCTCTATAAGCCGGACACCTCTATAAGACGGACAACTGGTGTTGGTCCCTGTGCGCCGTTTTTCAGTCATTTTACTGTATCTAAACTCTCTATAAGCCGGACACCTCTATAAGACGGACAACTGGTGTTGGTCCTGCGCGTCGTTTTTCAATCATTTTACTGTATCTAAACTCTATAAGCCGGACACCTCTATTAGACGGACAACTGGTGTTGGTCCTGCGCGTCGTTTTTCAATCATTTTACTGTATCTAAACTCTCTATAAGACGGACAACTGGTGTTGGTCCTGCGCGTCGTTTTTTAAACCTTTACTGCCCAAGGGGTCTCCCTTTGGCGAGTAAAATCGTCTGGCGTTAGACAGAGTAAAATCTATAAGTCGCTCTTGGGCAGGAAAGGGTTAAGTGAGATAGTTTTTTAACCCTTTACTGCCCAAGGGGTCTCCCTTTGACGAGTAAAATCGTCTGGCGTTAGACAGAGTAAAATCTATAAGTCGCTCTTGGGCAGGAAAGGCTTAATCATTTTACTGTATCTAAACTCTCTCTAAGCCGGACACCTCTATTAGACGGACAACTGGTGTTGGTCACTGCGTGCCGTTTTTCAGTCATTTTACTGTATCTAAACTCTCTATAAGCCGGACACCTCTATAAGACGGACAACTGGTGTTGGTCCCTGTGCGCTGTTTTTCAGTCATTTTACTGTATCTAAACTCTCTATAAGCCGGACACCTCTATAAGACGGACAACTGGTGTTGGTCCCTGTGCGCTGTTTTTCAGTCATTTTACTGTATCTAAACTCTCTATAAGCCGGACAACTGGTATTGGTCACTGCGCGCCGTTTTTCAGTTATTTTACTGTATCTAAACTCTCCCTAAGACGAACAGTTGGCACTAATCTCGAAGGTGCCTGTCTTAGAAAGACATTGACTGTATAGTGTTTCTTGTGCGGAAAGGGTGGGTTTCCGTTGCGAAAATATATCCGTCTGATTACCTTGATGTTGAAGTAGTCCGGTACTTTGATGCTATCTGGTAATTCGGAATCGTTATAAAAAGCCCTGTCAAAGACATACCTAAAACAGAATAAAAACAAGGTGTATCAAGGCATGCACTACTTACAAGTGATGGAGGTATGCAGGCGAGAGATGCGATAGCCGCTCTTTTTTGAGCATGGGTTCCAGCCCTATAAAGGGCGCGCGGAAGGGAGAGTTTGGAAACTAGCCCAACCGTTTTAATTACGTCTAATGACCAAGCGCATTGGCCTACGATGATTTCTTCATCAGTTTAACTTTATACATTGAGTTTTCTACGCTTGGTTCTGAGTACTGAAGTCCAAAAGACTTCCAATTCGATCGGCAATAAGGTGGGCCACAGGTTTGTTAGTCTCTGGGCTATTATGTGCTATCCTCGTTAAATAAAGTCGATTTTTGTTTTTAGCGAATAATTTTCCTTTTTTAATCTGTAAAATTGATTTCAACTCACATGGGCTCCTCGTTATATTTCGTTTGGTGCATCATGTCTAAGTATTCGGTAAAAGATGTCTCAGTATCGCCATTTCCCCCTCTACGTACAATGTCTTCTGATGTTCCGCTAAGAATAGACCATTGACTGTACAATTCTAGTAGACTCGGCTTTGTCCATTTCATCGGATCTGTCCAATCAGCGGCGCCGTTACTAAACTGCACTATCAAGGGTTTCTTATACCTGTAGATCCTCTCAAATTCCTCAGAATTCAAACTCGAAGCTTTCCTTCGTTCAATCGTGCACAAAGTTGTGTTATATTTAATTTCGTCTTCGGATGTAGCTCGCTGCCATCCGCTGACCCCAGGTGAAAGTGGCTCCAGTTTAATGTGAGTCGTGATTGACAGCTTGCTGATGACGTAATAGATTACGACGCACGCGACAGGCAACATCAAACTTGCGGCTACCATATATGGAGAGGTGTTGACATTTTCGTTGAGACGTTGACTTTGATTGGCTTCACTGTTTTCTTTATTTGTATTTCCAGTGGAGGGAGTTGGGTTCTTGTTTTTAGGTTTTTTCATTTCTTGTACCGTTAGCTAAAGCAATCCCAGAAAATAACGCCAGCGTAGAATTCTAGAAAATTTATGGAGTTATAAAACTATTAGGTTATTCAGAACCAGACTTGGCGCGAGCCAAAGGGCTTTTTAAGGACGTTCGCGCAAAAATTTTCTACCATTGATTTTTTCTGAAACTCTCACCACTGAAAGATAATAAGTATCTGATGTCAAAAATGTAAAAAAAAAAAAACAAAATGGGGGTCACCGCCTTCGTTTTGGACATAAAATGCCCAGAAGAACACCCTAAATCTGAAAAATCGCGCTTCGTTAGCGAATACGACTACAGTGTCTGTAAGCACAAAAATATTGCAAATAAATCTTTGAAATGAACTTGTCTCTGCCATTTGTTGTTTAAATGTACCAATAAAGTGAATTTATTCAATTGGTGTGGCTCCTTAAAGAAAAAAATCACATTTAGCGACCACATTTGCACTCGCCTAACAGCTCCGATGTCCTGTGTGCAGAAAACTTGAAAATTTTTAAACTTCCCACATTGATCTTTTGTTCATTTTTTGACAATCTGTCGAGAATTGTAAATAAAATCAGTTCATGGAAAAAAAGTAGGGGTCACCGACCATTTAAGAAAGTTAACTACCAGCAAAGTTACGAAATGGCTTCTGGCCCTTTGTTTTTGCTCGATGGATGACGTATAGTGACGAATTCCGTGCGCAGTAACGATGCGCAGAAACAATTGACGCGAACGTCCTTAAGCAATCACAGAAAGCGTTAAATAATAATGAAATGAACCAATCAGATTCGCTCCGACGAAGGGCCAACGCTCGAGACGTCAGCAATTGAATCTCTTTACGGTGGCCAATTGACATTATCAACCCAGTTGATAAAACGAAATGATACAATCAGAACTCAATTCGTTGACTTGCAACCGGTGATAGCGCGCGGGGAAAGCGTGGAAATCGTCCCAAGAGCGGGAAAACGCGCGTTACATGAGCGACGATTGATATTTGGCTTATGATTGGTTGAAACAGCAACATGTGTGCTCTGATTGGCTAAGCCACTTGACAAGTTTTTTCATCCAAATTATTGAACTTAGGAACTAAAACATTTTAGTAAGCAAACATATTTACGTTCAACAGTGAACTTATTTAGAATTATTCAATAATTTTCACTGCTGAGATTTCAAATTAAAAACATTGCGTTTCAGTTTAGAAAGGTCGTTGAAAATGTCCAAATGTTATTTCTCCTGAAAAAATATTATTTGTACCGTCAGCGAGTTTGCATAAGCATTGAAATTTTTTGCTCCAACGTTGCGGACGCAACAATACACAAAAGTCTACTCCAAATGCAAGTGGAATTTTAAATCGAAAGAAAATCAAAACCAGAACACCAGAAGGTTTTCTTATTTTTCATGTTTCCAAGGTCGCATGAATTGTTAAGCTTTGTTAGCATAGGTTATTGACTTAGTGTAAAACAAATGAGCAGCTAACAACATATGTTCCTAAAGAAACATTTTCAACGGCATTAATGAACCTTCGTTTTCAAGGTGGCATAGCGTCTGGACCTTCACGATGATCGGCTAACATTTGCAGGCGTTTGATTTTTTAGAATTATTTAAGGTCGTAGCCAAACTGATGACATGGACGAGGCAAAGTCTGCAGTCGACGAAGTTTCCAAAGAAAAATTGAAATCTAGAAGCTCTGAAAGCTTATTTTAAGGTATTTCTTCGGAAAATCAATTTCCCAACTAACGAATTTTGGTTTAATGTTAGGTTAAAATTTAGACTACGAGCTTAGTCTTGCAGTCTTGCTGGCTACCTTATTATTTTAAACATTAGCCAAGTAGGGTCGTATCTCCTAATTCGAAAATATTACATTTGGTTAGTGAAAAGAATATTTAGTGTTTATATGACGGTGTAATATATCTCTACACAGGTAATCTCCGATTGTCATGCTTTTGGATGCAGAACATTTTCAATTTACCTGATGTCATATTATATTAGATTGATCATTTCATCTGGAAGAAGTTCTTTGGATCTAAAGTGCCCTTATTATTAATATAGGGAATCACCAACAAAGGCCTAAACATTTGCGTTAAAGCTAAATTGTTATTCAAGGTATGAGGCAAAAATAAATCCTTACCTCTTTGCCTGGTCCCGATGAATCTTTCTTATTTTTTAGTTAGTAAATCGATTGTTATTTCAGAGATCTCTTATATGATTCAACAATTGTTCTTGTGTGCAAGTAGGCTAAGAAGTTGTGCATCTTCCCAGGTTGGATGTTATATCAATATTTAAGACATTACATCTGATTGGCGGTTCGCGCGTCGATTATGGAAAGTAAACTGTAATTGAAAAGAGTTTAACAAAAGACCTATCATTTCATCTCGCTTCCACTGAAACTGTGGTAACCATTGGATAGGTTTTATTGTCAATTCTGTCTGATCTTTCCATTTGCGAATTTCACGAATCCTTACACACTTGAATAATCCATTGTTATTATATCCGATTTTCCGTTTTTAAAGAAGATCATGCGTTGTCCAATTCTATTCCCTGGGCACTCTTCCGAGTATTTGCTACATTTTTCTTGCTATGCGGTCTATTTCACACCTCAGGGCACATAAATACAAATATTAATTTCTGTACAAATACCAAAACAAGACGTTTTGTCAAGAATGAGACTTTCTCAAAAGCGACTTCGTCTTTCATATAAAGGTTATGGCGGTCGACTGAGGGTACGTTTATTAAAGAATTTGTAAGCTTTTAACAAAGGAGACTACAGATGTAATATAATAAATCAAAAGACTACATTTTGAAAAGAAACGGAAAGCAAAATTCTTCGAATTAATACAGATTTTAATTCTTAAATATAATTCCACGCGAATTCTTCCTTAACCAGTCGGCTAGAAATTTTATAGATTTTCCCTTGAAATAGGCGCCATCGTGTAATGAGAATTTATTTTCTGTATTTTAAACATACAACTGGCTACAAGCATTTACGCATTGCGGACGTACATTGTGACAAGCCAGTTGGTTCAGGGATCTGGGTAAGTTTATCCACGTGACTCGTCACGCCCTTCACGAACGAAGCTGCGCGATTTTGAATGAAGGAGTGAAAGGTTCAAAATGGACAGCTCCCGTGTCAAGATTGTTTCTGCAGAGGAGGTGGAAGGAGACAGTGTAAACAGTTTAGACCCTGGGGACAGTGTAAGAGAGAGGACAACTGTTACAGCCATTGGAAAGGTGAGGGAAATTTAATTTGTTATTTTACTGCAGTGATCGTGGTCAATGAGATTTTACTCTCATTTTCAACTGCACACGATTTCAGTTTCAATATCTGCATAAATAGAACATAAGTGTTAAACTGTACCTTGCAGCTTGATATTACAAATATTTCACTGTTCTTTTATGTCTTTCTTAGTAATGCAGATCGAAGTGTTTTGTTTTGGTTTATGTCTTACTAACTTGATACTAATTAGCCTGCAGTGCAGGCGTTGTTATCCAGCGGAACGCTAGACGCTATTTTCGCTGCCGCCATCTTGGACGCTTGGCTGCTAGACCTTTGTCCGGTCCAAGTTTCCACAGTGTGGGACTCGTCCACAATTATCGCAGCAAGGTTTTGGTGTAATGGCGAACTGCTCTTTTTCAGGGAAGAGAGAAAAGGCTTTGCTAGTATTTTGGACGCAAAGATCAGTTGGTATTTGCCATTTCCAACATCTTGTAAACTAGCACTAGCAAGGGAAGTCGCCGTCAAACCCATTAAAGATGCTTCCGTCAACTGATCTTGCACGATGCTTTTGAGCGGACAGACAACAATCACACGCGCAGCTTTTGAGGATAGTATTTGTTTCACACGGATGAACAACTGGAAGATAAGGCCTTTACCAAAGCCCGTAGGAAGAACTGCTAACAAATGGCCTCTATGAACAAGAGAAGAAATGGCTTCCTTTTTGCTCGGGGCGTAACACACGCGACAAACCCAGCTCAGAAAGAAATAAATGCGCTTCTGCGAGTGCAGCTTCAAAGCTTAGCGTGCCCGCCATTTTCTGTCCAAATCGCAAGTTTCTCCCGCTCCCCTCACGGCCAGAAAAAAGAACTACCTTCGATCAACAGGCATTTTGACAGGCATCAATCGACATGCAACCTACCGCACCAATCAGAGCACCCGTCCATCTGGTGTACAGGTTTTGCAAACGAACAAACCCTGCGGGTAGGCGTATTTTTCCTTCCCCTCCCCCTCCCCCCTGGCCAATTTTTTGTACTTAACACCTACTCCCTAGTAAAATATTTCCTCGCCCCAATCTTCCACAGCTCCAAATCCAAGATGGCAGCCTAATACGAAAATGTGCACTCGTGCGTCCAAAAAATGCCTGCACTGCAGGCTAGATACTAATGCACCTATCAATTAATGTTAAGCCCCGGGGGAGGGGGGGACATAGGTGGGGATTTGGCAGTAATTATCCTCCCGTAGCGGGGACTTTTAACCGTTTTAGTGGACTTTCTACCAACATTTAATTGACTTTTAGTGACTCTCGACTATCCACTATCAACAGAAAATCTCAGCTCAGTTCAAATGCCCCCCCTATGCCCAGCCTCCCCCCTCTGGCTTCATATTTATAGGTGCATAATTTAATGTTTATTTAAAACTCAATGGCTTGATTTATACTGGATCTTCTGTCAAGATGAGTCATCCCTCTATAAAAAATGTTACCGACCATCTGGGACGAACTTTGGCAGAGAACTGTAGTTCATCTGATAGTTGGTCTGTGTATAAAAATGAGCAAATAGATGGATCTTTTGTCTAGACGAATTATCATGACAGTATTTCTGTCAAGACAAACTATCGTGATACTTCATCTGGATGGGTTATCTGTCTGTTTGCCTGTATTGACCACCTCTCCCCCCTTCCATATCCCGGTATATACTGACGCATTATCAGATGAACTATCACTTTTTGCCCAAATTCATTCCAGACAGAAGATTTGTCTCCAGAGAACGTATAAATCCACCAATATTTGTAAATTCAAACTATACTCTATGCTTCCAAAGTGACCTCTTCTATTTAAGCAATAGAGGACTTTTACTTCATATACTTTATACGTCACAGGACTTTTTCCATGTTTATAAAACCTCATCTAAACATGAGGTGGATTTGGGAGACTGTGGTCGAGACAGTTATACAAACCTGAGAGCAGTCAAGGGTTTGTGTACACTGTAATTTGCAAGAATTCTCCCAAACCTGTGAGTACTTAGATGAGGCTATGTAAACACGAAAAATGTCCTCTATTGTTTTTATAAAAAAATGATTAAAAGTATGCATGAAACTAAGACGTCACTACTGTGTTTACATATTCTCATCTAAAGACACCTATCAAATGCAACCAATGGGAGCATTCATTGTATCTTAGCTATCTTATAAGGGATGACACAGGCTTGTTACTAGGTTAAGTTCCTTTTGAATGTGTAAAATTGCATCTTACAATGAAGCTTCTATCTCCAAAAAACATTGTGTGAGGGTAAAAGCTGGTTAAACTGTAGAATACACACCCCTCAGTTATTGTTTCTGATCTTGTTCTTCAGTTAGACTCCTGATTAATTGTTGCTCCAATTGCTCCTGAAGTGAAGTACAATCCTTGATATTTAAGGATCCAAACTCCAGTTCCTGTCCCAGGATATTTCGACCACCTCCACCCCTGTTATGCAATCCCTCCCCTTGGGTTCTCCAGATTTCTTCCTCCTTTATTTTCTTCATAGGGAGTCACGTGTTAGCCCTGTGGTCAATGCACTCTCTGGACTCTGTATTAAGTGGTCCAGGTTTGCGCTCTCATCTCACTATATTGTATTGTTTGTTCCGTTCTTAGTAAAGGTACTTTACATTTGAAGTGCCTCTCTCCATCCAAGGGTAAAGCCTTGTGCCTAGTGGCCCATACTGCCCGAACGTATCCTGGTTTCTGTAGCATTGAGCAGCTAGGAATATTTCTACTCCCCCCCCCCCCCCTGGATAGGATGCTAGTCCATTGCAGGGTTACCCCCCAGCACCCATTTATACACCTGGGTGGAGAGAGGCACTGTGAGAGTTAAGTGTCTTGCCCAAGAACACAACACAGTGCCCCGGCCAGAGCTTGAACCCGGAGCATCTGATCCGGAGTCCAGCGCACTAAACCATTAAGCCCCCACGCATCCCACGTCTCTCCACCCAGGTGTGTATTAAATAATGTGCACCAGAAAATTCAGTCATGGTTGGGAATATCCAGGTGGGAGTAGAAACATTCCTATTCACTGACACTCATTTAATGCTAGGGAAGTGGGTATTAAGTGACAATGTCAATTTTTACTTGGTTTATTAGAAAGAAGAACTGTTTTGGTCTCCAGAACATTTCACACAGCATTACAGTCTCCCCACAGACTGTAAGGAAGACAATAGTGCAGTTCATATATGCAGGGGTTTCAAAACAAGGCGGCGGCTGCAGGAGTTCCACCGGTTACTTGACTATTATGCCGCCGGCTACTGTGGTCATAGCAATCAGCTTGTGACCCAAAAGCTCACCTATAACAGCCGCCTTCTCTTCCAGTCAACGACACCTACTTCAAAACATTTTGAAACCCCTGTATATGAATGCTTTCATATGCCAGAGTACTTTAGATCAATAGTGCCTCAATTGCACATTTTAATATTTTGTATTTATCCTAATTTAAATATTTTTTAGGTCAAAACCTTTGTTGGACTGGAGACTGTTGAGTTGACATTTCTCACAATCTCAGTGATAAATGTGTTCATTGCAATTGGTCTCACAATAGAGAGATTAGTGAAACTGCCAAAAGATGAACCAGATTATACTCTTGCCATCGTCCTTTTTATCAACATAGGTATGAATTGACTCTTACTAAAATAAATAAATAAAATAAATTGTTCTTATGTGTGGTAGTATTTAAAGCTATAAGCTTGTTCAGGACTGTATTTCCAATCAAATTGGTTGTTGTGAAGGGAGGAAAACTAAAAACTTGAAAAATAACTTCAGAGTAAGGAACAATTAACAGCAAACTCGACTCACAAATGCTGCAGGATCCTGGAATCAATTAACCCAGGCCACATTGATGGGAGGCAAGTGATCTTTTCACTGTGCCACCCCTTCTCTCCGCTCTCCTTAAAGTGCACCTAAACCCAAAATATTTTTTCGCTACAATAAACCTTTGCACCAGTTCGAAACGCCTTATACCTTTCGTTTCTCCTTTTTACTAAATGCGGACTATTTATAGCATTTAAAAGTTATGAAAAACTGTACGTTATTTGGTTCACAACTGAGTCAGAAGGGGCATGGGTCTATTCCTGGGTTGACGTCACAAACTGATTTGCATGCATGGTTACAAAGACTTGATGCGATGCAAATCAGTTTGTGACGTCGGCCCAGGAATAGACCCACGCCCCTTCTGACACGGTCGTGAACCAAATAACATACAGTTTTTTGTAACTTTTCAATGCTATAAATAGTCAGCATTTGGTAAAAAGGAGAAACGAAAGGTGTAATTTATTGTAGCGAAAAAATATTTTGGGGTTAGGTGCACTTTAATCAGTATTAACTTTCTTTCTTGGAACAGTCAGGCGCCAAGCGCTGGGTGATAATGAAATCCTGCCTCTGGCCATGGTGTTCATCCCGGAAGTTGCAAAGCAGCATGATGTGTCTCCTTGTACATGTATACAGTTACTTTTGAATGTTTTCATGAGGTCCTCCACTAGTCTTTGCTTGGATAAAATAAGTTTGAAATTCTTTGAGTGCCTCAACGAAGCTTCAACAAATATTTGCCAAAGCAGGCATTTGTTCTCCCTTGATGATGACATACACTACATTACTGAACTGAAAGTAGTAATCTTTCACCTCTATTCTTACAGTCATTTGATCTTGTACAAGAAATGTTTTGAGACATTGACTTAACTAACTTAACTGTTCCTTGCAGGATTCTGTTTGTTTTATGCAGTTCATGGCGTCTTGAGGGAGAGAGAATTTGAGCTCTATGCTTACATTGTTGGAATTCTTGTTCTATTGTGTTACATTTCTATTGACCTTATTGTCAATAATACAAAAAGAAATGCTCTGAAATGGGTAAGTTAATGTTGTGCTTTGATATTGAGGGCTCAAAATTAAAGCTCGCAAACGCACAATATTGAGTGTTTTTTAGGATTTGCGAGTGAAAAATATAAACACTAGAGAACTTTTGCGAGTAAGAATGATCCCTGTCTCCAAAACATTTCAAGTAAACTGTTTGAGTTGAGCTTCATGTCAAGAAATTTGAAAGAAATTATTACGAACAAACTGTTTTGTTTATCTTTTCAGCTCATTACTTCAAAAGTATCAATAAGAATTTTAATTTTTACAGTGAGAAAAAAATTTGCTAGTTGGCTCGCCAATTCACTAGTAGGAAAATTTGTCACTAGCAAGACTTTGCTATTGGGCTAAAAAGTTAAGTTAGAGCCCTGATTTTATCAGTGATAAAAATTTGTCCTTGGTTCTTTGTTTGTGGGTATGGCGTGCATGATAATGTTTGTGCACCTGCTTGCTACTGCCTGCATATCGATCTGCCTGTCTAGAGATTTGTCCTTCTTTTCTTGTCTTCTCGGTTTTTCATCTTTCACTTCCGGCAATTTCTTAAAAATACATACCGGTATTTGTTTCAACAGGTTAGGTTTGGAGCAATCATAGTACTTGGCCCGGCAAACATCTATTATGGCATCAAAGTTGCTCAAGGCTTTGGATATTTAGCCTTTAAGACTGTGGGAGCTGCAGAGGAATTACACAGTACGTGAGTTGATGATTCAATAGTTTGGTCAAGCAGTGAGACAATACGAGGTCTTCTTTCCTCATTGTTGATAATGTTGTTATCAAGAAGGTTGTTTCATGGCAGTGGTGTTATTGTCAAAAAAAGAAGAGAGGTGGAAGTGAAGAAGTGAAGGAGAGAGGGAGATAGAAAGGGGGCCATGGTGGGGGGAGGAGGGAGGAGTACAGGGGGAAAGGAGAGAAGAGTGGCAAGGAGCAAGGGAGAGGGAGCGAGGGAGGGACAGAGGGAGCCTGGAT